>JALMGF010000110.1:892500-1492500 GCA_023333645.1 Sceloporus occidentalis
CATCAATACTATATTACCTCTGTTTCTTTAAACTAGGTGACCAATGTGTTACTGAAGTAGTGTATATTTAGTATATTTTGTTTTTAACTGTATTGTTTCATTTATTTTATTCTTGTATAACTTTATCATTGTGACTTAATTCATTTATTACTTGTTGAACTAGACCATTTCAATCAGTTATGTAATAATTTTCGTCACCTAACGCTGAATGATATGTTCTAAAATCTGTATATATATATACACATATGTATTTTTCCTTGCAGAGATGCCAAAAATATGGTCAAAGACGTGAATGATGCCTTAGCTGATATAATATGTATGGAGCTTGGAGTGGACAAATTAGAAGCATTAAAAACGCTTGCTGTATTTAGAGATCGGAAACAATACTTGCAGGATGTCTGGAGATGATTTTTTACATAAAATCTACATCATCAAATGACTGATAAATTGCAAGAGCTTTTTTTTTTTTTTTTTTTGTGTGGAATGCAAATGGAAAAAAAATCTGCCTGTACCCTACAGTACATTTTACATTTTCCTTTTCCAGAAACATATTTTATTCCATTCTGAATCAGTCAAGATAATATTTTTCTGCAATTAGAAGTTCAATCTCATGTTAAAATAACCAAAAACTTCTATAGTGCATAGCTGCTAAGAATTTTACATACTATATTTTAACTTTTGAAACACAGAAATATCAGTGCGACTTTATAGAAATTTGATGAAATTATGTACTTCATTGAAGAGAATTGTTTATGTGAAAAAAAAAAATCTGGTATGTACGAACCATTTAGTTTTATTTATTTTTTGGGGGGGGTTTCTTTTCTTTAGCCTGCGAGAGCCGGTGGTCATCAATGTATCAGTGAAATCTGTCATTAAAATATAAAATAATTCCTGTCTATATGCTGTGGCATTCATTTGTAAGCAAAGGTTGCTATGGTGGTTCTCCCATAATAGGGTTCTTAATTTATAAGGAATCTATGTAGTGCTAACTTAACCCCTTGATGACAATTACCGGTCCGGGCACGTCACGGAAAAACATGTTGTTTACGACAATTGACGTGCCAGGACCGGCACGCCTTTAAACGGGTGCAGAAAGCAATCTACTTTCACTTTCTGCACCCAAACGGCGTTGCTGAATGCCTCGACCTCGAAGCATTCAGCAACGCCATGATCGGCACTAAGGGGCCATCTCTGGCCCCTCCCCGGGGCGTCAACATCCGCCATACATTGTATGGCGGCGGACGCCCGTTTTAAAAGCGTTTAGGAGGCGATCAACGATCAGGAGGCATCCAGCGACACCAAACACTTACCTCGGGATGGACTGTGACCGCTCCAGAGAGCGGTCACAGCCCCCACTGCCGGTGATCTTCACCATCAGCAAGATGGCGGCGGCCCGGGAAAAAAAACAATAAAGATGAAAAAGTTCGCTAGATGGTCGCCAGACTCTCTAGAGAACTCTGGCTCCACTTGCAGGTTGAATACAGGTACTGCATTCAACCATGCAAGTCAATGGAGCCCAGCTTTCTAATCACAGTGTGATTAGTAAAAATAAAAAAAAATTAAATTAATAATAATTAGAAAAAAAATAGTAAAAAAACTGTAAAATGTTAAAATTTCCCACTGATGTCACTATCAGGGGAACCTTCAAGTTGAAAAAAAATGTAAATTTATTTTCAAAAAAGGCAAAAAAAAAAAAATATATATAAAAAATATATTTTTGTGAGCAAGTCCTAAAATTAGCATATTAGCTTAAAACAATTCTGGAAAGAGTTAAAATACTGGTATATTAAATGCCCATGGGGTGTCTACTTTTAAAAAATGTATGATTTGATGGGGTAAATTGAATTGGCCGGGTTCAACAATGTCCCAATTAACACGGGGGGAAGGATGGCCACACATCTAATTTCCAATTAGAAAAATGCACACGTACCAAATGTGGCCTTTTAGTTCCCCCAAAAAATGACAAACCCATGCATGTGGGGTATCACTGTACTCAGGAGCTGAACACATATTGGGGTGTCGTGTGACAGCGGCATATACCAGGAGCTGTAAATTCATACATAACATAGGTGTGTGTGGGAAAAATATACACAAAAGAATACTACTGCAGACTTTGAAAAAATTCTGGTAAAATGTGTGCATGCAAAGAGTTAAAATAGCCTGGGGTGTCTAGTTTTCAAAAATATATGGTTTTGTTGGGCACACTGAAATGGCCCGGCTCAAAGATGTACCAAATAGGGCATGGGCAGTGGATCCCCAAATGCCAAAGTTCAACATTGAAAAATGCGCATGCCCCAAATGTGGCCCTTTTGCCCCCAAACAGCCAGGCAAAATCATTCATGTGAGGCATCGCTGTACTCAGGAGATGTTGCTAAACACTTATTGGGGTGTTTTATGATAGTGACTTATACCAGAACCTGTTTATTTATACCTGAAGTAAAATGTGTGTGAAAAAACAAATGCAAAAAAAATTACTACCATAAAGTTTGCTTAAGGCTGATGGTTGAATTAGTGCTTGGAAAGGGTTAAAATACTAGCATTTGGAATACCCCGGGCTGTCTAGTTTTCGAAAATATATGACTTGATGGGGTAAATTGCATTGGCCGGCTTCAAAGATACCCGAAATGGCACATGGGGGGAAGAATTACCAGATTTGGAAAAAATGGCTTTGAAATAGCAAAACACTACCTGTACATATTGCCCCATAATGTGTAGAAAAAAGCAAAAAAACATAAAAACATTGGGTATTTCTAAACGCAGGACAAATAGTAGAATCTATTTAGCAGGTTTTTTCATTACCTTTTATAGATGAGTAAAAGATTTTTCAACTAAAAGTTAGTTTTTTTTCTAAATGTTTCACCATATTTTATACTTTTTTTAATAGTAAATAATATGATACAATCAAAACAATGTCATCTAAAGAAAGCCCTTCTTGTCCTGAAAAAAATATCTAATGTGTGTGGGTTCAGTAAACGGGAAAGAAGAAAATTACAGCTAAACACTAGTAGCGCAGAAATGTTAAAACGGCCATTGTCACGAAGGGTACAAAAAGTAAAATCAGCCTTTGTCACGAAGGGGTTAAAATGGTTTGATTTCAATAAATCATTTTTGTTGTCATTTCATGGCCAACGTGTGTGTAAATATATGGATATATATGGTAATGAAAACGCAGCCTGTTATGTTAAGTCAGGTCAGTGTTCACTAGCACTTTACTGATTCCATACTTTAGTACCTAGTAAAGCAAGATATGAGAATAAAGGTTGTTATTGTTGCATATTTAGTGTAAGCAGCGGTTATTGTCGGTCATATACATCTATAAATCAAACAACGATTATTATTACCTTAGTAACAGGCGCACTTTAATAGTTGTGGAATACACATGTATATGTTCTTTGTTGATCCCATACACACGTCTGACTAGTATAGAAAGGTACATTGGAGTTATCTATCCTCCCAGCGATACAACTAGTGTTATGTGTAAACTCAACTTGTGTAATTAAGATACAACTTGGTTTCGTAGTTCAGGTATTCTGATATACAGTTTCTAGATAACGGAATCTAGACATTAGAAAGGCCTGAAGAGATTATTGATTTCACCTTTTATAAGATAAGTGATGGTATTAAGGAGAAGCTGCCCCAGTTCCCACATGACATGGGAGGTGTTTGTACTAATACATTTGTGATAGTAGTGCATCTTTTAACTTAACTGGTCGCATAGTATATCATTGTAGATTGTATAAAATGAATTAAAAACGAGATGGGCAACATGAACGTTATACAATTGCCACACCCTTGTATGCAGGTGAGCAAGGCTAAATGTGTGTTATGTTCATTTGTACATGTGTACAAATGTATATATGTATTCATAGCCCCTACATGAAAACATTAAGGCACACAACATGACACTTCCAAAGCTAAAACTAATATGCAGCTGGTTTTGTAATGCATGGTACCTCAGCCTGTGGTATGTATACACCTTTTGGTACACTTCAAAATATGACTATTTACAAATGTTAATTTTATCTGACAGAAAATGTTTATCAGGAGTATTTACTTGGCCTTTGTAAATACTTTGTGTGTGCTAATGTGGTCTGTGTTTTAGATTCTTAGTTTTATCAGGTACACTGCACAGACCCTATTAATGTTTACATTCTTTTAAAAAAAAAAAAAAAAAAAAAAAAAAAAAAAGCAATTGGTGGGTAAAAGTGGTGTTAAATCCCTTCCATCTTCTTCATGACATTCCATGCCGTTATGAAATAGGCAGGTCCGGATTAAGAACGTCATCGGTCTGATGCTGAGGATTTTGTGCCTTTTTATGGAAATAAATAAAATAGAATCTTAACTCCTCATCATCCATGTGTACTGGATAAAGATGACATCAGTCTGAGGCAGATAGTCTAAGATAGAATTGTATGTGATGGGATTAGGAGTACCTCCAGTACTCCCCCCCCCAAAAAAACATCATACACAAAACACCGGAAGCCACAATTTAGTGCGATTTATGCAGATTGAAATAGAGTTAATAACAGAAAACTTTTCCTCTCACTGATTTCTGGGCCTAGAAAGTGACTACAAATTCAGGAGGGTGTTTTATCTCTGGATAAGTAAAAATGTAATAGTTCAGTTTAATTCTACAGTAAGTAAAGTACCAGGAAACAGATGACCAAACATACACACCAATACAGGCTCTGTCACACCAACACACAAACCAGGACAGGCTGTGCCACATGGACACACACACCAGGACACGTTCTGCCACACAGGCAGACACCAGGACAGGCTCTGACACCCACATCCGGATGGGCTAAGATACAAAGATTAATTAAAAAAAGTATTTTCCACACTGCTTTGTTGTTGAACCCCCAGCCTGTCCCTCCCTTTAGTATTGATTTATGTAATGGCCCCAACTGCCCCCTTGTGCATTGATGCCACCAGCCCAGGTAAAATGCTGGCCTGTAGAATGTATATCTGACTGGTTCCCCTGTACATCCCCCATACTGTAGGGCAGCATTTTATCTGGGCTGGTCAGCAATATGTAAAAGTTATGTGTTTTGGAAAACATTGCTGATATGGTTATCCTAATGCCCCACACTCTTGTGTATTGCCCCCAGCTAACCGCACATTGTATATTTATCCTAGCCCCCCTTTAGTATTGATTTAGGTTGATTTAGCACCCCCTTGTGATTTAATGCACCCCCACACCCTTGCATAGTTCCCCCTTCCTTTAGTATCATGTCAGTCCTAGCTTGCAGATTGCATCCATAGGACCTGACCAACACCCAGATTGGAAGCATAGGACTTGCTGTCTTTGAACGGCCTGCATGTGGCATTCCCCACACACACACACACACACACACATTTAGGGCTGCAACAACTAATCGATAATGAAAATTGTTGACAACGATTTTCATTTTCGATTAGTTGAATCGATTTATAAACATAAAATTTTCAGAGCAAATGCTCTGAAAAACTCCTCTCCTTATATAATCCGACATCAAACAGAGATCGGATTATAACACTAGAATCCAGATCCCCCGCAACGCTGCAGGGGACCTGGATTCCCCTCACTGTCAGCCGGTGGGTGTCCGTGCGATGCGCACAGAGAACTTCCTCCTCTCCCCTCCACTTCTGCTCCTACGATGCAGCGCCAGCATCACATGATGTAGAAGCCCCAGCGGAAGTGAAGGGGAGTAATGGAGACTGTCTGTGCACATTGTGCAGACCCCCCACCGGCTGACAAAGAATCGTTAAGGGAAAACAAATTATCGTTAGAAATTAACGATTCCCTTACGTACTAACTGGCAGCACAAAAGGGGAAGTAGCTAGAAGATCACCTATGAGGGAGGGTCTTCCGGCTGAACGACGTTCAGAACAGACCGCCCAAAAGCAGTGTCTTCCGAACGTCTCAAATTTAGCCTATAATGGCTTATAAAAGTGGAGTAGAGCTCCAGGAGGCTGCAGCACAAATATGTTGAAGAGGGATGAGGCCCCTTTCAGCAGCCGAGGTAGCTACCGCTCTAGTAGATTTGAGCGCGGACAAAGGCGGGAGGAGGCAAGCCTTGAGCTGAGAAGGATTCTCTGATGGCTTCCTTCATCCACCTGCTCAGGGATGGTTTAGAAGCTTTAGATCCTTTGTTCCTGCCAAAAAAACTGCAGGAAAGATGGAAATCTCTTTCTAAAGACACCGGATCTTTGCAGATAGATCTGCAGACATCTGGGGATGTCAAGAGTATGTAGAAGAGATTCTTCTTCTGTTGAAGGATCCAGGTGAAAAACAGGTAGAGAAATGACCTGATTAATGTTCTGAAACGAAGGAATCTTCGGTAAAAAGCTGGCAGGAACCTTAGGAGAACCCTATCAGGCAGGAATAGGGTGTAAGGCTCAAAGGCACACAGAGCTTGCAACTCACCAATTCTCTTGGCAGAGGTAATCGCCACTAGGAAGGCAGCCTTCCAGGAAAGGTACTTCATGTCCACGCTTTCCAATGGCTCGAAGGGGGGGAGAGCACGACAGTAAGGTCTCATTGAGGGACTGGTCTCAGGTTTTAACCTTTCAGCTCCTTTAAGGAACCTCCTGATAAGGGGTTCTTGGGACAGAGGTTTCCTAAAAAAGCCGATATGGCTGAGGTGTGCACTCTGAGTGTAGAGGGAGCCAGGCCTTTATCCAGTCCATCTTGGAGGAACTGTAATATGGAAGAAATGGGGGGGGATCTGAGAAACCCACTTAGTTCTTCACACACCATAATGAAAAAGAGCGTCTAATCCGGTTGTAAGCTCTATTAGTAGACTCCGCTCTCGAATGAGACAAAGTCCTCAAGACCCCAGAAGAAAGTCCACTATCCTTCAATAGGGAGCTGTCAATCTCCAGGCTGTCAGATTGAGAATTCTCAGATCTAGGCGAGAACCTGTTCCCAGAAACACAGGGTTCTCTGATATTGGAAGCTTCCAGTACAGACCCTTACTCATCCCCATGAGCTGGGTGAACCACGACCTCTTTGGCCAGAATGGAATTATCACAATAATCGAGGTCTGGTCCTGTCTGATCTTCATCAATACCCTTGGTATCATGGAAATTGGAGGGAAGATGTAAGCCAGCCCGAACCTCCAAGGGATGGACAGAGCATCTATCGCCCAAGGATTGTCCTCCCTCTATAGGGAGCAGAAGATCTTCACCTTGGCGTTGAACCTCGTAGCCATTAAGCCGATTTCTGGCATTCCCCACCGAAGAGTAATTTGATGAAATACTTCCTGGTTTAGTGACCATTCGCCTGGAACACTGAGACCCCGACTCAGACGGTCCGCTACCACATTGAGAGATCCCTGAATGTGGACTGCAGAGAGGTGGGAGAGGTTCTGCTCTGCCCATGATAGGATCATTCCCACTTCCTTGAGAAGAGGTTGAGATCTCGTGCCACGCTGTTTGTTGATATAATAAACCGCCATCATGTTGTCTGAATGAACTCTCACCGCTTTGCCGCGGATTTGAGGAGCAAAGTGAAGGAGCGCCAATCTGATTGCTCTGAGCTCTCTGAAATTCGAAGACATAAGGCTCTCTGGACGGGACCAAGTACCTTGTACTGGAATGTCCTCTAGATGGGCTGTGTCCGTGGTCAACAGAATCCAGGCTGGCCGAATCAAGGACCTCCCATCTTTCAGATGCTCCCACCAACTGAGGGAGCGATGGACTTGAGGAGACAGGGTGGACATTTTGTTCAACCCTAATGGGTTGCGATTCCAAATGCCCAAAACTTCTGATTGGAGAGGGCGTAGGTGCCAAAGGGCCCAAGGGACTGCATGCGCAGTCGCTGACATGTGCCCTAACATCTTCATAAGCGTTCTGATGGACACCGACTGAGGGGTCCTTAGAGAACTGGCGGCTCTGACAACCTGATTGTGTCTGTCGAGAGACTGAGAGAGAGTCATCCGGGTCAAGTCAATTATGAACCCCAGAAACTTCCTGGAAGTGGAAAATACGCCGGATCCACGCTCTTCTGGAGGAACTTCCTCCAACGCCTTCTTCTGTATATCGGCGTGGATAGATGCCTCTAGGAGATGAGAGAGAGAGAGAGAGAGAGAGAGAGAATCCTTGTCAGAACAAAATTCAGAGGAGGCTGGACTGACTGCTCCTCCCTCTAGAAGCCTACTGGGGGAGGGATTTGCCTTTCTTGTCAGAAAGGCCCTCCATGATCCCGTCCAGCTCACTGCCAAACAGCTTGCCAGTTTCGTAAGGCAACCCACAAAGCGAAAATTTGGAGGCGTTGACCACTTTCCAGGGTTTTAACCATAGGGGTCTCCTTGCAGCAGCAGATAGCGCCAAAGATTTGGAGGCTAGCTTCAGATGTTTGAGGCGCAGCATCCGAAAGGAATTCCACAGCCAGTTGAGCCGTTTTAAACTGCTTCTTGGAACACCTGCATCAATATCTGACTGGATTTGAGACATTCTGGTGCGCAGAAAATGAGTAACCTCACTAGAGGCTATAGCCACAGAAGCTGAGGCAGAAGCAGCCGCATAATTGCAGTGCAAGGAACACTTGCGCCTATCCATGGCATCGTGTATAGAAGATCCTCTTGGACATCTTGGCGATGGCCTTATTGTCTTTAGGGGGAGGACCCCATGGGCGCTGCTGGTCTACATTAAGCGGAAACATAGATTTGAACCGCTTGGTGATAACCGGACCTTTTTCCGGGAATTTCCATTCAGTCTCTATTAACTTAATGAGAGACTCATCCACTTTGACCTCTAGAGGTGGTTTGTGGAGCTTCCTTAGGGTCAACATCCTGGTCCCCCGACAGGATGGACTTTAGTAACCTTTGGGATTTCTCAATGGGAAACCAGAACAATGAAGCAGGTTCTACTTCTTCAGAAGAGTCAAGCTCATCTACAGTGAGATAAGCCTCTTCAGACATAAGGGCCACCCTAAGAGGGGACTGGGCCCTAGGTCTCTTTATCTGGAGTGTATCCTCAAATCTCTTGATAGAGGATCCAACAAAATCTTTAACCCAATCATCATATCACGTATATTGGGTTCTGCTTCAGGGGGATCTCTGCAACTTGAGCAGCGACTATAAGGGTAAGCATCCTCTAGAGGTGTATCACATCCGTGGCAGGTAAAATGCCTGCGCTTGGCAGTGGACTTGCGCCCCTCAGGAGCAGTATCCTCTGGAGTATGGGAAGACATCTGCAAAAGAGATGACCAAAATAATATAAAGAGTTTTATTAAACATAAAAATCTTCTTAGTTATACCTACCCTGAGATTAAAAATGCAAGGGAACCGTTGCTGCCACTGCCCCCCCCCCCCCGAGATATGCTGCCACTCTGCCCCCGTATACATCCGCTGAGTGCCGGCACCGGAAGTTGTATACGCGTATTGCGTAGATGTCCCCCGCCGGCCCCGCAAGACACCCGGGAGTCTGCTCTGGTAAGTCTTGGGGGCAGAGGTAAAACGCATCGTGCGGACGGTCACCGGCTGCGGCGATGCGGGTAAACAACCTCCGCAGCCGGTGACCGTCCTCACAATGCGCTTAGACAACCTCCCGTGCACCGCTGCGGGGGATCTGTATCCTAACCCCGCTGCCTGCCCGGCGCCCGGGACTGCATGTCCCGGGCGTCGGGCGCTAGACCCCGAATATAGGCCGCACCCCCACTTTAAAGACTTAAAGTGGGGGGAAAAAGTGCGGCCTATATTCGAGCCAGTACGGTATATATATGTATCTGTGTGTGTGTGTGTGCGCGCACGCACGCACGCACGCACGCACGCATGTATATATAGTAGTCTGTGGGGGGAGAGGATGGTAAATACGGGCAGCTCCAGGAAACCTGCTGGATATCAGATCCTGGCGCAAATACTGGTCATAGAGGTCTCTTATACCAGGGCCCATAGTCTGTAGGGAGGAGGCTGGCACTCAGTCCCCCCCAAGAGCCCATGGCACAGAGGCTTGTAGTGTTTTACATTGTATGATTAGAATTACAAACTAAGAGAATTGTTTTAGTTCTACATAGGTTGCTTTAATTGTGGAAGCTGTTCATTGCCGAAATGTGTTGCTCGTGTAAAAGTGGGAGTATCCTATCTACAGAGGTACACAGAGGCACTCAGAGAAAGAGGAAACCAACCTGCAGCCAACATACAGCTTGAGCGAAACAAAGATCTGCAGTGGAAAAGTTACCTTCATACTGAGAACAGGGTGTACATGCAAGTTATATGCATGTTGGCTGTGCTTATTAAATTTCTTACATCGTGATTTTGGCTTTTGCCCTTGGCTAGTCTTTTGACGTTCCTGTCTATCTCCTGCATTTGACCCGGCTTGTTTTGAGTATCCTGTCCTGTAACGACTACTCTTTTGCCTATTGCTACCTGTATCCTGCTCTGCTCCTGTAACCGGTGGATGATACCAAGTTCCTGCATTGCTGGTCCTCTAGTCGTGACAAGAGCTGTATCTCAAATGCCTGTAGAAGAAAGTGAGTCAAGAAGAAGGTGGTGATCAACAATATCAAAAGCAGCAGAGAGATCCAATAGTATTAGAATGGAGAAGTGACCATTTGCTTTGGCAGAGAGCACAACTCTCTGTGTCAACATTTATACCACATGAACACTTTATCTTAATAATATACTTGCCAACGGTCTAGATTTTTATGGTACAATCCCAATATTCAGGCACCGTCTCACTGCCCCAGGTAGCTGTCCTATTTTTGTGAGCAATGAAGCTGGTTAGGAAGATTCTCAAGTCTCTGTTTGACCAGCCCAGGTAACTGTAAAATCAATGAAGGTCTGGGCTGTTGCATTGCAGCTCCCAAGTGGCCACTTGTGACGCTCAGCAGCTTAGCCATACCTATAGCCCTGCCCATTCTTTCGTAACTCCCTCTTTTATCTGTTCCATCAGACTTTCTCCGTATGCAACTTTTAAAAACTCTGAAAACCCACCTTTCTCAACACTCTCAGCCATCTCCTAATGATGCCCCTTGAACAGCCAACAACCTCTACAGATCATCCAAATCAACTAATTCCTTTCCTACTCTGGGTATGGAGATGATGATAAGTTATGTTAGGGATGAAGGCATTAAAATAGAGGGGGGTGATTGTGATGCAATATGGGGTGATGATGGTAGGCAATGAAAATACATTTACAACATACATGCATTAAGTCTTGTGAAAAAAAGTACAACCTCTTTGAATTCTATGGTTTTACTTAGGACATAATAACAATCATCTCGTCTTTAGCAGGTCTACAAATTAGGTAAAAATTAAGTTAAGCGCTTCGTAAACTGTTGGCGCTCTATAAATAAAAGATAATAATAATAAAAACAACCTCATTAATTAGTCAATAAAGATAAAGCCAAAATGGAGAAGCCATGTGGGAAAAACTATGTATGCCTTATGATTCAAAAGCTTGTAGAACCCCCTTTAGCAGTAATCATTTTCTGTATTACTTTATCAGTCTCAAACATTGTTTTGGAAGAATTTTGGCCCACTCTTCTTTACAACATGTCTACAGTTCATTGAGGTTTGCGGCCATTTGTTTATGCACAGCTCTCCTAAGGTCCCGTCACAGCATTTCAATGTTGTGTTGAGGTCTAAACGTTAACTGGGCCATTGCAAGACACTGATTCTTTTTCTGGTGTGTTTGAGATCATTGTCCTGTTGCATGACCCAATTTTGACCAAGCTTTAGCTGTTGGCCAAAATACTTTGGTTCCCAGTAGGGCTGCAACTAACTATTATTTTCATAATCGATTAGTTGGCTGATTAATCGGATAAAAAAAAAATATGTACATTTTTCATTTATTTAAAATACTTTAATAACGTAACATAGGATGTAAAAAAACAAACAGCAGAATAAAAAAAACTTTGATAAAAATGCATTTCTTGTTTCTATTTCCCAACCTGCCCCCTCTCCCCCAGTTATGCACATTTGAGCCCAGGCTTGCCACACTGCCTCCCAGATATGCCACTCCACCCTCCCAACACATATCCCTTATATACCCTATATGCCTTATACCCCCAGATATGTCACTCCATCTTCCCCAGGTATGCCGTATACCCCCCTTATATGCAGACTCGTTCACAGACACAATACTTTTATAAATAAATACAGGGTTAATCTTCAGTGCCCCCAGGATTTAGATTTCCCTCAGATTGCCCCCCTTTACCTCTAACTGCACCTTAAGTTAACCTTATTTAATTAATTAAATTAACCCTCAGTCCTCAGCATTAAATTAACCCTGAAGAGAAGTCCCCATTAACCATAACTGCCCCTAAATTAATCCTGAAGACCCCATCAACCACAACTGCCCCTAAATTAACCCTGAAGATCCCATCAACCACAATTAACCCTAAACACCCCACTAACTATAACTGGCCCTAAATTAACCCTAAACACCCAACTAACTATAACTGCCCCTAAATTAACCCTAAACACCCCACTAACTATAACTGCCCCTAAATTAACCCTAAACACCCCATTAACTATGACTGCCCCTAACTTTCAGTAGCCCAAATATTAATTTTATACTCACCGGTTAGATGAGTTCTTCAGCCATTAGGACGGTATAGGAAATGGGCGGGGCCAATCGGCACTTTGGCCCTGCCCCTTTCTGGCTCCCTGTCCCGCCCCTTTCTCGCTGTCCCTCCTTGCAGCCAATCGGCAGTGACTGCAGGGAGGGACTGGAAGAAGGAAGTGGGTGGGCCAATCGGCAGTGACTGCAGGGAGGAACTGTAAGTAGGAGCTGCTGCAACTAATCGATAATGAAATTCGTTGTCAGCGATTTTCATTATCGATTAGTTGTTGCAGCCCTAGTTCCCAGGTCCTGTGGCTGCAAAACAAGCCCAAATAATCACTCCTCCACCACTGAGCTAGGTATGAGGTGTTTGTGCTGATATGCTGTGTTTGGTTTTTGACAAACATGGTGCTGTGCATTATGGCCAAACATCTCCACTTTGGTCCCGTCTGTCTAAAAGAAAATTGTTCCAGAGGTCGTGCGGTTTGTTCCAATGCAACTTTGCAAACCTAATCGATGTTATGTTCTTTTTAGAGAGAAGAGGCTTTCTCCTGGCAACCCTTCCAAACACCATACTTGTTTAGTTTTTCCTAATTGTACTGTCATCAACCTTAACATGCTGTCTCAAATGTTTTCCACTTTTGAATAATCTTTCTCACTGTAGAATGATGGACTTTAGAAATGGTCTTACCGTATTTGCTTGATTATAAGATGACCCCCCCAAAATCTAAATATTAATTTAGGAAAAAAAGAAAAAGCCTGAATATAAGACTAACCTACAGGGAAAAAAAGTTTTACTAGTAAATATTAATTCATGTAAACTTATTTTTTCATATTTAATAAAAGCTATGATTGAGAAAAATATTTTTTGTTTTTATTTCCTTTTATTTGCCAACCTGGCCCCCCAGTTATGCACATCTGCCCACAGGCTTGCCACTCTGCCCCCAAAATTGCCTTATACCCCCTGTGATCCTGCACCCACACAGGGTACCAAACAGCACGGTCCTCTAGGGTATGAACGCCACATCTCAGTTAGATAATGAACCACGATTTATTTGTAGTCCACGTATGAAGATATTTACAGGATTACATAGTACACAAATTCCCTACAAACAAAAGCCTAGCTCGTCTGAGCACTTACTAACATATAACTCCCTCACTACTAAGGGTCTAAATTAAAACAAAACATAATCCCACCAACCTTTTTGATGGTCTCTTTTGTGCATAGCTCTGCTGCTTCCAAACAAACTCTCTCTCTCCTCTGTCCAACAGGTCAGGTTATATTGCAGTCAGTGCAGCTAATTACTTGCAGCTGACCAGTGCATTGGAGTCAGCTTAAACTCCTGGCCTGGATCCTGTGTCAGACCAGGTGCATGTAAGCTGCGGGGTGGAGCACCAGCCTGCCCTATGTCATATAAAACCCTGCAAAATCGCGGGGGAATGTATACCCCTTCCACAACAACACCCCGCACCTTGTTACACCCCCTATAGGCCACTCTGCCCCATGATGTGCCTTTTAGCCATCTATATGCCATTCTGCCTTCAGAAATGCCTTATACCCTCCTATATGCCACTGTGCCCCATGATATACCTTTTAACCCCCTATATGCCCCTCTGCCCCATTTGCTCTGAAAAAAACCTTGTCTTATAATCGAGCAAATACGGTATATATAATGCCAGATTCATTGGCTGCAACAATTGCTTCTCTTAAGACCATTACAGATATCTTTCCTCCTGGGCATTGTGTTAACACACACCTGAATGCTCCAGATCTGCAAACTGCTAAAACTTTGGCTGATGATCAATTAATCAAGGTCATATGATTAGCAGCACCTTTCTGTTACTTAGCATCTTGATTCCTATGGAAGCAGTAAGGGTGTATTTAGTTTTCTACACATGGTTTCTCTATTTGGCTTTATTTTTGCTGAATAAATCATGGCATGGTGTAATATGTCATGTGTTGTTGTTCATATGAGGTTTTATTTACCTGATTTTTAGACCTGATAAGGAACAGATGATTGTTATTATGCCCCGATATGTAAAACCATAGAGAGTGTACTCTTTTCCCCCACAAGACTGTACATACACATGTGCTCACTCTTACACCTTACACATACAGTACATACACACACACATACATGCATACACACACCATACACTTGTATTTACATATACACACACACTATCTTACACAGAGATATACACTCACTGGCCACTTTATTAGGTACACCGTGCTAGTACTGGGTTGGAACCCCTTTTGCTTTCATTGTTCGTGGCATACTTTCTACAAGGCGCTGGAAACATTCCTCCAAGTTTTTGGTGCACATGGACATGATGGCATCAAGCAGTTGCTGCAGATTTGTCAGCTGCGTATCCATGATGTGAATCTCCACCACATCCCAAAGGTGCTCTATTGGATTGAAATCTGGTGACTGTGGAGGCCATTGGATTACAGTGAACTCATTATCATGTTCAAGAAACCAGTTTGACATGTGAGCTTTGTCAACATGGTGCATTATCCTGCACATAAGATTTCTGTGCACACCAAGTACTATAAATTAAAGGAATACTGCTTCCAATAGTCCCTGTTTTTGTGGAACAAGCCAGGTCTTCAGGCACTCTCTTGCTTTTCCAGGTAGCTGCCCCACTGTTTTACCTTTGCAGGCAGTGGGAAGCATGTGATGGTTGGGGAGATTCTCTAATCTCCACTGACCAGGCCAGGGAGATGACAAGTCAATGAAGGTCTGTGCTGTTCCAGAACAGACCTTCATTGCAGCTCCTAGGGGGGCTATTCGGGTGATCCACCACCTACTCCATGCACAGTTGTCCTCATTTGGACACCTGAAAAAGACACATAGACAAATACAATCCTCCAACAATATATAATTTTTGCAAAGTGTTGAAATGTCAATGAAATCCAAGGTGACTGCTCACTTCACCCAAATGAAAGGGGTGATAAATTGCTTAACAAAACATGCATATGTTGATTATTCAATGAGATTAATTTTATTAAAGAAATCAGAATATTGTAACTCTAAAATGTTATATTTTGCCACTTAAACTTTGTTAAAATATTTAAAACTTATATCTTTAAAACGTGATTTTATGTTTAAGGAACTTTTATTTGCTATTGTTTACCTTTTCAACAATGATAGATATCACAAAAAAAACACAGTGACATGGCAGAGACTGAGACCATGATAAGCATTATTTTGATATGGAACACTAACAAATATCTAGACATAGAGTTCAAAATGTAAAGCACTTTTTAATTAATACAACAGATAAAATTTCATTTAAAAAATGTCTCCCATACAAACTGGGTTTTTTTGTTACACAGGTAGTTGTATGTTTCATGAGGTGAAAGAAAATATAATATGATACTAATTATATCTAAAAGTTTAATATATATATATATATATATATATATATATATATATATATATATATATATATATATATATATATATATATAAAAAAATAACACACCTCACATAAATGCAATTAAAATACACTGGGTAGATGATTTACTTAGTTTGACAAAACAATGCAAAAGTCTTAAAACAGAAAAAATAAACATTGCCATTTACTTTTTGAGGTCATTTTTGCACACACAAGTAAAAGAAGGCACTGCAATGTGAAAATATGTAGTCAAATGCACCACCTAGTTACAGAAGCATCTTTATACTACACCTTTGCAAAATGCTACATATGATAATTTATGCCTCATATACACAAAAACTCTACAGTAATGCAAGTTAAACGGCATTCATATTTTTAAAACTGTAACCTCTATGCTCTCTATAGTTTGTCAAAGTAAAAATAGCTGATTCTATTTTGCTTCCTTTTAACACTTACATATCCCATAGCTGCCATTCTAATGAGCTGTGAAACAAATTTTATGCATTGCTATTTTAGTGCTACAGTATCCATATGAAACTCTGGGGTTTAATTTATTAACGTGTGTAGAAGATTTATTTAACTATTTATACATCACACTTAATATAATTACTACTGTGCATCAACTTATACAATGTGGGATATTAATTGTTCAATTCATTACAACAGATTAACATGGTGGTTGAGTGATATGAACAAGATGAACATTCTGATTTAACAAAAAAAAAAAAATGTTGCTATATTAAAGTATATTGACAGGTCCACATGGAAGTTCAACACCATTAAGCCTGGGTAAACAAAGTACTGCATCATTGTTCCAAAACCGTCATCCATTGCTGGAATAAACTTGAAAAGTATAAAGAGTTTCATTATTGGAACCTAAACGCTTAGCCAGGCGCTAAGTGCAGGCACTGAATAAAGGTGAAATGTTGGCAAATTTCCCCAACAGTATCAGTACTCATCATAATGAGTGAAATCTGTAAAGTAAGCATTGGAGTAGGTTTTTGCTGTGAGATGTGGATTGAAATATTTATTCCTCTCTTCCAATATGAGATTGTTTTTGTTTAATGCCTGAAAAATGAAGGGAAAACACATTTAAAAAACAAGTTGTGGAACACCAACAATCAATAGAAATTCAACAAAACATGATAGTGTTAATAGATCAATAGACAGTGATATATGCAATGCATATTGGCAAAAGCACCAACTGAGAATCAAACTGAAAAGTAACAAGTAAAAATATTACTTATTTTTAATAAATGTTTTTGAAGTTGGTATGTTGCATCGTAACATGAGGGATATATGTGAAAACGATCAGAAACAATAAAACAAAATCCAGGCAAATGTGCTTTGTCTTAGAAACATAGAATTCATAAGAACCATTCAGCCCATCTAGTCTGCCAATTTTTCCAGCTGTAGACTCATGCATATTAAAATTCCCTAACTGTATTGACCTCTACCACTTCTGCTGGGAGATTGCTCCACTTATTAACCATCCGCTCAATGACAAAAGTGACAACAATGTTTACCTTTATTACTTCAACTGAATCATACTTGTCCAGTTTATTAATATGGTTAGTTATGCTGGTATTGAGTGGGGCTGAAGACACAGGGTGGATGACTGTTGCATCATGAGCTTGTTGCTGGTACCGTTGGCAGTAAGTATAAATAAGCAATGTGAGCAAGCAACCAAATATGAAACTGCTTAGGCCCACTGCAATCATATGGAACAAGTTAAATTCTGCAAAAAAAAAAAACAAAACACAAAAATTTGTCAAAATACATCATATACAAATTTAAAACAAACACTAAGTGACTAATATTGTTATTGGTATTACATGGAAAAGTACATACCCAAACTAATGTGCTGCTCCTTTATATTAAAATAAAAAGTAGTATATGTGATTTTAGTGGATAAACCTATTCATGGGCCATGATCTAGTCACATACACTTGCAAGATGTAAGTGAGAGCCTCAATACATTTGAGAATATTTGGGATTTATTCATTAAGTGGAGGTTTGCAGGTAAGGTTGCAGGTCAGTTTTGTTTTCAACACAATGTATTATGAAACACCAAACTCAGTAAGGATCTCCAGCAAGAACTACTTGTTTAGCACAATATAATACAGGGGGTTGTCTTTTTTTCCATTGACAGATATACTATGGATAGCACTTCTAGCTGGAGAAACATTCTAGGACTTCAGAGTGCTTAATGAAGTTGTCGACTGCAACTCAAGCTACCACTTTTCTGAATAAACTTTTTTTTTGTTAGGTGTCATTTGTATTTTTGTATCATTATGATTTATGAAGGACCAACCCTGGTGAGCTTTACCGGTAAGAAGGACTTATTGGGCTCTGCATAATGCATGGTAAATATAGGGAGATTTCATCTAACTTATCTAACTGAATTATATAGGATCAGCTTCTGTTTGAGCTTGTTGGGGTTGGGCCGTCTAACTTCATAGTAAAATCAGGAAGCTAAATTGTTCCTAAAAATGTCCTGCTCAGTAGATATATCTGATGTTAAAGAAATATATTGTCCCAATAAAATATATATCATAAACATGTATTTGTTAACATTTCTATAATGTATTTTAAAATTCCAGTGTAATTAAGAACATACCGCCACATTGTTTTCCTTCTATACTATGGGATCTTGCAACTGATATTTCTGTAAAACATAGACAAAAGATGTTAGTAATATTCCAAGTCTTTTTCCATCAATAAGGAACCCCTTAACATGTAGTGAAGTGCTACATCTTAAGTATTTCCTGCAAATACACAGATCTGGGTGCCTTAAGGCTCCCTCTTCTGTAAGCATGAGCCTGCATCGCTCTGCATGAGCCACAGATACACTTCAATACATTGTGAATGTTGACACCAAGATAAAAACAGATACCAGAGGATCTATCAAGATCTTGCTGGAACATCCAATCACCCCGCCCCTACACAGCATTGTCTACTGATCATTCTGTGATCACCTATAGTGGTGAACAAAATGTGAATATTGAGAAATAGCCAATTAAATATTTTTGAAAACAGTAAAAAAAATATAATAAAAAATACAATACAAAATTGCAATGAAAATAAAAATATATATACACCAGTGTTGTCACCATGCCATCATAAGGATGCTGTCTGGTTGTGACAGAGATCACTGTGGTCTGTAAAGACCTCAAAGAAATCACAAATAACTATAGAAAAGTGAAAAGAGTAATCATAAAAAAATAAATATAAAGTGGACTTTTTTTAAGGCGCCCTAACACTTTATACTCCTCCAACAAACAATATTACTGAACCTTGCTAAACAAACTGGATTTGACATCTAACACATGGAAAAAAGTTTGCTATGCTTTATCTTACCTGGGATAAAGTTTGATTCAGAAATGCAAATTCTTATTTCTGTGTTATTTCCAGAACACTGGTTGCCAAGAGGAAAAGGGATATTACATTGACGTAAGCGAATTTGCTGGCCAGAAGAATCACATTCAGACCAATCGGACCAGTTAGACCAACTTTCTGAAATTATCAAAGCATAGAATATACAACATTTGAATGACAGGAAAAATTTAACGAAAAAGTCGTCAAACCATACCCAGTGTCATTGACTTATGAAAATGTTATTATTCAAAATTTGTAAACAGCTAAAATTTTATAAACTTGTTGACCCTTTTAAATGATAAAAAGAATCTTGTTTACTTACTGCAATGAATTCTAGAGAATTCAGAGAACAAACCATTACCTAAAAGTAAGGTCATGGTGTTTTTTTTTTGTAAAAGTCATTCCTAGAGGAAGTTAGAAGGAGGTTTTAAATGTTTAAACCAAAAAAAATTCTAAATGGCAGAACGTAAATGACTAGGGCATGAAGTTGTATTATATTTGTGTTTTGCACACAGATAAATATTTCAATATATTCTATGGCCTGGTGTTTACTGAGTGAAACCATTATTTTTCAGGTCAAGCAAAACTATTTATAAATGCCTAGTTTAAAGTGAAATTGTGCATTTTCTGTAGCTGTCATATTTGTATTACCTGTAGGGTGCCTAGCAGTGTGTACTAAGTAGGTTTGTTAGTGGAGCAGACTACCAAGTAACATTTTTCTTGAAATTCTATTACTTCCTGATTTCCTAGTGTTAGATACCAGCAGTAAATCCAATGTACACTATAGTTGAGTGCTTCTAGCCCAAGATGATGTCAGAAGTGCCAATATTGAAGCCAGAGTCATTCTAATTTCCAAGAGGCTTCCAGTTAGCTTTACAAATACGATCAGATCATAGGTAGGTGAGTACACATGCCACACACAGACATAAATGGTAGTTACGTTTATGTGGCTTTAGAATCATAAGCGAACTATAAAAAAGCATGGTGGTAGTTCACCTTTATGTAAAACATTGCATCATATCATATAGCATTTCCCCATTATTTTTCAGTATATGTCAAACCAAATAATAAAAATAATGGCCCTTATAACCCTTCCTGGTAAATGTATTCAATACACATGGTTGCACGAACATGTACATTTGTAGGTGACAGTACACAATGTACTACAGGATAGGCACACAAGACGGGGCCAAATGCTATAATTATACCTAAGAATCGCAACAAAGGGATAAGATACACATTTCTACAAGTGACACAATTGTGTACCTCTTTTATAGATAGATCCTCTTTTGAGGACTAAAAGTCCCATGACCGTCATGGGCATTCTAGCTGAGGGTCATGAAAGTTGTTGTCCTGCCTACAGACTTTGTGTTCTGAAATTAAATGAATTAACTATAATTAACTATGTTACATCGTTTTGAATATCATGTAAATTAGGGAGTTTGGGCCAATAAGAGGGAATATATATTATATATATATATATATATATATATATATATATATATATATATATATATATATATATATATATATATAATCACGCACAGTAGGTATGCCTTCTATGAGGCATGCATGTCAATCCTTGGAATTATGTACTTAATTTCTGAATTCAGTATCTATAATGTAGTCTGCATTTTTATGGCTAATTGAAAACACATTTCCCCAGTAGCTATTTTGATGGGTAGATCACAGGTTCTTCATCATGGGTAAATAAAGCAAAAGATCAGCAAACCAGGTTTGGAAGACATTTAGGTTCTAGATAAGTATATCTATCCCCAGAAGAGCTGAAATCAGCTGTACATTAATATTTCAATTATTTTTTCAGATTAATATTTTATTGGCTATATATTATAGCATTTTACTGTATACAATTTAATGTATGGTCTTGCATTAATCTGACCACCTTCATACAGACTTTTGATATTCTTCACTAAAAGCTAAAACACAAAAATAAATTCATTAAGTATTGGTTTCCTTGAATTTTGCTTTTATGGTGTGGAATTGCACACAGCTATCTAATTGAAAACACAAACCAGAAGTGCATCTGGTTAATATTAATAGGCATCTATTAAAAATGCACCCAAAATAAACTGTAATTTATAAACTTGAAGACCCCTACTGACGGAACTTACTAGAATTAAGCCCTTAACTTTTCAAACATATTTAATAAATGTCTCAAAAATACAAATTCAGAATGCAATACTATTGAAATGGAAGCCAGCAAGTTGTATTGACAAGTTATTTAATTCAGTTAATGTTAGTTTTTTACCTGGACAAGCGAGTGTATTGCAAAGTGCCTCTTCAGTATGAAGTCCAAGGCATATATCGCCACCAAAACTTGGAGCTGGATTTGTACATGAACGAGTTCTCATATAATGTCCACCTCCACAAGTTGCTGAGCACTTAGACCAAGATGACCAACAAGACCATCCACCATCAACTGCAGAAGAAAATTAATATAACATTTTCATGTGTATGGAGCTACTAATTTAATTTATTGTTTCCATGATATATTCTCACAGAATCAACACACGCAAAACTGTAACATTTGGCTGTCAGAAGAGAGGAGATAAGAGTCCACCAGGAACTATGAGATGCAAAAACAAAACGGGGCTATGCCATAAAACATGATGACAGTTGATATAAAAGGAAAAGGGTAAAATAATATGTAAGGTTTAAACATTAACCACTTAAAGAACGAGTTTGGATTGAGATTCAGTCATACCTGCAATGAAAATGACACTATATAAACAAAATCTCCAGCACTGAAATGAGTGGGGGTGCAAGGGGTTAAAACACAAATCACCCTGTATAAAAGAGCACACCTTGGGCAATTAATGACTTATAGCAGGTTTCAACATCTGCTATATTCATCCATGACATTTTAAACATGAGTAAGACGTTCAGAAAAACATGTTAAAGTTGATCACCCTCAACTCCATCCATAGATGTGTAGATAATAAAAAAACATGTTCTTAAGTCAATAAAAAATCATCATTCTGTTTTCCTATAGTAATGCTGCCAAATATAAACATAGCAGATTTGTGTATTATTTATACCTCTTGCATAAATGTTAATTTAAATAACGGCCTTACTCATTACTTGTAAGTGTCAAAGAAGGCTTCTGCACCAATAACTTTCTACACATAAAGACTTTAAATAATATACTATACTTTAAAGCTCTATTACAAGGCAGCTTACCTGGGCAGGGTAACATACTGCATTCTTGATATTCAACTGGGGTACCTAAGCATGGAAGTCCTCCATTCTTTGGCTCTGGGTTATTGCAGGCTCGTTTTCTGCTCCTAATGCCTCTGTTGCAATCGCGACTACATTGAGACCATGAAGTCCAAGCAGACCATGCACCATTGATTGTGTGACTTGTATAACGTCCAGAACGAAGAAAGTCTCCAGAGAGTCCTTTAAAAATTAGCATAGTATACTTAACAGAATGGTAAACAAAGGAAATAGAATTTATTCTTGTATTTAGCTACAGGAAAGCAATAATTTTGCCACCTTCAGCAATTCTTGATGAAAATGACACAAACAGTAAAAATACAAACGGACAAAGAAAGAGACACTCATAGATTTTTCAAAAAATGGGACAGTTTTATTGGAAATCTCTGTTAAATGCCAAATCAAAGCGACTTTCTGTGACACATCCTGGTTTGGTGCACAATTGCTACGGGGTAATGATCCTTGTTCATAATGCCTGACCTTTGGATGTCAGGGTTTTTTTGTTGTTTCTCACTCCGGTTATTTGTCTTGCTAGGCTGACCAGGTGGGTGGAACAGGGGGGGGGGGGAATGAGTTGGGGGGATAATTTTGTGACTTCACTCATTGTCTTTACTGGTCTCTACCTGATTTGTATCAATGTAGTCCTTTGGTATTCTCTGGGGGACGTACTTGTGGGGTCACGTTTTTGTTGCTTTTGTTGATTTTGTTGTAAGCGAAACACGGAAAATTAAAAAAATATATATACAAACGGAGGTATATACTAATACAACTGTAATACAGTAGGAAGCACAAGATATTTCCCTTGTGTGGCTTACCCATATACCTACATAAAATTATTACTTTTGCAAAATTTAAATAAAAAAACAGAACTATACATAATGTATCCTTCTTACCATCAGTAGAGCAACCACTGGTCCCATCACTGGAGCAATATCTCATTTCTATTCTTTGTCGTCCAACATCAAGCATATTTGGGTCAGGAAGACGAGTCTTACATGTATACCTGAAGCGCTGTTCATAGTGGCCACCATTATCAGATATGTTAACTGGTGTCCATGGTGTCCAAGGAGTTGTCTTTTTTACTTCAGGACACAGATTCGTATTACAGACCTGATGTTCCTAAATGTATATATATATAAAATGTTTTGCTACAATCAGTCGATTGATTTCATTCAGATAAATATACACATATGAAACACAACTATTACCGACAATATCAAATAGTTAATAGATTGGTATCTATTAGAAACACATAGTACTCGTACTGTGTTCTTCATGTGAAATGCCGATTTTATTTAGTATATTGTACTACTTACAATATTTGAATTCTACTTACATTGAATCTGTACGTTCTTGCATGTTAACATAGATGTGTATGTGTGAATGTATTTGTAAGTGTGTGTGCATATGTGTACCTGTATCCCCCTGGGACAGAAGGTGTCAGCCCTTCCCTGGTCTACTCTTTCTGACATATGCTCGAACTCCCAAATCAAATACTGACATTTGATTATTGTATAATTACTGTACAGCAGAGGATTATTTTGTTTAATGTAATATATGGATGTTATGAAAAGTATAATGCATTTAATGATAGTGTAGTGTAGTTTAAAAATTAAAAATTAGACATTGAATCATTAGATCAGTGTTCTGTACTCTACTTGTGTACAGAGCAAAATTGTTTTGGACAACTATTTTTATTTTATTTTTGCAACATTCTTTTTTTGACAGCCAATGTATTTTCCTGGTCTTTCAGTTTGGATGAAATTTATAGGAATTTTTCCTTTCCTAAACAAAATTCAGAGCAATAATTTAACTGAAGGAAGTCTCTGCCACCTTATTGACTCGCCTTTCATTTACAACAGATTCTTAGGATTTAGGATAAGTGATCTAATACATATATTAGTTACTGGTGGTGAGGGGGGGGGGGGCAAGAGGCTGGGGAGCCACTCGGTTTTACCTGTCCTCAAGCCATAAGGTGCCAGCCTTTTCCTGATAAAATGTATAGCAAATTAAAAATACATAATAAAATGCTTACAACAGCACAGCCAGGACATTCATATCCATTTTCACAAGTTCTTCGACGGGCCTGAATCCCTCCTCCACACTGTGCAGTGCACCGCTCCCATGGTCCCCAGCTTGACCAAAATACACGTGGAGGACAAGGTAAATGTTCATTGCAATATCTGTAAAAATACATAAGAGTAGATGTAAAAATAACTACAGCTTTGGTTATTTCAATTAAAAATGAAAAATATACTGTACGTTAAAGGTATCCTAGATCTGATTCAAGGCAGCATCCCCCAGGAACCAGGCCCTAGTCCAGGACATACCCCAGTGATGGTCTGTTCTTTGCCCCTCATGTCCATTGTACTGATCGCCAGGACATGTATGGTTTTAATATCTTGTGCTCTGCCTCACAAGGATAAGTGGCATAAGTGAAAATAAGCTATTGAGTTCTCTGCAGATGTCGTTAGTGTAAAAGGGTCTGTTTGAAGGGAGATCACCCACCCAACCAGCTGATTCCCAGTAATGCAGCACAGGGATAACCACCCCTTAGACCTGCTGCCCTAGGTCTAGTAAGAAACATCCAGAATACACCATCACAAGTCTCAAATAAAAGTAAAAAAAAAAGAAACTTAAAATTGCTTGTTGGAAAAATGTAAAATAGATAGCATTAGACATGCATGTAATAACGAAAAAAAAAATGCTATATTGAAAATAGTTAAAGATTAAATTTAAAATAAAGGAATCATCATTAACATACAAATAATTGCTTGGGTAAAATATGTATGTACTTTTTAAATAAACCTTTTCACACATCAATTTGATTAATATGTGTTGTCTTTTTCTGCCTGCTGTTCTATTGTGCAACGAAAAAAAACCCCTGCAAATTCAGTCTGTGAAACATCTGCCCTTTGTAAGGCCTTGCCCTGCATCATGAACGTAACTCTGATGAGGTCCCATGGGAAATAACATGGAAAATAAATTCAAAATGTGAGAAAGTTGAACTTTAGCATGAGTATTGTTTCAAATTATGAGCGGAGACATTGAAGCTGAAGAAAGATTGTAAGAATGCCACATGGGGAAAAGGTTGAAAAAGATTTATGGATGTAGCAAAGCCAGTAAACATCACTGTAATGTATGTTTCCAAATATCACGGTTACTTTTAGCGAGTGTTTTTTCGTAATAGTAAATATTACATTATTTATTTATACAGTATAATTGCAATTTTGACAGATATATATTATAATGTATATTATAGTTTGTTTATATAACAGATTATTTTGTCAAAAACATACTCAATGGCACAGCTAATCAGTTTTTAACACTAGGAAGGAATCTCATAGTTTAACAAAGTGAGTTACAAGAGTGGGTGAAAACTCTGGACAGGAAATATAGTTCAAGAGGACGTTAGCACAGATTTTGTACCACTAGTAAAACAAAAAGCTCTGTAATTAGAATTTTGCTGTATGCTTTGTTCAGCACGACTAAGAATTTGCACACTGACACGAGTCTGATAATGAGAGGGGTTGCCAGATGGTGCTGTGAGGGATGTGTGAGGGTTATGCTGGACAATGTTGTGGGCAGTGAGCTCTCTAACTACTTTACCAGTTTGTAAAAATAAAAGGAAATAAAAACAGTAAATGCATTTTCAAAATCATAGCTTTTATTAAATATGACAAAATTGTTTACTTAATTATTACTTAATTATTGTGACTTAATAAGTAAAACTTTTTTTCCTTTAGGGTAGTCTTATGTTCAGACATTTACCTTTTTTTGTATTAATATTGAAATTGGGTGGGGGAATCATCTTATAATCGAGCAAAAAGTTCATATCTGTTATTTTCACCACGGCAATTACAAAATATTTGTTTTAGGTCTACACTCTACATTGTACTATATGAGAAAAGCAAATATTACCGTTCTTCACGGTTTTGTCCAACACATACACGACCTCCATGTTTAGGACTTGGGTTACTGCAGGAACGCTGCCGAACTTGGAATCCTATTCCACAACTGGTGCTACAGATAGACCATGATGACCATGGGGTCCATCCTCCATTCCTTAAAGTAAGAAGATTCAATCAATACACACTTTGGGGATGGTCAGACAGCACCTTAATTGCACGAACAGGCTTACCACGCAACACCCTCAAATGTAAAGAATCACGAGGTGCTCAGCAATGCGAGTAAAATAGTGTAGTTTTATTGCCACACAAGTGGCGACGTTTCAACCCAATAGGGTTTTTCTCAAGACATGGCTTGCTAAGCACCTTGTGATTCTTTGCTTAAAGTAAGAAGAAACATTGTTAGCATCAAACAATCTGACAAATCAGGCAAATAAATATTTTCATTTTCAGAGTCAGTGTTATGGAGTGGAGGTGTGACAGGAGAGGCATAATAAGAGTGGGAGCTTGGGTGTTGCCATGAAGAGGCATCACCAGAATCAATGGCAGTAAAGCACTGGTATTGAAATCAGTGAGAGTACTTTATGAGCATGTGCATAGGTGGTCTCGATAGACTCAGAGTTCTCACACAATATGGTGCTGGAGGTGACTGACAGCGAGTATAGCGCATGTGCACAGTGGCATTAAGTTGCCAAACACATCTTCTGCAAAACGAGGAGCTAGGGAATGGGTAAATGCATGTGCAAGGGGACCAAAATGAAAATTTCAAAGGGACATTAAACTATCTATGCAAATGCATATGATGGCTAGAGCATCTCTTTAACCAAGCTGAAGTCAAGAGTGCGGACTGAAAAGTCTATGCACAGAATTTCGTAACAATAAAAGTAGATAATTATTTATTGAAAAGATCTGTGAGTGCGTGTTTCTAGGGATTGATGTATTATTGGCTGCACAGCCCCCAGACTCTGTATAATAACAAGTTACCGATGGACTGAGTGTAGGTGGATTATGCCATTTTTTCCTTTTTTAGCCATTCGGTTGTACATTTGCTGGAGCCCTGTTGTCGTGTTGCATGACCAAATCTTGGCTAAGCTTTAGACTCTTTTAGACTCTAGAATACTTTGGTATACAGAGGAGCTCATGGTAACCACAATGGTTGCAAGGTTCCCAGGTCCTGTGTCTGAAAAAAAGGCCAATTAATTATGCCTCCACCACCATGCTTTACAGTTGTATGAGGTGTTTATGCTGATATGCTGTGTTTGTTTTTTGTCAAACATGGAGCTGTGAGTTATGGCCAAGCATCTCAACTTCAGTTTCATCTGTCCAAGGGACATTTTTCCAGAACTCTTGTGGTTTGTTCAGATGCAACTTTGCAAACCTAAGCCGTGCTGCCATGTTCTTTCTCCTGGCAACTCTTTCAAACAAACCTGTCCTGATATGATTGGCAACTGTCTTGGTTTTCACTTTTGAATTATTCTTACTGTAGAATAATCAAATTGTTTGGAAATGGCCTTATATGCCTTCCCAGATTGTTGAGTAACAACAATTGCTTCTCTAGGATCATTGTTGATATCTTGGCATTATGTTAACACACATCTGAATGCTTCAGACCAGCAAACTGCTAACACTTTTTATAGAGGTGGCCACACTTGCTGGTGATCAATTATTATTTTTGTTGAATATATAATCACACAGTGTAATATGTAACGTATTGTTGTTTATCTGAGGTCGTATTTACCTAAGTTTTACACCTGCTAAGGAGCAGATGATTATTATTATGTCCTGAAATGTAAAACCATACAAAGAGAGCATACATTTCTTTTTTCACACGACTGAGTATATATATATATATATATATATTGTGACAGAATACCCCTTCACTTTGGTACTCTGTCCGGGAATCTTTACTTACACACAGTCTTCCAGGCTGCAGAGACGGCTCAGACACGAGGAGGGTAAAATAAAAGGCTGGGCCTGTTTTTATTTTTTCGTCACAGGCATTACAGAAAATAAATAAATCAAAACAAAAAGCCTCGCTCTTGTGAGCACTAACTAATACAAGGTACTCCAACCTAACTGCAGTTGGACGGCTTATCCGTTCCAACAAAACAAAATAACACAATTGCATGTAATATTGGCAGCACTCTCTCTCCCTCTCTCCCTCTCTCCCTCTCTCCCTCTCTCCCCCTCTCCCCCTCTCCCCCTCTCTCTCTCTCTCTCTCTCTCTCAGGGAGCCAAATGATCTCCCTTGCACTGAGACCAGGAGGCTACTTAACTGCCTCTCCCATTAATTAGTCGAACCAGGTGAGTACTAGGAGAGTATCCGATAATCTCCGGACTGGATTCCCACCTGCTGGTCTTCGGCTGCTCATAAACTGTGGAGTGGAGCACTGGCCCGCCCTACTCTCTAAATGCTCCACCCCAGGGACCCAAAACACACAAATAACAACAACAGACGTTAATAATTCCAATATTAACAGTACATCTCCCTGGGGCTAGTAAAACTATTGTGGGTAACCACCCTGCAAAATATAAGGGGATATATACACTCCCTCCATTATCATCCCCTGCTTTCTGTCACAATATATATAACAGCCTACTTCTGCACCAAGAAGACTTGTGCCCCCTGTCTATGGTATGCCTCTACTAGCGTCCCACTTTGCTAAAGACTGAGAATATTGGCGCTTCATATAATTATATCATAGAAACATAGAATTCGACAGCAGAGGAGAACCATTAGACTCATCTTGTTGGCCTGTTTTTCTGAACATAAAGACTCTCCATTTTTCCCCCCAAGCTATACATAATGATCATGATCTATAGACCTTAAACACCATGTTTAGGAAAACAGCAGAAAGATTACTATTCACACTTCCAAACAAATGCTCCCCTATATAACACTCGAAATGTCTGGGAGGTTGTATTCGTTTGTATATCAAAGGTAGAAAAAGTTAACTCACTGAAATATCTTTATTTTCATCAAATAAATATTACACATAACACTTAGAAAACCAGACTTGAGAAGACGAGTTAGAACCTACTGAATCAGCTCTCTTCATCATTCACTGGCCACTTTATTAGGTACACCTTGCTAGTACCGGGTTGAACCACCTTTTTGCCTTCAGAACTGCCTTCAAGGTTCAACGTTTTGTGTGTTCAGAGATAGTATTTTGGATACCTTGGTTGTAACAAGTGGTTATTTTAATCACCAGTCTGCCCATTCTCCTCTGACCTCTGACATCAACAATGCATTTTCGTTCACACAATTGCCGCTCACTTCATATTTTCTCTTTTTCTGACCATTCTCTGTAAAACCTAGAGATGGTTGTGCGTGAAAATCCCAACAGATCAGCAGTTTCCAAAATACACAGACCAGCCCTTCTGTCACCAACAACCATGCCATGTTCAAAGTCACTTAAATCCCCTTTCTTCCCTATTCTGATGCTCGATTTGAACTTCAGCAAGTTGCCTTGACCACGTCTACATGCATTGAGTTGCTGCCGTGTGATTGGCTGATTAGCTATTTTTATTAACAAGCAATTGAACAGGTGTACCTAATAAAGTGGCCAGTGAGTGTAGTTTATATAGTGCATAAACTTTACAGCTCTGTAAATATCATGATGACTTTCTCATCTGTAACTATCATATACTGTATATAAGCCGGTGTACCCACACTCAAGTGGAACCTTTTATTCAGAGTGCCAAATAATTATATAGCATTTTCAACATAATTAAATGCAAAACCTGCTCATATATTATTTGGCAACAAATACAGTGCAAGGATTGGCACTATGAAACATTTTTTGAAGAAAATGTTAATAAATAATAACTATCTTTACACATCAGAAACAGGAAACCACCACTTGCATTGACAATAAATAGTAATAATTATGGCCATTAATGGGTTTGAAAAATCCATAAGCATAACTGGTAACTTGGGGGTTTAATAAGGCGTTTCTGAATAAAGTGCTGCTTTTCTGGGACTCCAGGTTAGTCTCTTCAATCTCTGGGATGGGTGATTAGTCACACATAGATCCACTCCAGGTTCTGCCTACTTCCCACCCATTCCCCAACTTCGGAGGAGCAGTCATGTCAACCTACCTACACTATACCACAAGTGTTTTTACATGAGGAAGCTGCTCACAAGGATGCAAAAAGGGAGCAAACTTTAACCTCTTGCCAAGCTGCAGCCTGTTAACACAACGGTAAATATATTACATCATTGTAAAAAATCATTACAAAAAGTACACTTAATATCCACACTAGTTGCCTTCCATACATATTAAGTTACCTTGAACAGTTGGAAATTTCTATAGCAGGTCCCTCGCATGGCAGGCCTCCACATTGAGGGCTGGGATGATTGCATGTGCGACTTCGACACAGACAGTTACCTACTGAATTCCCATCATTACAACTGCAGCCACTCCATTCTGTCCAAGCACTATAACTTCCATCAACAGTGAGATTTTTTGACTAAAACAGAGGAGGGTATTTTGGGATTATGCATTAATCATTTTGTATATTTCACAACTTTCATAATATTATTATTATGAATAATAATAACAATACTAATAATAAAATAAATTACTAATGACAGACATGGTGGAGGGAAAAGATTAGAAGAAAAATGTCAGGTTAGTATAAGCTACACTATGACTGGTAATTGAAAGAGGAATTTAGAGAAGAATTGAGGAACATTACAGTATGTTTATTCACATCATTCAAAAAACATATTACTATAGAAAGTTGCTATGAATAGCTAAAAAGGCCAAACATCCCAGCCACATCATTTTTATATTAAATACATGCTTGCCTCTCGAAGTGTAGTTGGGCAAGTAGCACACATCTGGCTGACCAGTCATCCACTACCAGCAAGCAAGCCTGGTGTGACCATTCATCCTACTAGGGAGCGCAGGGAATGGGGGCAAGCAAATTTGAAGCCATAGAAACATAATTATGAGTGCTAATATGTAAAAACATGTTTTTGCAATTTTGGTTAGGATTTCTTCTACAAAGTAGGTGCCACTGCTGAACAATAACCTAATTTATGTTCAGCAACATGCCCTGATTACAGGGGTACCCCACATACATAGTTTGGTAGGTTCTATGGCACATCCATCCCTTACATATTACCCTATAGCAGTGGCGACTCTAGAAACAATATATAGGGGGGGGGCACACAACAGACCACAGTCAAACTGGGAGGGCATTAATAATTTCCACCATTAAATCATACCACTGAAAAAACATAGATAATGTGCTATGGAATGATACTTTTGTTATTGGACAATACAATACTTGATCATTCAACATGGGAAGCCTGAAGCCACAATTTAGTAAGACTAATCCTTGAAATAAATATTATAGAGTAAACAACACAATACCTTAACTTTTCCACTAAATGATTTCAGGGCCTAATATTAGACCCTGCTGCCGATATATATATAAATATTAGATCCTGCTGCTGATATATATATATTAGCCCCTGCTGCCCATATATATTGATATTAGCCCCAGTTGCCGATATATATTAATATCAGTCCCTGCTGCCGATATATATATAAATATATATATAAATATTAGACCCTGCTGCCGATAGCAGGTATAGATCAACACATTAACACACAAACCCAGTTTTGCATGTATAGATCAATTGAAATTCACTTGTGATCTCAGCACTGAAGGTATATATCAAATAAACAGAATCAGACATACAAATCCTGTATTTGCAGGTATACAATAATAATATATGAAACGTAGCATTGCAGGTATAGATCAAATAAATACATGGAAACAGCATTGCAGGTATTAATCAACTGAACAAGACATACAAATCCTGTATTTGCAGGTATACATAAATAATGTATGGAAACATAGCATAGCAGATATGGATCTACACAATAACACAAAAACCCAGCTTTGCAGGTATAGATCAATTGGAATTCACATAAAAACACGGCATTAAAGGTATATTTAAAACCCCCTAAATTACAGGCATAGATCACAGGTTGTACACCCCAAAGTCAGCCCTGGCGTCCACACTGCCCACATAGAACCTGACCAGCACTCAGATAACACACATAAGATTTGCCATCTTTGTCCCCAAATAGCCCAGCACAAGTCAGCTTTGTCCCATAAACAACCTGCCTGTGCCATCTTGGTCCCCAAGGCTCAAACCTCCTGCTAGTGCCATCTTTCCCATTCCACAATTATCATTCAGACAATTCATCCACACATTAACTCATGCTCTCCCTCATTCAGACAATTCATCCACATATTAACTCATGCTCTCCCTCATTCTGACAATTCATCCACATATTAACTCATGCTCTCCCTCATTCAGACAATGCATCTCATTAACACTTTACATCAATTCAATATTCTTACTACCCTCTTTCTCACTACGTACCCCCACTCCCTCCCTTATCACTTTCTACCCCTTCTCCCTCCCTTATCACTTTCTAACCACTCTAACTCCTCTTTCCCTACTCACTATCTACCCTCTTCCCCTTTATTTTCACTCACCTTAAAGTCCTGCGGCCGGAGAACAAGGCTTCTATCTTCCTGCTCTGCCGGGGCGCGCTGTGCTTCACTGCTGGGCGCCGGATATGACGTCATATACCGGCGCTCAGAATGACACACCGGCACCGCGATGGAGGTAGAGGCCTCGTGGAGGAGACTGAGGGGGGCCCAGCGGTTGCTAGGCGCCCCTCTCTCCTCGTCAAAAAAACCAAAAAAAACGTTTGAGGCTGCCCGGGACTTAAAGTGTTACCTCCTCCGTCGGGCTGCCGGCAGGGACACCGAGACGCAGCCCGCACAGTCGGCTCCCTGCTCGTGCCGTCACGGTGAGCTGCCGCCGGGTCCGTTCTCCTGCGAGACGCGCGTCCCCGGCGAGTTCGAGGGATAATTCCGGGGCGCGCGCCTCTACGTCGTGAGAGCTAATCTGATGAATATTCATGACGCTCTTAAAGCGACATTTATTCTTTTTCCTCCTCCCCCTAATTAGGAGGGTAGGAGGATCCATATTGTTGGAGGGATATTTAAACCCTCATTTGGCACTACACCATTGCCTGTGTTAGTGCCTTTTTGCCTTTCACTAGCGTTTGAATCCTGATTAAGCTTTCTGGTATTGACTCCTGCTTGAACCTGACCTCCGTTATATTGCTGCCTGCCCTGACCTTTGCTTGTGACCCCGACTACTCTTTTGCCTGACCCCTCGGATACCGTTATTATTATTTATTTATTTTTTTGTTCCTGAGTTCCACCTTTCATTATTCTTGGTGGTGTACGATCTGTCTCCTGTGCCTGGTGGCAGTACGTCCTCTCTCCTCCAGAGGGCGCTGATTCTGCAGCACGGATCCAGAACCTGTACCCCGGTTGTGACATAAAGTCCCATTGCGGGACTGTCCTGGTCAATCAGTTGGGTGGTTCCAAATTCGGCGGGGGGGCAACAGGGGGGGCAAGGAATAACCCTTGCCCCCCCCTGTAGCGAAGCCACTGCCCTATAGTGTAATATTTATAATACTACTGGCTTAAGGATTTTGGGGGCAGTGAAAGTTTTATAAGTGTTTACTTGTAGTGCTAGAGCAGTAGAATGTTGGTGTACATTTTTTTTTAAATTGCAATTCTTAATTTTCTCATTCTTTTTCTTTTTTTAGTGTTCTCAGTACAATATGGATAGAAATCTGTATGAAGATCTTTATTATATATTACGGATGCCAGTGATATTATAATTTATTTATATTACATTTAATTCAATTTGTTGGGAAAGGTGGACACTTTGTTTCTCGTTCTCTTCCCTCCAATCTCCCCTGCACTGATCACAGCATTGCATTGCTGATGGCCATGTGTGCGATCAGCCAGCAGGAGAAGCCATTGGGAATCCCAGCAGTGTCTAGAAAGGCCCTGATGGGTCTCTTTTCTCCACAAGTGACCGTCCAAGAAAAATACAACTTTAACAATTTGGGCAAAATATTCAATTTTTGGAACAATTACAAAGGTTTCTATGGTGATAATAAAAAATTATATCATTATATTAAAAGTATCAGAGTAGATATAACTTATAAGAAATAATAGTATGCAACACTCAAAAGACTGTGTCATATGTGTGTGTGTGTGTGTGTGTGTGTAATATTTTTGTATGTACATATAATCTTTTCTGCAGTATACTGATGTTGTTAATATGCATTTAGCATAGGCACAATGGAAATGTATTTTGTGAATATTAAGGCTATTGCTGAAACTTTGACTAATATCAATGAGCTCCATTATTATTCCACACATTTTATAACAGTAATCCTTATTCCTTACTGCAAAATTTTGACAAGGTGACTTTGTGAATTTAAAGTAAATGAAAATGTTGCTTCAAGCATGTCATTATACCCTATCTATGAAAAAGAAATGCAAAAGAAAATAAATTTGCATTACCGCTTTTTCTTCCTAATAATAGTTTTTTCAGATTTTAACAAAAGAAAGGTAAGGCAATGGTTCCAAAACTGTTCTGACAATTACAAAAGCATTGCAAAGTCTCCCCAAATACAGAAAAAAAAACATTTATATACCCTAGAATATTTTAACAGAATAGCTAAAGCGTGAAGCTTCTGTGGCACCCATAAAACTATGTCCCTAAGGTTTCCACCATGCAATTACTGTGAAGGAACCCATGCCCAAGAAGAGGCAAAGTAAAGCAAAATTCTCTTTAATATACATATTATTTAGTTGCTCAGTTCCATGGATAGTCATCAGGTGTCTAAACTCCCCAGTAGAGGTGAATTGCAGTCTGCCAACTTGCCATGTTTGACAGCAAATGGTCCGTAGCCAGTTAGACCAATTCTCCCATCTCCCTGATCTCCTCAACCTTTTTTTTTTTTTAACACTCCTTCTCCACTACATAACATTGAGATGTCTGGTTGCCTTTAACAAATGGTTAGTGAGTAAACACTTATATTTTGAAATTGATTGCTTTGTGTGGTGTAGCACTATAGGGGCCAGGTCTAGAGCCGGGGGTTGCTCAGTCACTGCCTGCACTTTGGTCCCACCACAAATGAATAAATGCCTCCTCTTCACTAGCACTCCGCTGGCTTGGGGTTCTGTATTATATTGTGAGGACTTTATATGTATTCTTCTGAGTTTTATATGCTATTTAACATGTGCTTGTTAGGATACAGATATTTTTTCACTGCTCAGTTGACAGCACCCTCCTCTGGATCCCTTTCAATTTACCTATGAATGAGGGGATAAACTCATATTCCCTAAGAAGGAGCCTATAGAGTAGCAAAATGCCTCAGAGAGGCACCATCTCCCAGGCAAGGATGCTTAAAGCCAATCAGATCCCTGTCAAAGTTTTGCCTTCCCAAAACCTCAGTAGAGACATAATGGGAGACCTCCATGTATCTGAACCTGTCCAGGGCCATCAGTCCCCCAGCCACAGGCAACTGAGGCCAAGGGGAACCCTCTGCAACCACATCACAGGCTCCCACAGAGCTAAAATGAACTCCCAGGCAGATATGGAGTTCTCAGTAAGTCTGGGTTATTGGACATTGGTAGTAATGGAGAGGGGATAGTAGCCAGGAGGCCCCTACTCTCTGTCCTTTCCAGATCCTGATTTCTGCATGTACATGCTTAATTCCCTGGGTTATGCTACATGCAGATCCGAAGACCCTGTTCGACTTAATAGTTTCTGTTCTGGACCAATTGAGCATTCTGATCCCCTAATAAGGTGAATTGCTTGACATATTTAAGCATGTCTGCAAACCTGTAGTATAGTAAAGAGAGACCAACTGGGCCTGGAGCCTTGTCTGCTGCCATGCCACTGCATGAATTTGCTTGTGCTTGGCACAGAATGAGGATTGTTAGCTTTCATAGGAAGATGTTACCAGTGGAAGGGTGAAGGGCCACACATCTTGGCTGTATCTGCCTGGAGGGTCAATCAATGGACACATCAAAGTAAAATTCAGGAATGCATAATGTTCAAAATATGATGGGTGGATAACATTTGGGCCCCGGCATACATTTCATCACTATGCCTTCAATGTGCTTGTTTTAGAGCAGGGGTGTCCAAGTTTTTTCTGCAGTGGGCCACTTCATCAGAATTGTATACGTGCGTGGGCCACTTCATCAGAATTGTATACGTGCGTGGGCCGCACTCATTTTTCACTGTGAGAAAATATGGCCTTTAATAAAATATGCAGATTAAAATAAAGTAAATGACACAAAACCTTTACTTTGCCTCTCACTGATTTCTGGGCCTAGAAAGTTTTGTGACTACAAATTCAGGATTCTGGATAATTAAAAATCAAATAGTTTATTTATTCTAGGGATGCACCAAAATGAAAATTCTGGACCAAAACATTCACGGTTCACTTAGCCAAAACCGAAAATGACCCCCACCTTTAAAAATAATAATAAAAACTCACATTTTTAATAAAAGTAGGTAACACACCATAATTTAACAAAAAAATTAGCAATATGACTTGGCATGATAGGAGTGTGATTGTTAACAGCAATCACACTCCTATCTTACCCAGGCAACCAGTAAATGCTGATACCTAGGCATGATGGGAATGTGCTTGCTGTGATTGCTGTTAGCAATCATACTCCTATCATGCCAAGTCAGCCAGTACATGCTGGTACATGGTGGCTTTAAGTGATGTGCAGACCCCATACTGCTGGCAGCATCAATACACAAGGGGGGCATGTACTGGCTGACTTGGCATGATAGGAGTGTGGTTGCTAAAAGCCAGTGGCGTCTCCAGCTTTCATATTTAGGGGGGGCACATGTGGGTCCAGGGACCAAAGTGGGGGGGCCCAATTATAAAAAGGTACATATATATATATTTATATATATACACACACATACACACGTTAGACGTGCATTTTTAACTACATAATATGCACTTATCTCTTTGAAGTAAAGACCGTGATTGAAATATGATTTCAAAATAACAGCTAAACTGGCAGTTATTTTTCATTCTTTAATATTAGCCCCTGCTGCCGATATATATAAATATTAGACCCTACTGCCGATATATAGAAATATTACACCCTGCTTCCGATATATATTAATATTAACCCCTGCTGCGGATATATATTGATATTAGCCCCTGCTGCGGATATATATACTTATATTATACCCTGCTGCCGATATATATTAATAGTTGACCCTGCTGCCAATATATATTAATATTAGCCCCTACTGCCAATATATATTATTAGTCCCTGCAGCCAATATATATTATTAGCCCCTGCTGCCGATATATATATAAATACTAGACCCTGCTGCCAATAAATATTAATATTAGCCCCTGCTGCCAATATATGTTAATATTAGCTCCTGCTGCCGATATATATTAATATTAGCCCCTGCTGCCAATATATGTTAATATTAGCTCCTGCTGCCGATATATATAGTATTAGTCCCTGCTTCCTATATATATTAATATTAGCCCCTGCAGCCAATATATATTAATATTAGACGCTGCTGCCAATATATATAAATATTAAACACTGCTGTCAATATATAAATAAATATTAGCCCCTGCTGCCAATATATAAATACATATTAGCCCCTGCTGCCAATATATAAATACATATTAGCCCCTGCTGCCAAAACATATATAAATATTTGCCCCTGCTGCCAATATATATATAAATATTAGAACCTGCTGCCAATATATTTTATAGTGAAAAAACTGGACCGTACCCAAGCATTTCCTTGGGCCCTGCTCAACGCTTCCTTGCATGCAATCACTACCAAAAAAAAAATATTTGCCACACTGACTGAAGATCAGAGGAAGACCGTGAGAGTCAGTCCTGCACTGTGACATTGAGAGGTCCTCTCCCCTGTAATCATCCCCAGAGTCCTTGTCCCCTCATTCACTAAACCATACCGCTCTTTTACTTACACCCTGTAGTTCAGGTATAGATCAAATAAACAACACATGGAAACAGCACATGCAACTGAATGAGATAAAAAAAAACTTGTATTTGCAGGTATACATAAATAATGAATGGAAACATAGCATTGCAGGTATATACCAACAGAACACACAAACCCAGCATTGCAGGTATATATCAACTGGAAATCACATGTACACTCAGCACTGAAGGTATAGATCAAATAAACAACACATGGAAACAGCACTCCAGGTATTGATCAACTGAATAAGACATACAAATCCTATATTTGCAGGTAAACATAAATAATGTATGGAAATATAGCCGATACAGATCAACAGAATAACACAAAACCCAGCTCTGCAGGTATATATCAATTGGAAATTACATATAAACTCTGCATTAAAGGTAAAGATAAACCCCCCTAAATTACAGGCATAGATCACTGGTCACACACCCCAAAGCCAACCCTGGTGTCCACATTGCCCACATAGAACCTGACCAGCACCCAAATTACACATACATAGGACGTGCCATCTTTGTCGCCAAACAGCCCAGCATGAGTCAACTTTGTCCCCAAACAGCTGAACGTACGCCATGTTTGTCCCATAAACACACTATCTGTGCCATCCTTGTCCCCATTGCCTAAACACCCTGCTTATACCATCTTTGCTTTTTTGACAAATCAATAATACACCTATGATTCACAAACACTTACAGTCACTCACTAATTCACACAATCATTTATTCTTTCACACAAATTATTTACACATATTCATTAATGCATCCACACATTAATCCATTCATTCTCTCTCTCATTCTGACTCTTTATTTCAATATTCTTGTCACCCTCCTTTCTCCCTATCTACCCCCTCTCCCTCCCTATCTAACCCCTCTCTGTGCCTACCCTATCTAACCCCTCTCCCTCCCTCCCTAATCCCTCTCCCTCCTTATCTACCCTATCTACCCCCTCTCCCTCCCTATCTACCCCCTCTCCCTCCCAATCTATCCTATCTACCCCCTCTCCCTCCCTATCTATCCTATCTACCCCTTCTCCCTCCCAATCTATCCTATCTACCCTATCTAACCCCTCTCCGTCCCTACCCTATCTAACCCCTCTCCCTCCCAATCTATCCTATCTATCCCCTCTCCCTCCCAATCAATCCTATCTACCCTATCTAACACCTCTCCGTCCCTACCCTATCTAACCCCTCTCCCTCCCTCCCTACCACCTCTCCCTCCCAATCTATCCAATCTATCCCCTCTCCCTCCCAATCTATCCTATCAATCCCCTCTCCCTCCCAATCTATCCTATCTACCCTATCTAACCCCTCTCCGTCCCTACCCTATCTAACCTCCGTCCCTACCCTATCTAACCCCTCTCCCTCCCTCCCTACCCCCTCTCCCTCCCAATCTATCCTATCTATCCCCTCTCCCTCCCAATCAATCCTATCTATCCCCTCTCCCTCCCAATCAATCCTATCTATCCCCTCTCCCTCCCAATCTATCCTATCAATCCCCTCTCCCTCCCAATCTATCCTATCTACCCTATCTAACCCCTATCCGTGTCTACCCTATCTAACCCCTCTCCCTCCCAATCTATCCTATTTATCCCCTCTCCCTCCCAATCAATCCTATCTACCCTATCTAACACCTCTCCGTCCCTACCCTATCTAACCCCTCTCCCTCCCTCCCTACCACCTCTCCCGCCCAATCTATCCTATCTATCCCCTCTCCCTCCCAATCTATCCTATCAATCCCCTCTCCCTCCCAATCTATCCTATCTACCCTATCTAACCCCTCTCCGTCCCTACCCTATCTAACCTCCGTCCCTACCCTATCTAACCCCTCTCCCTCCCTCGCTACCCCCTCTCCCTCCCAATCTATCCTATCTATCCCCTCTCCCTCCCAATCAATCCTATCTATCCCCTCTCCCTCCCAATCAATCCTATCTATCCCCTCTCCCTCCCAATCTATCCTATCTACCCTATCTAATCCCTCTCCGTCCCTACCCTATCTAACCTCCGTCCCTACCCTATCTAACCTCCGTCCCTACCCTATCTAACCTCCGTCCCTACCCTATCTAACCCCTCTCCCTCCCTACCCCCTCTCCCTCCCTCCCTACCCCCTCTCCCTCCCAATCTATCCTATCTATCCTCTCTCCCTCCAATCTATCCCCCTCTCCCTCCCAATCTATCCCCTCTCCCTCCCTATCTATCTCTTCTCACTCTCTAACCCCCTCCTAACTTTCTACCCTCTCCCCCCTTTGAAGTTCATAGATCTATAACTGCAAGCCTGCATTTGCATGAACTGAATTGCTCTATACCTGTAATGCTGTTTCCGTGTATTATTTACTTACTGTATACCTGCAAATACAGGGTTTGTATGTCTTATTCAGTTGATCTATAACTGCAATTAACACTATAATTAACACTGTGCACCACTAAGCAAAATGTAATGTGTCACATTACTGGTTGAGATGTAATAACTAGACTTGTGCATTCGTCTTCAGGCGAACATGGAAACGAACACGAAGAGTGCGTTTTCGTGTTCGTTCCGAAGACATGCCGAAGAGAAGACGGCGGCGGTAAAACGTAGGCGAAGACGAAGACACACACCACGAAGATCTTCGTGATTGTCTTCGTCTTCGTCTACCATTCCCCCCCCCCCCCTGAAGTGGAAATCCGCAGGTTCGCCGTCATGGTATACAGGGCAGTGCGAATGAGCCTATTGGTCGCCTACAGGGACCTCCTCTGGCATCAACCAATTGGTTGATGCCAGAGGAAGACCCTGCAGGTGACCAATAGGCTCACTCGCACGGTCTTTGTAACCCCTGACAGCGAACCTATGGATTTCCGCTCCCATTAACCCCTTCGATGCTGCGTTATCTAACACAGCATCAAAGGGGTTAACGGGAGCGGAAATCCATAGGTTAAAGGGCCGTGCAAGCGACCAATAGGCTCACTTGCACGGCCCCTTAACCCTTTAACATTTAACTAATTGAACAGGGAGGGAGACCAGTGGCATCGGCAGGGTAAGTTGCAGCATTGAGGTTTTAAAACCCCAATGCTGCAACTTGCCCTGCAGATGCCACTGGTCTCCCTTCCTGTTCAATTAGTTAAATGTCCGTACGAGCGACTTTATTGGTCGCTCGTACGGACATTTAACCCGGCACAGACTAACTAATTGAACAGGGAGGGGGACCAGTGGCATCGGCAGGGTAAGTTGCAGCAGGGTAAGTTGCAGCAACTTTTAAAACCCCAATGCTGCAACTTACCCGGCACATCCCACTGGTCTCCCTGTTCTATCAGTTAAATGTCCGTACGAACGACTTTATTTGTCGCTCGTACGGACATTTAACTGATAGAACAGGGAGACCAGTGGGATGTGCCGGGTAAGTTACAGCACCAGGAGCCTAAAAGTCTGTACGAGCGACCAACAGAGTCGCTCGTACAGACTTTTAAAATCCCAATGCTGCAACTTACCCGGCAGATCCCACTGGTCTCCCTGTTCTATCAGTTAATAAATGATAGAACAGGGAGACCAGCGGGATCTGCCGGACACTTACGGCACCAGGAGTTTAACAGTCTGTACGACCGACCCTATTGGTCACCAGCAGGGGGCTCGTCTGCCATCAACCAATGGCAGACGAGCCCCCTGCTGACGACCAATAGAGTTGCTCATACGGACATTTAAACTCCTGGCGCCAGAGCGGCTTTAACCCCGTATTAACTCATTAACCGGGGAAAACGAAGAAAACCCGAACACGAAGAATGTCTGCGAATATTCGCCCGAAGAGAAGACAGGACCAGGCGAATATTCGCGGAATACTAAGTTTTTTTTTTGCCGAAGACGAGCACGAAGACGAACACGAAGAGCCCCCTGGTGCCCAAGTCTAGTAATAACTACAATTTAATATTGAGCAGTAATGAGTAAAAGGCAGTTTATTAATGTTTGAATTAATGAAACCACAGGTACTATATTAAAATATAACAATATAAAGTTTGACTCACTGGACAAGCTGTGATTCTTTGCTCCCACTGGTTCATACTCATGCTTTCATCAAGCGTTGTGCATTTCTTTGTAACCATGTCCCAGCCACAATATGGATCTTGAGCTCCAATGCAGGCACTAGAAAACCCAATTTTTGCATAATTTAACAAAAATACCTCAACATAAGCTGCAAACAGAAACTGCTGTTTATTAGGGTTATCATTTTCTAAGCATGAGTACAGAGAAACATTGTTACATTATTTACATGCAAGGATTGTTCACACAATACATAGAATCTCAAACATGAGCAAATACTACGTCATTGACTTTTCAGTTTGTTCTCACAAAATAACAATGTACAGACATGAGTGATCCATCTAGACTAACAAGGAAAGCAAAAACAGAAGATGTGCATTCCTGGGGTATTTGAGAATCAACACTGAGAATCATTGATCTCGAACAGGGATAGTTTACTTGTAAATGCCCAACCAACTACAAGTTTTACTATGTTTAGTAAGCTACTGCTTTTTTAAAAAAAAAAAAAAATACTAACATGAAAGCTGAGGGGTACTTACAATTTAGGAAATATATGTTAATAAAATATGTAACTAAAATTAAAAAAATGAAAAGCCTGAATATACATTACAGTTTATATTTTTTGCTCTAATATTTTTTTTTAAATATAGACACCCAAATTGTTGTGGGGTAATGACGGCATATTAAAAATAATGATTTCATTTTAGTCTTCGGTAGCTTAGTAATAGGGTCTAACAATTGATTTCTATTCATAGCTATTTTTTAAGCTTTTTAGATTTTTGTCTTTACTGTCTAATTGTACAGCGGCCTCTGTGGTTAAGAGGTGCTAATCTTATGTTTGTAAAAATATTGTTTAAGAATACAAAACATTTCTAAAATTATATATTTTTATTGGTCTTAACATTTATTTTTTATAGGCCATTGCTTTTTATAAAGTTAGAGGCAACGACAATTTCATATTTGTTGCTTTATATTTACTATTTTTTACAGCACCCTGAGTGTTGAATCAGTTGGAGCTGCTCCTCCTTTGTACCTAAGAGTGCCTGCTCCTCGCTATTGAGGCATTTCAACAACACCAACATGTGGTGTGTGTGTGTGAGCATGGATGTGGATGTATAAGTGAGTGTAAGAATGGATGTGTATGTGTAAGTGTGTGTACTATGATGTGTACGTGTGCATGTATGGGTAAATCATCTATCAAATACATTGTCTTAATTGCAATGTTTTATTTGCACCTGAAAAATATATCACACATAATTTAAAATCTGGTGACATCAATTCTGTATATGTAAACACACTCAGTCCTCTGGCCCTGCTACAACAATGGCACTAAATTGAACTAACTTCAACAAACTAATGAAATTAATAAAAAAAACCTATATGCAACATTGACCATTACCAAAATACCTGCGGCTTTTGTAGAAAAGACATCTTTTCAAAGGGATCTTTATAACATGACCATACAATCCCACAAATAGTACACTTTGGCTGTGAAGGATCTTCAGTCTTCGGATTGGCTCTATTTGTCCCTTTGGTAAAAGTTCAATTTCTTCCAAAAGACAACTACTAGTGTTTTGATTTATTGGAGCCAGGACTTTTTTAATTGTTCCATAATCTGTAGTGCAAATAAAATATTGCTGCAGTTCATTCATCATGCAATGTATATTTATATCATTCAGCAATCTACAGTTTGTTTAAAAACAAATCAACATATGGTTCAACAGTTATCGTTAGAACACATTTTATTCTTATGAAATGCAAACTTTAGTGCATTTTATTAATAAGTATATATACATAATTATCATCAGCTATTGGCAATTAATTGCACAATGAAGGTATGCTCAACAACTTTTCAAGCAAACCTGACGCAGTTCACTCTATATTTATTATGATCTTGCATTTAAAGTTAACATCATGAATGACAACTTATATACCGGTACTACTTTCTAGTAATGTTACCTTTATGTTTAAACTAATTTGGTTGAGCATTTTCACAATATTAATAACACAGTAGAAAGGTATAGTCTATATTATTCACTTAATATAATATAATATAAATAGTTATTTTATTTTGCTTATGTATACTTTTGCTTAAACACACTTTGTTGCTTCTAACCTATGCCTTTTGTTCAATTCTCCCCCCATTATGTGGTTTTGTCCATAGTGGAAACACCGCTCTGTGAGCACCATTGGCAGTAATATGTCAATAAGATTGAGCTCTTTTTGTTTTTATTTCTTTGGCTGTGGTCACTAAATCATGAGTTTCAAATGAGTTAAGTTAAGAGGGAACTACATATTTGCATATGCTTGTGATTACTATGTAAAATTCTAATCTATTAATTTTGGTAGCTTAATTTTCTCCTATATGAAGCCAAGGATTTACTGAAATCTTTAGATTCCAAACATTTTTTTTAATATTATTTGCAAGCTGATCATAAATGTATCACATGATAGAATGGCTGTTAAATTCTATTGTCAAACATGTATGACTATGAACTATGGTTTTTAAATTATTATGATCCAGTAATAAAAGTACATATCAGTATAAAAGTACTTTCGTTAGGCAATGTCAAGTACTAGAGATTTTTATGCTTACAAAACCTAATATTTTAGGAGATAACAGATTTTATTCAAGGAACACAGCTTGGAGGAATATATTTAACATTGTAGAAACAAAAGTAAAAGCATTTACCTTAATATGTGAGCTGAACACATTTGTTATAAGATGTATTTTAAGTGCTTCTTGTGTCACAAAAAATAGCAATGCTAACATTTTCTCAGCCTGTTGTCAATATTTAATAAACAGCGATACAAAAACTGTATGTATTTTGACATCTTTCATCCATTTAAGAGACTACAATTTTATATATTTTTGGGTTTTTTTTATGTTGACAATAAATGTTTCCAAGGTAACTCTCTGTGAGTAGATTTATGATTCAGTTCTTGAAAATTATATAATATTAAAATAATATTGAACATTAAAAAATGCACCCTCTGCTTCCATAATCAAGAAAAGGCATCTGAGGAAAAAGACTTGGACTGGCCCACTTGTGGAGTTATATAATGCAATGCTACATGACCCTGTAGTAAAAGCACAGCTGCTCTCACAGTATGTGCGGGTGGCTACAAAATGGCTCTGGGGAGGTTAAAAGGGGTAGAAGAGGGATGGGGTAAGGAAGGAGCAAGATTGTAGTGGGAGAGGGTATGTGTGTTAGAAAGGGGATATGTATTAGCATGAATGTGTATGTGCAAGAGTGTGTGAATTAGAGTGTCAGTGTGAGGATGAGTAATATATGTGTGTAAATATGAGTACCAGTGCATATGTTAATTTCGGGGTGGGGCAAGGAGCTGCTGGGGCCACTTGGTTTTACCTGCTTCCAGTTCCAGCCCTCCCCTGAAGAAGAGAGAGGGAGCATGTGATAAAAACATTTAAACACATTACAGGATTTAACGTTTACTACAAAGAAGGAGAAATGTTAGAACATGACATCAGTCTAAAACTGGAAATTCAGAGGTATTTTTTACTGAGTGGGTGGTAAATAATTGTAACAACCTCCCATCAAAAGTGGAAGAGGCTAATACAGTGAGGGTGTTAAAACAGGCCTGGGATGGGCATAGCCTCCACAGATTGTATTAGAAGGAGTAAGAAGAAGCACATTTTTTAATGCAGTGAAGACTCCGACCACAGAGGGCAGTGGCTGAGGGCCACATGTCTAAGTTCCAAGGTTCTGGCAAGTTGCTGATGCAAGTAGGAAGAAGTGAGGCTAAATGTGAATACTCTCGTTAAAGAAAAATAAGTACTGAAAACAAAAACAATGAACTACAAATGACGGTACTAAAGACTGAAGAATGTAATTCATCTTTCAGCTACTGGATACTGATGGTCACACACTTCGGTGAAAACAGCATCCATTTCTCACACCAATGTGATGAGAGATTTTTTGTGCAACATTTTTTAATCCTCATATCAAAGGTGTCATTTTTGAAAAGTGTTAGTTCTAACATGACATATCTATGACAAATTGACAAATAGATTTAAGGAAAATATCTGAAAAAGACAACTATTTAAAATGATCTCAATTTTATTTTGATTCCTACTCATCATGATATTGGTGCCAGTGTATTATTGCTTTTTGTTATTTTCTTATCTTATCACTTCAGTCCCAAGCTTTATGAGTACTAGACAGAACAAATAAATCAGTTCAGATATAGGCATTGTCCAAGCAACACACATAAATTGTGTTAATTGACCATAAGATGATTAATGTTCTTAACATAGCATTTACAGGCTTTTATTTATTTTCAATGAATTTACCACACTTTTTTTTACTCACAATAAAACATACAGTGATGAAAGTAGAACAATAGTTTGTGTAGAATCAACTATAATGAGTTAATATATAACATATTAAAACATTTTAAATATCTGTGGAAAAGTGTCTTTAAAGTGTTATTTTCAACTAACATAACATATCACTAGGCAAATTATAAGAACATGGCCACTAACCCCTGCATTTCTTGGTAATAAAGTGGTAAATCATGGATCTGGTACAGGTGGCAAGGCAAATGGTGGAATTTACTTGAATGGTAATCCTGCAACCTTATCAAAATATTAATAATTTAAAATAGATAGATATATGTGTGCTTGTTTATCAACTGTGCAGGATTTATATGCCAGTTAACCCTTAGTATAAAGACTACTAGTGTTTCTCCATACTATACAAAGTCTAAGTAAAAAATAGAAAAATGTGTTTCAGGAGGGGTATAGCTGGGTAGGTGCTCTCGAAGAAAGCATACTTGTGTGGGAAAAAAGGTCCCTGTCCGCTGACACTGAACAATATTTTAATAAATAAGATGAATACATTTAAATCACAAATCACTTTTCTAAAAATTTATTTTATAAATGTAGGTTAAGAGGAATAAAAATAATATAATTCTCCAAGCACAAAACGATAGTGGTATTGTCTTACCTGTTGCCAGGTATATTATATGGTACAACATTTCCTTCCCTTGCACAACATCTACCACAAGATGAGTAAATCGGCTGTTATCCTCCATGAAGTATGGTATTTTATTAACTGGCTGCACCACGTCATGCATTAAAATATATTTCTGGGCATCCTGGAGGTTTCTTTCAGTCAGATTAACATACAATCCTTGATCCACTGTACCACACTGAAATATATACAAAAATACAAAACATTTTTTTGCTTGTGTAATAGAAGTGATATATAATATGAGTTATTTTTTTGTCAACTTACTATTTCATGGAGGCAAAATACTAAAAAAATATCAGAGAAACTTCAGAGATCGTACAGGCATACCAGTAGATAACAGTAGTAACAAACATTAATAGAATCCACATGTTCTTATATTGCCATACTTCATTTGTAGTTTATTTAATTTCATGCTGTCCATGCTATTAGACCACTCAAATAGAGAATCAGGGAACATGTAATAGATATAGTTACTGATACATCTGATACTCCAGTAGGTAGACACTTTAAGAATTGAGGAGGAACTAGAGTGTTACAATTCAACGCTATTGCGAAAGTGAAAATCTTACCAAGAGGTGGTAATTGTCACACTTTTCTCAATAAGAGAGGCCTATTGGATTTCTGAACTCAACACTTGTTGGCCTAAAGTTTTTAGTCACCTTTAGTGGATTTTTACAGTACTGAATTATATTTTTTAGTGGATATATTTATCACTGGGCCTTTGTATAAAATTTGTACAAATGGTGCACCCACTGAGTATATAAAATGTTTTGTTATAAAGGAGCACAAATACTTTCTTTCTGTAGTACATTCTTCTGACCACAAGGTGGTACTCAAATATTCTCTGATCTTTTACGAGTATTATACAAGGAGAATTATGCATATTTTTTTTTAATTATCATATATCTGCACATTAATTATATAATTTATGAACTTGCTTTGCTCTGTGTGCTTATAACGTTATTTATGTTTGATTTATTTTTAAATGTTCCTTTTTTTCTCGCAAATGTGTATTGTCTTATTATGGTAATGCTGTTCTTGGTCATGACATCTTTTTTAATCTACATATAATTAGTAGATTTGTGGGGTTAATTGTGCCAATGATTAAGCGTGTCTGACGCTTCACCCCCCCTACTTTGTAGGTCTTTTCTCTCTTTCCTCCTGGTGAATATCTGCTGTATTGACTGAAGGATGGACTAATAAATTATCAATTTCTGAAACTTTTTCTTTGTGAGCTTTTCTGGTAAGAAGCATAGCCCACCTCCTCCGCTTTTTTGCATGTTTTTGTTTGGCAGGGAGGGCCGGGGCTGCTCCTTATCTAGTCACATAATCACGATACTGTAGTGTGAATGGTACAGCTTTTTGATCTATTTAGTCATGCAATTGGGTTATGTTTATGTTATACGACCACTAGTAATTGTACATGGTATAATTAGCTAAGTAAAACAAAACAAAAAGTATTTACACTGCAGCAAATATGAAATGATTATTTAAAGAAATAGACATGCCCTTTTTTTGAAACTACTGGAAATATGTTTTCAATATAATTTATACAGGATTAGCATTTCACTAGGAGAAATAAACCATATACAACTACAAAAACCTAACAGACACAACAATGGTCTGGATTCAATTACTGGACATAATCGATCACAAGTAGTTGAGTACCGAAAATGGATAGAGTTATAAATGGATTAAGCTAATAACTTAGACTAAAAACTTAATGTAATTGAATAGCAACCAGCAAATACATTGTGAAACATAGATAATAAACAGATATATATTGATATATTAAAGGATCATTAATCAAGACAAAATGTTTCACTGTTATATTTCTATTTTAATTATTTTCTATTGCAGTCTATGAGAGGATTGCTATTTAATAACGTGAAAAATTGACCTCAAGAAGCTACGTTTAAAACTTGTCATCTTTAGACACTATTTGGCTTACAGTTTATCAATCAACATTTTTGCCACTGTCAGTTTTAAGATTAATAGTATGTTTGAGTTGTCCATAGGGAGGGTAGGCTGCAATATTTTTTTGTGTTGTTCCCTTGCAGTTAGTGACATAATATTTGTTACATTGTTAAAAAAAACTTTCAGTTGTTAAACTTAAATAAATAACTGTCCTTAACAGAAAAAGGAGATGTTTGCAAAAACAAAACATACACATGCATATGTCAACGTAGTATCATACATTGCTCATTGTTTAGTTAAAAAAAAAAAAACCAAAAAAAAAAAAAACAGCATACCTGGAAATTTGGATTGGGATTAGGATAGGGTAGCCAAGCAGAACGAGCATTTTCCTGATATTTAAACGGTCCACTGAAAGTCTGGGTTATAGCGCTTACGTTGAAGACACAGACTGCTGAAGCAGCGATGCTATTTCTGTATAAATAGGAAAAAAAACGTACACATCATTATCAACAAAAACATAACATAGTAACTAATATCCTCTAGATAATATAGTAAAATGAAAGGTACCTTAACATTAAAAACAATCCCATCTTCAGAATTGCCTTATTACTTAAAAGGACTGTTTTACTGTCCCTAACAGCCATTATAAAGAACATATATTATAGTACTCTCTGAGTACTTTAATATGCATTCTTCTTAACCCCCCTTCAGTCCCAGGGGTTTTTGGTACCTCAAGTCCCGGGTCCATTTTTGCAGTATGTCGGATCAGCGATTATTCCCCTTTCCTGGGAATAGTGTACCTATTTAAACTATATATATATTGTTTTTTCAAGAAGAGAGGGCTTTCTTTTGATAAAATATAGTTAGATAATTAGCTAAAAATTTAGGATGAGAAATTTAGTAAAAACTAGCAAAAATTTGAACCCCCCCCAAATTTTTTTTATATATTTTCCCCTCTGAATCCTCACAAAATTAGGTAAAGTAATGGAAAATCTCCTCCAAATCTATCAATTCAGGTGTCCTGATTTCAGAAATACTTCATTTATATAGAATTTCCATACTCTTCCCAGCACTTATAGCGAACCTACTATAAGGTGTACATTATTCTTTACAAAGCCGTAGAATTTTTACACTAGGTATAATGGAATTGCAACACTAATTTTAACAAATAAACCAAAAATACCCACAAAAGTATATATTTCTGTAAAGCAGATTACAAAGGCTATCATATCAGGGGTATTTGGGCACTCTTAATGCAGCTATTTGGCCACAATCACTGTCAAAGGTGCCCTCAGCCTGCGCTTTTTTTTCACCAACACTCACAGAGTATGTGTTACGGCAGAGAAACTCAACCACAATTGTTTAGCTGCATCTCCTGATTAAGGAAATACCCCACCTTAGGGTTTTTTTTCTTTTACCCTATTGGGTAGTATTTTTCATATTTATGGCTTAAGGGGTTTGAGGGTTGTAAACGGGGGCAGGGGGTTATACCTTTTAGATGTTGTGCTATGGCAATGGGATGTAAGAGTTTTTTCTTTTTTTAATTTTTCTCTTTTTTATAATTTATTTTATTTTTAAATTTTATGTTTTGTATTTTTTTTTAAATGCACAGTTAGCAGTGCAGTATGGTTAGAGGTCCTCTTAGGGACCTCTTAAACATGCTATTAGGCCAGTGATGTCACAATGACATCACTTAGCTCACTTTATTGTGTATTTTTATTTATTGTATTATTTTAGCTATTTTTTATTGTTAAAAAAAATCACTAAGAAGAGAAGAGTGAGAATCCCTGCAATCTTCCTGCACCAATCACACTGTGATCGCCATGCAAGTCTTCATAGACTTGCATAGAGATCACAGTGTCGGTGATCACTGCCTCATCAGACCGATCAGATATCCCAGCACAGTCTAGACAGACCCTGCAGGTGATATCCTGTCCTCTGATGACCTTCCGGGTAACATCAGCAGTGACGCGACCCGGAAGGGAATGCCTGATCACATGATCAGGCGTTTTAAGCTGTAACGACTTTCCGGCGCTTGCACCGGCAGCCGTTACTGGAGATCTGGAAGCAGAAAGCCAGCGAAAGCAAAAGGATCTGGAAGCAAAAAGCCAGGTTGACAGCCTGATCTCCCTGATAAGAAGGTCAGGGCGTACCGGTACGTCCAAAAGGGTTTCTTGCAATGCGTTTTATGGACATACCGGTACGTCCATAGAGGACTGAAGGGGTTAAACCCTTACCTGAAGTAGACACTGCAGCCTAATTGACGTGTTTTGCATGAATGTGCATGGGGTCTGATCCCCCACTTGCAGCGTTCCAACAACCACCGCTGGAGCTCACGGGAGTTACGTAAATTGCATGCATGGAACTATATTCAGCTTAACAGATTAGTTAAGGAGGATTCTGCAAAATTCCCTCATGCAGTTGCAAGGCGGACACAACAGAAATTTAAAGAGACCATGTAGATATTAAATGCATTAAAGTGCATATAATGGGTCCAGTGTCCCTTTAACCCCTTAAGGACAATGCATTGGAAGGCATACATGTACAGGCTTTGTCGTAAAGGGGTTAAGTCAAAACATTTCCAGAATTATCTTAATGACCAAGTGACCACTCTATTCTGAAGGATAATGTTTCCAACTGTAAAATACTACCTGGTGACATTACTGTCTTACAGAAATGTGACTGCTAACCATTTGGTACTTTTTTGTTTGTGATAATACAGAGCCACTTAAGAACCTTCTTAAGATTGCATATTACATTTAGGTATACTGTTGTACTGTGTTCTCAAATATACAAAACAAGTAGTGCAGCAGCAAATATAAAGGAAAATGGTGTTATGCAAAAGGCATTTACAATTTCCTTTTAAGAACATTTTATATATTTCTCACATCTTATTTGTAAGTAATGAGGGAAATAGCACAGCTGCTTTGTATGTATTTTAAGCCTTTCACATGCTAGTGACTGGAGCTTCTTTTGCCATTTTTTCAAATATGTTTGTTCTTTTCATATTAAGTGTGCCCACACAATTTTTTTTTTCCAAGGACAGATAGGGCATTGTTTTGATATAGTTTTTACATGTATTGTCCAAGGGTGCCCAGGGTGCACAGTGCATACGGCTATAAAGAAGCCACAATCTTGGAATGGAATTTCTCACCTTGAGTACAGACATTTCAATTAAACAATATCATGAAACTTCTTGTTGTTCTTCCACATACTAGAAGAGACAACACAAGAGTCTGTAGATTACACAGTTAAAAATAATGGCAGTGTTACTGGCTCCTGGCTGACTAATGAAGTGGGACAACAAAATACTTAGGATGCATTATTATTTCTAAAGGGTTACTTGAGCATCCATTAGAAAGTAATAAGATGAAGTAGTATGCCTTATGGCATTAAGAGGCTAATTTTTTGGAAAAATGAATAATTCTCAATAATACATACACATTAGTGGTAAAGATGCCATATATTAGATCAAGTTCAGGCAGGAAAAAGGTACTTTGGAGTTCATTGTAATAAAATGGGATCTCTCCTGGCCGAGAGCAGTTCATTCGAGCCTTCATGAAAGTTGTCCATGTGTCTTCTAATAGAAACCTCCCTCCAATGTCATTTTTACACACACGCGCGGCTCTGGAGAATACTGTCTTTCCACAATCATGTTCTACAGCATTTTCTCGAAAAAAGAAGTATGTGAAGTTTCCAATAACATACGATGACACAAAATTTGGCTCTGAAAAATAAAGATTTACATCAAATGTGAATACAATAAAGCAATGTTGATTTCCATGATTTAGTAAGAATATGTAGCTATAACAAAACTACTGTCAATGTTTCAACATTGAACTCAATCCTTAGAATTAAAAATGCAAAAGAGAGTATTGTTACGTAAAGCCATGTATACAGTTGATTATATGTTAAAATGACACTAGGAAATAACAACAGGTCTTGGTTAACACGAAAATATTTAAAAAAAAAAATACAAACAGTATGAAAAAAATTTAAAGACAATGTAATCATTGATGAAGATTAAAGTATGTGTGTTTGGGAGATATGGACTGTACCATTAATGTTGTGATATAAATAAGAGATAAAATTCTAAATTCTGACTTGGGGTGGGGCATTGGAATAATTAGAAACTTGTATGGTGCAGGTGCACTTAAACCTTTGAGCGCCAGTGGTCTGGTCCAATTTTTTCCCCTAGGAGGCAAAGGCATTTTAAACAGTTTCCACATCATTTTGTTTAACCACAATGCCCATGAAAGGTTTTCACTTAACCCATGGAAAACTATGTATTATTTTTTTTCAGCAGAAATTCAACTTTTCTTTAACCTGTGGTGAATTTTCCATTGTGGGGTAAGATATGAAGTCTTAAATTTTAAAAAAATTATTACATATTTTCATATTATCTTACAAATATATTATAAAGAAATAATAAATGCTTTTTAAAATGACAACATCCCATAAGTAATTTTTTTTTAAGTAAACGTGTCTTATTAAAAGCCATGGTAAAGCATGATAAAATGTACACTATATTGGACAAAAGTATTGGGACACAGGACCATTACACCTACAGGGAATTTTATGACATTGCATTCCAAATACAGCTATAACAGCTTAACAGCTTCCACTCTTCTGGGAAGACTTTAAACAGGATTTTGGGGGTGTTTCTCTGGAAATGTTTGCCGATTCATCTAGTAGAACATTTGTTGGATGAGAAGGCATGGCTCTGAATTTCCATTCCAGTTCATTCCAAAGGTGTTCGATGGGGTTGAGGTCACGGCTCTGTGCGGGTCAGTCAAGTTCTTCCACACCAAATTCATCCAACCATGTCTTTATGGACCTGGCTTTGTGCACTGGGGCAAAGGCATACTGAAATAGAAAAGGGCCTTCCTCAAACTGTTTCCACAAAGTTGTAAGCATAGTGTTGTCTAAAATGTCTTGGTATCCTAAAGCATTCGATTTCCCTTCACTGGAAGTAAGGAATCTAGCCCAACCCCTGAGAAACCGCCCCATATCATTATCACTCCACCACCAAATTTTATAGTTGGCACAATGCAGTCAGGCAGGCAATGTTCTCAGACTTGCCCATCAGACAGCCAGAGAAGTGGTGATTCACCACTCCAGAAAATACGTTTCCACTGCTCCAGAGTCCAGTGGCAGTGTGCTCAAAATGGTTTACAGTCAAAAAATGTTCATGGTTGAACCAAGAACATGCACCTTGTGATTGCCTACAAACTATATATTGATTGAAAGTTCAGCACCTGAAGATTTTAAAGACTCTCCACTTCTATTTCTAGGTCGCCCACAACAGCCACAAAACTTCAAAGAACAGAGGATGTTTGGTTATTTCCCTCAACTTTTTCATGCTAAAGAATGGACGCTACATCCAGGCCTACCTGGACCAAAAAAAATTTCTCATGTCTCCTTAACACATATGTGTTACGTTAGCATTACATGTCCATGAGAGACCCCCAAATCATGATTGCTCAAAGTGGTTTCAGCTAGGAAATAAAAAGTGGTTTCAGCGAGGTGAATAAAAAATCCTCAAAAAGACAAGAAAGGGGATTTAAAAGACACCCAACTACCTTTCTAGATGGGCTACTGCAACCACAAATCTAACAGAAACACAGGATTTTGAGGGATTTTCCCCCTACCTTTTCACAAAATAAACACATTTTGGAATGAAACAAGATTTTTTACCTGAAACAAGAAATATTCTTGCACTAGTCCTGGGCACGTAGATACCACATGTATGTGGCATGTCAGCGATTCATAGTAACAATAGGCCCCCGATTCATTAGAGTTGTTTCAACGACACCCTACTTTCTATGTGATCCTTAGCAAACACAAAATCTAACAGGAAAACAGAATTGTTTTTTTTCTCTCTAACTTTTCCCCTGTGCTACCTTAAAGAGGCAAACACAAAAAATCTCCCACTTAACACATACATACCACATATGTGCGATATGCAATCATCACACAATCACAAGAGACCTCCAAATCATAAGTGTGTAAAGTAGTTTAAACATTTTTAGAGTTGATCCAGTGATGCACAATTCATGATTTGGGATGACTACCCATAAACCACCTCTCCTTTTCTGCTCAAAGTGTTTAGATTTTTTTTTTTATATATCTCTACTTCCTTGGTTTAGGGTCAAAATGTTTGTGTCTTAAAACTAACACTCCAGTAACTGACAAAACAGCATATTGATTTTATCTAGGGCAGTAGCGTATCTATGGGGGGGGGGTGAGCAGGCAGAGTGCTGGTCTGGGTATCAGGCACCTGCTGCCCGATGAGCAGGACCAGTTGGGAAAATCACACTCTCCCTCTTAGCCAAATTGTTGGACCACGGATGAGTTGCAGCTTCTACCATAGGTAGGGGCTTTTATTTATTTTTTGCTCACAGAATATTTTAGCATGATTTTTTTATATATTGTTTGTAATTAAAAAAGTCAGTAAATAGAACGAAATAAACTTTATCAGTTGAATAATAATAATACATTTTAGTGCATCTGCCTTCAATACACAAAGTATACAAGATGATATTCACAACAGAAAAGTCAAATCTGAAAATACATAATTTGGCTAGTTACTAATGATCTACATCACACAGAATATCAAATTAGCTTTTGCACTTTAGCAAATTTTTGCACTTGCCAATTTACTCTGAAATCAGCTAACTTACAACAGTATTACGGTTTTTTTTTTGTTTTGCTTTTATTTCTGGCTTGTATGAATTCTCTGTTATTCTCCCAGTTTCCAGAAATCAGTTTCACTTCCATGACTGTAATTCAGCTGTCAAGGCAGGTGCTTTACAAAATCATGTTGATAGAGTTTGATATTCATGGTTATTGGTTAATATCCTGACTTTTCAGTTTCATTTAAATCACCTGACCAGTATCTAACATATTAAGCAAAGTGATATTAGTAAATACAATGTATAGCTCACAAATGCAGATTGATTGATTGATTGATTGAAGGAAACTTAATGCACCCCTGATTTATGATATAGCAATACTCTAATATCTAATTTTTGATTGTATTCTTCTAATTCAAGTTACAATTATACAAGCTTCACGTAAGGATGTGTTTTGCTGTGCACATTGAAAAATACCAATCAGTAAACATTACCAAAATTAAACAAACATCTTGCCTTAGAGCACATAACATTGAGTATCAACCACTTGAGACCACCTAATACTTTACACATACCAAAACAAGTGACTAGAAGCTACCATACAAAATTCATATAATGAGCAATAGAGGTGTACTTCTATAGAATTAGTCATTTTCCTAGGGAACAATTTTAAAGAGCAATTGTCTCTCTCTAGGTTTGCATTTATAGAGGATGAAATGCACTACTAGAGAAGAACATAGAAGAACAAAGACTACATGGTACTTCTAGATTCTGAAGGCACAAAATTCCCCGATGAAAAAGTCAAGATATCAATGATAGTAGAAATTTTTGTTCTTCTAAAGCTGGCCTACTTTTTGGTTTAGAAACTATAAAGATTGTGATGCTATAAGAGATGTTGGGTGTAGCTTTAGTCCTGAACTGCAGCCACCCCCTATGCAAGTAAAGCATAGGCTGCTGGGTACGGATGCTCAGTGCCAGGCACAGTATGCTATGGAGGCCCCGCTGGCTAGACACAGTCCACACTGCCACCGCACAACCACCCTCCCCGGGACCTTTAGACTAAAAATGTTTGGTTTGTAAGTACATACTGTGCATTGTTGCAAATGTCAGGTGATCTAAATGATACATAACCTGTGGCTGTCTACACCATTGTTTACAGTAACATGGATACCATGTCAATTTGACACCATCAGATTTCCAGTACATTTAAGTTTTGCAATCAGCATAAACAAAAGTCAGGGTCATACTGTAAGTAAGGTTGTAATATATTTGTCCCAACCTGTATTTAGCCATGGACAGGTGTATGTATTTTTCTAAAGCTAAAACTAAAAAGGCAGTCAAGGTGAAAATTGTTTACTCAGGGTTGCTTGCTTGGTAACAGTTTATACCCCATACTGTTTACCCCATACTGTTTACAAAGTGATTTTTGATATGTAAGAATTATCATCCTGGGTTGAACTTGATGGTTTTTGTATCTTTTTTTCAACCTGTAACCGTCCTGTGCAAACCACTTCATAATACTAGCACTGGAATCTATTCTCTAAAGAAAGAACTTGCAGGGAAGTTAAACATTTAAACTCTCTGATATCACTATCCATTACTGGAGGGGGCAGGGCTTTTTTTTATACCATTTTATATGCATAGTCTAAAGTCCATGTGAAAAAAATGTTTGATATTCTCTTCAGGTGCCACTGATGAAAAAAAAACAAGATTTATGTTTAGTAACATTACCAAAGTGAAAAAATACTCCACATGTAGAATCTTATAAGGACACAAAATGCTCTCTTACATACTACATTATGTTTTGCAATGTTTTATGTTTTGGATTGGGGAGCAGGGAATTCTGTTTTCCCTTTTTGACTTTTGACACTGGTGCTGGGTCTGCATAGACCCTCTGGGAATTCCTTTACATTTAATGTAATTTCTGGCAGCTTGTTCTTGGTTATATATTTTGAACATATATATATATACCGTTCTGAATGTATAATTCTTATCACAATAAAGCTTTTTTAAGTTAAAAAGTTTTAATAAAACAATATCCAATGTGGTTGCTAGCTGTAGTATGAATTTATTTTATAAGCAATCAGCTCAGTGTAAGTGTGTCATATATAATATACAATGCAAAGAGGTCAGGAAAAGTTGAGGGAGAGTGCTGGCTATGTCCTGAAGTCCACTGGCTGCATAACCCAATAAGGAATTTTATGAAACTCTTTGCAGAGCATTAAAACAGTGTCAGCATATATTCCTTCAGGGTCCTTGCTCAGATGGTTTAGTTATATAACCATTAAACCGTGAACTAGCTTCAAGTCTATAAATTAACCACCGAGTCTGACAGTTTGTTAACACCAGTTTGATTCACCCATATTTGCCATCTATCTATATTCCCATCACGCAACCTTTAACATTTGTCTCTTCTTACAAGCAGAACAATAATTATTTTCCTGATTTTACTTCTCCACACATCTAATTGTCCATGCTGGAAAAAACCAGAATCATATTTAGACTACTGAACGTTACAAAGAGTAACCTTTGGAATTCTGTTATACTTAGTGATTCATAATCTGTTTTTTACATGCAACTCAATTTCTGAGTTGAACCTTCCTGATATGTTGGAACCTTCCTGATATAAAAATGTGTTTAATTTTATGTCTTTTCTCCTTTTCTCACAATGCCATCTTTCTCTACAATATCATACAGAGTTGCAAAAAAGTATTTGTCCTTTTCCCTTCTATATATGCCCATTTGTCACATTTAAATGTGATCATCTAATTTTAATATGAGACAAGTGTGAATAAACACAAATGCAGCTTTTAGATGATCATTTCATTTATTGACGGTAAACCGTTAATCAATATCACCCATGTTAAAAAGTAATTGCATCGATATGGAGGCATTTTGGCCCACACTTCTTGAATGAATTGTTTTAATTTAGACACATTGGATGGATTTCAATCATGAACTGCCATTTTTAGGGCATGCCACATCATGGGATTGGATCAGGACTTTGACTAGGTCACTCAAAAACCTTAATTGTTTTTCTTTGAACAATAAAGTGGTAGACTTGCTTGTAAGTTGAGAATCACTGTCCTGCTGCATAACCCAACTGCGCTTGAGCTTTAGGTCACAAACTGATGGCCAGGTATTCTCCTCCATAATTTTCTGTCAGAGAGCAGAATTCATGGTTCCATCAATTAACGCAAGCCACCCAGGTACTGAAGCAGCAAAGCAGCCCTAGACCATCACACTACCACCACTGTGTTTGACTGTTGGTATGATGTTCCTGTGAAGAACCATGTCTGATCTTCACTGTTATTATTATTATATTTATTTGTACCCTGTTTTAATGTGGCTGCAGTTCCAGCCTTCAAAGAGACAATCCTATAATCTGGCTGGGGCTCTTAATCAGCCAGCACAGCCCTGTCTGCCCAGACGGCACCCGCACTACAGGGGGGATAACACAGGTGGGGGAAACCCATTGTATCCCTTAATCCCCTCACCTGATACATCCCCTGTATACCGATGGGATTTGTGAGGGGATGTGGCTGATAGGATTGGGGGTTGGGTTTGGTGCACAGTGAATGGAGATTGTATATAAATTCTGTGTGTTTGTAATAAAGAGAGTTCTGTTTTTAACCTCAAAGCATGAAGTCCTGTCTCATGATTGAGGGAAGTGCTGGTCTGTGACTGCTTTCTTCGGACAGTCACAGCGTGTCCGCTTACTGGGAGAAGGAAGGAGCTGGCTGGCGGTTGTGTCCAGTCTGGGGCACAGGACGATCCGTCACATTGGTGGCAGGGGTGGGATATACTCCTTCCAGACCAGAGTGGACCAAAGCAACTAGCCGCAGAACAAAGTTATACCCTGGCGAGGAAGAGCCAAACGGATCCACAGATGGAGTGGATTGAACAGTCACCGGGATGCGGGTGACTTGGAGGGGAGTCGAGACCCTCGAATCGGAGACTCTAGTATGGGAGTTTGAGAGATGGAGAGCGGCCCTAGAAAAGTGGAGCGCCCACCAAGGTAAACATCCGCCCACCCTAGAACAACGAATCAGGGACCAGGTGAATGGGAGGCTCTACTTGTTCGGGGGACCTGCGTCTCCAGGTGAGGTTGCGGAGCTAGAGAGGCGGGTCCGACAGGAGATTGGCTCAAAGAGGAGTACCGAGCCATATACTGGGAAGCACGAGGCCTGCAGCGAAAATTCAGAAAGCCCCATTCTCCGGAAGGGATGGATGTTGGCGGGCCTGGCCTGTTGTGGGAGGCATTCGAGGAAAGGGGTGTCTTTGGCAATGGCAACATGGACCGATGGTGGGACATTAGTGACAAGCGCCGGAGAGCCCTGCCGCCCACTGCAACAAGTGAACTCAGCCAAGACCTTGAGGGACTAGTAGAATGGTGCCTCGAGGCAGAATACTTGGCGCTGTTCGAGGGGCGCTACGCCCTGCATTGTGAGCCGACAGATGTTACAGAGCGAGCTCTGGAGGCCGCTCAATGTAATTGGCAAGCCTCCGGACTTGAAGGTTCAGCCACTCTGCCCCTGGTATTGCAGCCAGAGCCCGAAGAGGTGAAAGTGGGCAATCACTTTTGGGAGGAAGTCTTCCGGGCGATTATGGAATGCATGCAGTCGCCGGAATTTGAGGCAGCGGTCTATGGGTTTCCACTAGAGGCGGCAGAAGCGCCAACAACAGGGCAGAGTGCCGCTGGCCTCTGCCTGCCCCACAGTGAAAGGTCCCTGCCTGCTAGCAGGGACCCACCAGGGCAGTGCGACGCGATCCTCTGCCCAGCACCGCAAAATGCCAGACCGGCAGAAGAGCCAGCCACGGGGCAGAGTACTGCTGGCCTCTGCTCATCCCCCAGCACAGTGTTCCTATCGGCTAACGAGGACCAACCAGAAGTGCTGGCACCCGGAGAGAGAGTCGCTGACCTCTGTCCTGCACCAGCAATCCTCGGTCTGGCTGAAACGCCGGCAACAGCGAAGGGTCCCCACCTGCTAGCAGGGAACCACCAGCAGAAGAGCTTGCCACAGGGCAGAGTGACGCTGTTCTCTGCCCAGCACCGTTCCCTGCACCAGCAGAAGCACTGGCAACCGGGCAGAGCGTCACTGACCTCTGTCCTGCACCAGCAATCCTCGGTCTGGCTGAAACGCCGGCAACAGGGCAGAGTGCTGCTGGCCTCTGCCCGCCCCACAGCAAAGGGTCCCCACCTGCTAGCAGGGAACCACCATCGGAAGAGCTGGCCACAGGGCAGAGTGACGCTGTTCTCTGCCCAGCACCGTTCCCTGCACCAGCAGAAGCACTGGCAATGGGGCAGAGAGTCGCTGACCTCTGCCCTGCACTGCTTACACCCCCATTATCTGGCTCTCCCCAGCACGAGCATCCGGGACGAGGTGCCGGCGGTGACCCTCCCCAGCGACCGTCACCAATTATGGGAGGAAGGGCAACCGGCACTCCTCCCCAGCGGCATGGTCCAGTGGGCAAAACGAGCCCCAGCTCGGAGAGCCAGGTACGGGTAAGTGAAACTGCTGCTGCTTTGGAGTGGGCTCTTGTTGTTTGGGTGGGGGAATGTTTAGCTGACTCGGGACAAGCCCGTAGTCAGGGTAACCATGGGAGGGTTCCATCAGGTTTGGAGGGAGCCGAGTCTGGGCTGAGGGCCCAGAGGGGAAAGGAAGCCCTGGAGAAAGGTCTCCCATGCCGGCAGAGGGGACTAAAGAGGGCTGCCCACTGGAGAGGCTTCTGGGCTGGCCTCTTACCCTTTGACTACGGGCCAGGCCCAGGAGCCTGGGTGACTGACATGGGGCTGCCAGGGTGCCCCAGAGGCTGCACGCCCGCTCTCCCTACCCCGCCGGACTAGAGACAGTAGAGGCCCGGTCATCCCCAATCCGATCCGTTAGGGATCTGGCTGTGTCTGCCGGACGTTTGCACAAGAGGGGAGTAATGTGAAGAACCATGTCTGATCTTCACTGTTATTATTATTATTATATTTATTTGTACCCTGTTTGAATGTGGCTGCAGCTCCAGCCTTCAAAGAGACGATCCTATAATTTGGCTGGGGCTCTTAATCAGCCAGCACAGCCCTGTCTGCCCAGACGGCACCCGCACTACAGGGGGGATAACACAGGTGGGGGAAACCCATTGTTATCCCTTAATCCCCTCACCTGATACATCCCCTGTATACTGATGGTATTTGTGAGGGGATGTGGCTGATGGGATTTGTGATGGGATGTGGCTGATGGGATTGGGGGTTGGGTTCGGTGCACAGTGAATGGAGATTGTATATAAGTTCTGTGTGTTTGTAATAAAGAGAGTTCTGTTTTTAACCTCAAAGCATGAAGTCCTGTCTCACGATTGAGGGAAGTGCTGGTCTGTGACTGCTTTCTTCGGACAGCCACAGCGTGTCCGCTTACTGGGAGAAGGAAGGAGCTGGCTGGCGGATGTGTCCAGTCTGGGGCACAGGACGATCCGTCACAGTTCCTACTGTAGAATGCTGTGTAAGCTTTACGCCAAAAACGTGAGACTAGCATTTGTGGTTTTTTTGATCAGCAGATCAAGGATGTAGAAGTATAAAGTAAGAACATGATATTTATAAATCAAGATATATGTAAATCATTGCAGATATTATCATTGAAGGTGATAACTTCACACTGATACTGTAAAAGGGTATAAAAACTCACATTAAGTGGAGAAAGGTCATCCCTTTGTCTACCTTTGAAAGGGAGAATTTTTCAGATTTGCAACATGACCTCAAGGCATTGATGAATTTAACACTTTTTTAAATGCAAAATTACAAATAAAATGTCTAGTACTGTGGAATGCCCAACCTCACCTTAAAAAAATAATTATTTACAGTTGCTAAATTATTATATTTTTGTGCTGGGAACATTTGGTTCTTAAATATTTATGTTGGTTTTTGTGATTAACCTTCACAGGAAATATTAACGTTGCAGATCTAAGGTTTATTTGAAAGTGGCACAACATCTTAAATACGCAGTCATCACCAAATTCCTTTCATCATGCCTAGTGGCAAAATGGAATAGTTCAGACCCCATCAAATATGCACATGTGACTATAGTCCATATAATAATTTAATATTGACATTCAACCACTTAGAACAGTGGGCTTTGTGGCTGTGGGGTGGCATGGCTACCTACAATAGCAATCAATATATAATCAAAGTAAAATCATTGTAATGAAAAGAAAAAAATAACACTTTTCTTTGGTGGTAAATTATCCCCCCCACCATGCATTTGCACTCTTTCCTCATCACTCAGCTCCATGACTCATACTGTACATGCCACCAGTCATGCCACTTGGTCGGAGGCACATCATTGGTCGTTAACTGGCTATTTTCTGTGATGTACCAGGCACGTCACTGGCCATTAAGGGATCAAAAATGGATTGCCTCTGCTGGAGGAATTAAAGGTTGCCTGTCAATAATAATTAATAATTTCATTAAATAAACCTACCTGCAGTTTGTGTTTTAAACGGGGACACAGCACGTAGCATCTTCAGAGTTATGATTTGATAAATATAGTTAAGTTTCCAAAGTAGAATTATAACATGAAGATGTTCTGATGATGTATTAAATTATCAGGCAGTTGAACTCTCCTGATGTATTCTCCCATCCCCTCTCCCACCCAAGGCCGGATCCAAGACCCTGGCCTCTGGAGGGGCACTCACTAGCACACACACCCAGACATTTACACACCCACAGATACACATATGTCCAGACACTCACACTAACACATACGCACACAGCCACTCAACACTAATACACCCAGACCCAAAACAATGTACTCAGATACTTGCACTAAACACACATTTAGACACTAACACAACTAGACATTTGACATATTGAGATAATTCACTGCCTCTGAAGATATTTACTATCAGATATAACAAAAATGTCACATGATTTAAATTAAATATACAGCTGTCATGTTTCAAGAAAAAATAACATTTTCCTCTTTCAAATGGTTTGTTCTCTTTGTTCTTCTCATGAAATCTACACTACAAGTAAAAAATAATGCCCACAACACACCTGACTTGCTGAAGGTCAAAATAAATAATTCAACTTAATATCTTTTGACAAAATCCAGTCTTCAGTGGAAAGAAAGGTCATGGTTCGCTAAATTGAAAGAAAAGCTTATCTGCTTTTTTCTATAAATGTATTATTTTTCAACATAGGAGAATGAAAAGTAAAACAATGCATAAACTATACATTTAAGATATTTACACGATTTCAGTATTTCAGTAAGTTAAGTGTGGTGTAACTAGTAAATGTATGATGTAAAATTGCTTTGGATCAATTAAACCATTAAATTATTGAATATCATGTCTACGTAGCATATATTTGTGTACAAAGCTAGCATTGCTTAGTTGCAAATATTTGGAGATAAATAGTTTCTCAACAACATTCTTATTTTGGCTAAAACTTAAGATCCTCCCAAATAGAGACCCATTGTAAGACAGGAATAGGAAGCGGCTGTCCGTTCTGGGTTGAGCATCTAGTATTTGTTTTGCACGATATTCTACCCTTTGGGGATCTCTTGGGGCTCACCCCAAGTGAAAAGGTAGATGCAGACGTGGACATCCTTGTTCCTTTGTGCCTAGTGGGATACCAACTGTGCCCCATTGATGAGGTCAATGAAGCATAAAACATACGTCTGGGCAGGGGCGTAACTAGAAACCTCAGGGCCCCGGTGCGAGAATCTGTTAAGGGCCCCCCCCAACCCATCTATCCCTTTCTCACTATCTACCCTCTCCCTCCCTACCCCCTCTTCTCACTATCTACCCTCTCCCTCCCTACCCCCCCTTCTCATGATCTACCCTCTCCCTCCCTACCCCCTTCTCACGATCTACCCTCTCCCTCCCCCTTCTCACGATCTACCCTCTCCCTCCCCCTTCTCACGATCTACCCTCTCCCTCCCCCTTCTCACGATCTACCCTCTCCCTCCCTACCCCCCTTTGTAGGTCACTTACCGTCAGCTCCTGTGTTGGGAACGTGAGGCGTTTGTCTCGGGTGCCGGCGCTTCACTGCTGAGCGCCGGCATATGACGCCATATGCCGGCGCTCAGCGTAAAGCGCCAGCACCCGAGACAAATGCCTCACGCTTCCAATACTGCACTCTGGGCAGCGCTGAGGCAGGTGGTGGCGGCAGCGGCAGCAGCAGCGGCGGGCAGCAGAGGAGTCTTGCATTTCTGTCAGTCAGGGGGGCCCAAGAGGTGCCGAGCGGTCGTTTTCAGCAACCGCTCGGCACCCCTTGGGCCCCCCTGACTGGCAGAACTCCAGGGCCCGGTCGTAGTCGTGACCCCGGTAGTTCCGCCACTGCTTCTGGGGTTTGTTGGTTATCTCGTGCAGGGAAAATTTGCCTCACATTTCAGTTCTGGACTGCTCTTTGCGCAGAATCAGACTGATATATGGAGATTTTTCCTCTGTAATGACACAGGAGAGCTAAAACTTGAGATACTCCTAAGCCAGGACCCACTGTAGGACAGGCTATGAAGCGCTGCCAGTTCTTGGTCAAGGACCTCATATTTGTTTTGCACAATATTCATATTTTGGCTGCTATTACTGAACTATCACAGACTGATTAAAAGTAGATAGAACAAGCTTCAGTTTAAAATTCTACCAACATATTATTCCCTGCAAACAAATCCATTGATGGATATTGCTATTTGCCCTTTATTATGTAACTTTACCTAACAAGATGGCTACATGGACGCTACGACTGTGTATACACAGATAAAAAATTGAATTATCTCAATGAAGGGGTATAATCCAAAATGTTGCTTGTGCCAAGCACCATGGCATGCCATTGATCAAAACAGGAAAACACCAACACTGCTTTTCTTGATGTAGAAGTTGCTATAAAATTAGCCTATTTTATTTTAAGATGTATTGACTCATATTATTTTATCTATTATTATTTATCTATTTATTTACAGTACATTGTTGTCAGGGAGATATGAGTAAAAATTTATTTGATTATCTTATCCTATAATAAAACAAAAAACCATTTGCTGGTGAAACACAATGAGGTGAGGCTGAACTTGCAATGTATGTGTCAAGGCAACTCATGGATCAGTGGAGGTAGGACATACACAACAGAAGACAGAGGTTCAACAACATAAAAGACATGCTCTCCGTTTATCATACAACTGGATTCTATAAAGTGGAATGCAGAGTGGAGAATGCATAAGACATTTTAAATGACTTTGTTGATTATTGCTGTTGAGTTCAATATTTTAAGCAACAGGATTAATTTTTCTATAGTATTACAATAAAATATTTCAGATATAAAGTTGCCACCTGGCTCTTGCCATTAAGACACAAACGCCCTTTTCCAATTAATCTATATATTTATTACTAAATTAATTACATAATGTTTAAATGGTCAATTAGTAATTCTAAGTGAAAAAAAACAGTGCAGCTTAATTTAGGTAACCTTTCTGTCGACCATAACTGAATTTACAGATTCTGCCTTAAGCAACTTCCAGTGGGGCCATTAATGCAGAGCTGACCCTTAGATGGGTCCCAATGGACCCTGGGTCCACAGGGGTGGTAATTTGCCCGAAGGAGTGTTCATTCGGGAAACATTTGTGAAGAAAGAGAAGGGTTTGTGCACCTCTCTTTCTCCATAAATCTATCTGCATTATTCTAGCATCTCGGTGCGCTTCCACAAAAGGCAATGCCACGGTGACAGCTTCTTGCCTGTTCCTCCAAATGGGGGGAGAGGGTGTGTCTTCAAGCCCTGCCCCTTTACAGAAGTGCATCACAGAGCCAGGTTCATGGAAAAGTGCACAAAGATAGAAGAGGCAAGAGAAAAAGCAGAGCTGCAGGAAAGGAGACATGGACACAGAAGCAGCAAGTGGAGAACGTGAGAGAGTGTGGTAGAAGGTGAATGAGAGTGTGGGAGACACTGAGAGTGTGTGATAGAGTTAGGGGTGAGTGAATTTATTAATATAAATATCATGTAACAGAATGGATGGGTGTGGTTTTGTGGGCATGGTTTTGTGTGTGTGTGGTGTCAGCATTTCATCCTTGGACCCAGGCTTAGGGTGGCCCTGCCTTAATGTCACTGAAACGCCAATGGTAGTTCTGATTTTCACATTCTTCTCCGTCTAATTTTAAGCCTTCAGGTTCTACACAATAAGAAAACATCTTCGACATTTTTTTTTCATCCTCTCTGACATTCAAAATGCTAGAGTGAAAACATACCGTTAAGCCATTTAGAATTGTACTGAGCCGTGCGTAAGGGTGGAAGACCTCCAAGGCTACGATAGATTGCAGGATCTCTTCCAGGAAAATCCATTGCAGTTGCTGCATATAATTCTCCATTGGAGGTAAGCAAGGCAGTAGAATTATGTTGAGGGCTATACGGGCAACGGGCCATACCACTAATCTGATCGTGTATTTCTGTTAGATTGCTAAGCTGCAAGAACAAAAGAATTCACAATTAGTCCATAATTGTTACATAACTAAATAAATACACAGAACACATAGAATTCATACTTAAATGTAATCACCTATTAACATCAACATTTTTGAGATTTTATCACCCAGACATTGACAAGAACACTGGAAAAAGCAATTCAGAAAAAGGATAGCAACTTTTGAAACCTGTTAAATGACTGCTTCATGTCACAATTAGTGGAGACATCAACTAGAAAAGGACACCTAGTGGTAACTAACAACGTGGAGCTTTTTTTAAGTATTCAAGTTATGGAGCACTTGGGGAACAGTATAAAAGTATAAAACGGTGACAATGGAGATTAATTCACATATGCAAACCATTAAAGGCTCCACCAAAACGTAACAAGTTAAGGGCATCTCTAAAGTTAATTGACTGATACATGTTCTCTGAAAGAAACACAGAAGATATGTGGAATATATTCCACTTATCTTCCTCTAATTAAGATATTGGAGATTGTTTTCTCCAAAAACAAGGGACCGTCATGGGGGACTAGGTTTGCCCCATCATATGCTACTCGTATTTTTGTTTTTTGGTAAAGGTCCTTTGTCTTTGGATATATGAATCATTGTTTGGAATGGTCACTATATTAATGATTTACTGTTTACTAGGGATGGTGATTCCCACTTGTTACTTCAAGTGCTATATTTCTTTAACTCCAAAATTTTGAATTTAACATTTACATTCCAGTTTTATGGCAAATTTTTGGGGGGATTTATGTTTGACTATCAGAAAGTGTCCCAATATCAGGAACCTCTGGCCCTTACCTCTCATGCTAAGGGATCCTCCTTTTCTGCCCACTGTCAAACAGCATAAAAACTCTGCAATTGCAACTGTGATTGCGGGGTAGGCTAAAGCACCTTCCACAGTGTTCCAGGGCTTTGGCTTCTTTGGATTCTCCTGTATTTGAACTCTTGCTTGCCTCCTAGTTCATTCTGTTCGTCTCTACCATTAACCATTAACCATTAAGCTTGGAATACACATTTGATTGTTTGCCACCTGTCTTGACCATTCGGACTATTCTTGACTATGTCTTTTGAAGCACGCTTAAGCTCCACCTCTATATAGTTTGTCCTATTTACCTATTACTGCAGACCACCTGGTAGGGGTGCCTGGGAAAAGATAGCATCCTCTGCTCCAATGCTTCTAACACCAACCCTGACAGCCAATGCTGTGTACATGTCTAGTTATCACAAACAATTTTTTTATTTCAGAATACCTTACTACATGCATTGAGTGGTCATCCTAAACATATCACTCCAACTATACCAATCGGTCAATGTTATGGTTTAAAAAGGACTTGTTCATATATGTCTATGTATGACGCACAAATCAAAGGATTGACAGAGAATAGTCATATTAATTGGTTATCGAAGCCAAGTCATCATGTTGTTTTCTCTGCGATTACTCCAAAATTACAAGAATAAAAACCAATCCCAATCTTGTGATGATCATTTCAAAATTATATATTTTGTTACTGAATATAGCCATGGATATAATAATGGACATAGATATGCAAGATTACTAATAAACATCTCCCTATATTGATACGTGATCTTGAATTTAAACAAATGATTCCCAGCACAGTGTGTTTTACTTCTTGTTGGGCTTGTACTGTGGGTTAGAGGACTGCATTGGGAGGCGGGTCCCGCCAAAAAACTTGCGGCCGGTCAGGCACTGTACCTGCGGGTCCCGGTAATCCCGCGCAGTCCCGCAAGGCTGTCTTCTCGCTGCTCCATAACAGTGTCTCCTATCTTGCTCCGCCCAGGAACAAGGCGGAGTCACGTGATGTGACGTCATTTCCTGTGACTCCGCCTTGTTCCTGGGCGGAGCAAGAGAAGAGATGCTGTGAGGGAACAACTTGCGGGACTGCGCGGGAAATCAGGTACGGAGGCGGGCGTGATTGGTCACAAATGTGGCGGGAGCGGGCGGGATTGGCCACAAATGTGGCGGGAGCGGAACACCCACATTGCGGGAGCGGGATTAAAAAAGCAGTCCCGTGCAGGGCTCTACTGTGGGTCTTTTCCTCTACTAAGGTTAATAAGAAAATAAATTGGCTTAATGTAACATATTCCCTTGTGGAGCTAGGACTTCCAAACCCAGGAAATTGGTTACTAAACCTAATATTGTAAGGTCTTTTATCACAAAAAAATAATTATATGAAACATTGTATCAATTATAGGATCACTCATGCAATGCTTTTGATTACTTGCAAATCTTGTGGTATGCAACATGCGTGTTGTGCTTCGCGGGAACTCAAGTGTCAGGGAAAATATTTTGGACATAGAGAGTCATAATATTTCTTCACCAGTGGGCTGTCATTTTTTATGCCTTTTTTTTTTCTTCAGGGCACTGATAAAAATGGACTTAGAGGTGACTCGTTGTAATGGATGAATGACCAGGCCTGAACACAGATCCTGCTGGTATGGCTTATGTTTATCCTTGCTTTAGTACTGGATGCCTACTTCTGCGACCCTTCTGCATTTTGAACTGCCATTTCCAACTTTTGCAGTAGTGCTTACCTCTCAAGCTCCACCCTCTGGTGTCCCGAATCACTAGTAGGAGAAGCTTACTGCGCATGTGCACAATCATGTAGAGTTGTGCGCATGTGCAGTGCTATCAGGACTGCAGGATTGAGGTAGAGCTAAGAAGGACAACAAGGTAGAGAGGAATAATCGAGTTGTCCTGCGCAAAAAAGCACTAAATTTTTCCCTCTCTATAATTAGTATATATTAGTTATTTCTTTTCTGGTTACTAAACTGTGCAAAAAATAGTTTTATTTGTTTTCACGTACCGTTCTGTTTGTGCATATAGGTGTAAATGCATTTGTTCCACAAGTAAATAGATGATCCCCGCTGACAAGCAAGACACGGATGTAATTTTGGCATTCGTCCTGCAAAATACAAAAAAATATTTTCCTCAAACATTACAACAGAAATTGTAAGCATACACTAAATTTTGAGTCATATCTGATTTATTAACCTGGTATTTATGCATTTATTTATTTATGTATATATAGTATTCAATAGTACACGTTTGTTTATTTTAGGAATTAAAATAGTTTACCACATTACTGTAGTTGCATGAAAACAAGTTGCAAGAAAATGCATCAAATAATGAACAATAAATGGTAATTACAGACAAGAGAAGAGCAATGACTTAGAAAGCAATACAACAAGAACGTTTTGCACCAAAAAGGATTAGCACAAACTGGAAATTAGGCTAACAAATTATGTGTGATCAGTTGGTGTCATGGAGCTGCAGACAGCAAATACGGGGCTCCCCATAGGATTCCCCTAATTGGTGTACAGGGGAACCCCACAGGGAAACCCTCTGCTGTACAGGGGAACCCTCAATTTGTGTGTAGGGGAACACCCAGGCAGTGTTTTACAGGCACAGGCCCTTACAAGCTGGTGCCGGCATAGGTAAAATTTTGGCAACCCAAAGCCAGTATTGTTTGTAGCAGCAGGGGGAGCAGGAGGCTTTCTTATTCAAAAGGGCGGAATTTCCTCTTCTGCTGCCAGCTCTCTGTTTAGACATGCCGCCTCCTTCCGTTCCTGCTCCCTCTGATCTATCCCCCATTTTTCATCTGTTGAAGATCCCAGTTTTACTCAATGTAAGAGGGAGGAATAGGGAGCAGTGAGAGGAGTGTGATAGGCGTAAGGTGTAATGTGTCATAGTTGGGTATGATAGCGTGATGTGTGATGACTGGGTGTGATAGGAGTGAGGTGTGATGAGGGCTAGCTAGGTATAATAGACACTAGATGTGATTGCTGGGTGAATAAGAGTTGTGTGTGATTGGAGTGAGGTATGATGGGAGTGATGTGCGATGGGAAGGAAAGTAGTAAGATTTGATGGGTATGAGGTCTGATGGGCGTGAGATGTGATGGAGGTGAGGTGTGATTGGAGTGATGATATGGTAGGTATGAGGGAATGAGTTGCAATGTCCGCAGAAGAAAGAAATATAGAAAAGGGGAGAAGATATATTAAAAAGTGGGAGAGAAAACAAAGAAAGTTGAGAGATGCAAGAGGTAGTGAAAGAGGAAAAGGAGCAAAAACGAAGAGCAATGAAAGAAAGGGAAAAAGGATAGAGGGGAAAAGGAACAAAAGACTGAAAGAGACAGAGAAAGAGAACGAGAAAGAGAACCTACAACTATGGCCTAGGTATTTTTTTTAGGAATAGGTGAGCAGTAGTTGGTGAGGTGTCTGTACTTGGACACCTGTGTCCCACACAAAGAATTTAAGTATCCACCACTCGGACCACTGGAAAATTGTCTTTTTTTTTCTGTCTATTTGATTCTTGTACAGTTTTGTTTGCTATATCCTTTTTGCATCTCTGTTAATTACTTATCTTCCTCTATTTTTTTTTTTTTTTTATCAAATCTCCTTTTATTGAAGGAAAAGAAAGTGATGCAATAAACACAAGGACCGGTACACAGGGCATCGTAACAGAGCAGTATACATCAGGCAAGATATACAGACGAAAAAACAGTTCACATGTAAAAAAAAACAAAAAACAAAAAAAAAAACGCACATCGCACAGCAGATACCTCCAGAGCTTACAAAAAAAAACAACCAATAACAGGCACAATGCATACAGGTCCAGGAACAAATGCCCCACCAGGGAGGCAGTACAGAGGACTGTGATAGAAGGAGCACCACAATGGAGATAAGAGCAAAAAAAACCCACCAAAAGTAAACAAAACCGAACAAAACAATGCACGGAGAGAAATGGAAGGTAGGTTCGCCAGGTAGATGGTATCCCAGAGGAGAACGGGAAGGGCCAAAATAGACAGGGGCCCGAAACTGGAAGGGTGCCAGGGACGGGGGAGAAGACCCAGTCATCACACGTCCAAGTCCAAGTCAGGGGGTACATCAAGAAAGCGACCCAGAACAGTCTGGAAAGTTGGGGAAGCCAGGAACTGCCTCCAGGGAAGCCACTTCAGGCCGTTTTTATAACCAAAGCCCCTAGAGGTCATGACTAGGTCCTCCATCTGGCAGATAAAATTGACCCTCCGGAGCCATACTGACACGGGAGGGGTCCTGGGTTGCCTCCAAAACTGAGGGATAACAGCCTTGGCGGCAGTAACGAAATGGATGGACAGAGATCTCTTGTAGGAGCCCACGCTGGAGGACGTGTGGTGCAGCAAAAACAATTCAGGAGTGGCCTGGAAACTGGGATCGTCTATGGCCCGTATGACCGCGGTTACAGCCTCCCACAGAGGACGTATCAGAGGACAGGTCCACCAAAGATGCAGGTAAGTACCGACATCGGACCCACAGCGCCAACAATGGGGAGGTACGTCCGGGAGGAATTGATGGAGATCAGCAGGAACCCTATACCATCTCGTGAGGAGCTTGTATGCAGATTCCTGTAACCTACTAGACGTAACCCCCCGCAGCAAGGAAATAAGGCTTTTTAGAGGTACGGTGTGCCAGCAGGAGTTTATAAATGATAGAGAGGAGATGTGAACGACCAGCGGAGTCCGAACACAGAAGTTCGAACGGGGTCAGGGGCTTGGTGGCGGCAGAAGCGGGGGACAAGGAGGAGAGAAAGTGCCGAATCTGATGAAAGAGAAAAGTCAGCCTAAAGGGCACGGGGGTCGTGAAAACAAAATCTGAGATGGAGCGAACAGAGTCCCCTGCGTATAGGTGAGTGACGCGGAGTACCCTCTCCCCCTCCGGGAGCAGGGGCGCTATGGCAGCACACGCCAAGCCGGGAGGAAAATCGGGGTTAGAAGAGACTGGGGTAAGGGGACCAGGGCAACTTATAAGGGGATACCTGGCCAGGGACCTGGAGAGGACACGGAGCGTCGACCTGACGGTCAGATGCCCCGGTTCAGTGAGTCTGCGGTACACCGGCGGGAGCCAGGGTATCGCCGCGATATCGGTAGGAAAGAGGGAGTTCTCGATGCGCACCCACTGTTTGTGTGGACATGAAACCCACTCCACGACCCGTCGCAGGTGGGAAGAAGTCCAATACCCCTCCACATCCGGGAGGCCAAGGCCAGCTTGGTCCTTAGTGCCAATTAGATAAGAGTGCGCCAATCTAGGAGAGCGGTTGGACCAGACATACCTAGTAAAAAGCCTAGTCCACTGCTTAAGAAGGGATCGGGAGAGGAAGACAGGGAGGGTTTGAAAGAGATAGAGAAGACGGGAGAGGATATTCATCTTTAGCACACTCACCCTGCCGAACCAGGAAACGTGACCGAATGACCACCTCCGAAGGTCGGCCGTGACAGAGGACAGGAGCGGAACGAAGTTAACCTCCACCAGGGAGGACAGATCCGCTGGGAGGCGGACCCCAAGGTAAGTTAGAGAAGAAGCAGCCCAACGAAAGGGGTATGTGCGACCGATCTGCATCTGCAGAGGGGGAGGGACACGCAAGCCCAGGATCTCGGATTTTTGCAAATTTATCTTATAGAGGGAAATGTCTTGGAACCTACGTAATTCGGCAGTGAGATGTGAGAGGGAGGTTAAAGGATCAGTGACCAGGCAAAGCATGTCATCCGCATAGATGGAGAGTTTATACTCCTCACCCGCGACCGAGAGACCAGAGATGGATGGGTTAGCCCGGAAAGCATTGGCCAGGGGCTCCAGCATCAAGATGAAAAGCATAGGGGAGAGCGGGCATCCCTGCCTGGTGCCATTGGCCAGGGCGATTTTATCAGAAAGGGTCCCATTGACACGAACATGAGCAGAGGAATAAAGGGCGCTTACGAGTTGTAAGAACCTAGGGCCCATGGCCAGCCGCTCCAACACCTTAAACAAGAAGGCCCACGACACCCGATCGAAGGCCTTCTCGGCGTCCATGGAGACTAAAAGCAGAGGAGTGCGGCGTGACTGGGCCAGCGCCATCAGATCAAGGACCTTGAGGGTATTATCTCTGGCCTCCCGGCCGGGGATGAAGCCGACCTGATCACTATGGATAAGACCGGGGAGGAGGGGATTTAGCCTCGAGGAGAGCACTTTGGCTAGAATTTTAAGGTCAGTATTGATGAGCGATATGGGACGATAATTACCACATATCTCCGGGTTTTGGGATGACCGTGATGTGGGCGGTGTTGGTGTGTGGGTCTAGGGGTGCCCCAGTCGCCAAGGCATTAAAAAGAGTCACCATGTGGGGGCCCAGGGTTGCAAAGAATTTACTATAATATAGCGGAGTGAAGCCATCCGGGCCCGGACACTTACCCTTCGGGAGAGACTTGATAGCCCTACCAATCTCCTCCAAACTGATGGGCGAGTCGAGACCGGCCCTATGCTCGGCAGAAAGTCGCAACTTCAAATGCTCGTCTAAATAGGCCACCATATTAGATATAGTCGACTCATCGGGCCCACACCCCCCTGTAGGTTGTAAAGCTTACTATAGTATTCTGAGAAACAGCGAGCAATGTCTTTAGTGAGATAGTGCAAGTTGCCAGAAGTATCCTGAAGCTTGGGGACGTGCGTAGCAGAACGTTTAGCCCTGAGCGCCCTCGCAAGCAGCTTCCCGGGTTTGTCCCCGAGCTCGTAGAAATGCCTTCTGGTGAGAAGGAAATTCCTCTTAACTCTAGAGTCCAGGAGAGACGAGAGGCGGGTACGTAAGGCCTGAAGTTGAACCAGAACGTCAGGAGCTAGGGTAAGTTTATGTCTAAGTTCGAGGTCGGCTATTTGGCGTGTTAAGGACATCAAGGACAACTGGCCCATGCGCTTAAGCTTGGCGCCGAGCTGGATCAGATGGCCCCTAATCACCGCCTTGTGGGCCTCCCAGATCGTCGGAACAGAGGCCCCGCAGGAGGAGTTATCAGAAAAATAATTTCTGAGGTGTGCATCGAGCTCCGGGAGGTAGGTGGGAGTGTTGATCAGATTGGCGTTAAGACGCCAACACCATACTTTGGGGGGGTGGAGGGGAAGGCGAAGAGTCATGTGTACAGGGGCATGGTCACTAATGGCCTGAGCGCCAATAGTAGCCGAGTGGAGGTACTGGAGGTGATGGTGGGAGAGGAAAAGGGCATCTATGCGCGTATAACGCCTATGTGGAGGAGAATAAAAGGAAAAGTCAAGGGTGGTAGGGTGCTGAGCTCTCCACACGTCCACCAGCTGGTTAAGGAGGACCATACGTTTTACCTTTTTGATTTGCGAATAGGGGAGGTGAGACGTACCTGTCGAACAGTCAAGTCTGGGGTCAAGCACCATGTTAAGGTCCCCGCCAAAAATCGTCAGACCCTCCTGACAGTCCGTCAATCTGGAGAGGAAGCGAACCAGGAAGGGTATCTGGTCCCTGTTGGGAGCGTACACAGTGGCAAGCGTAACTTTATGCGTCCCTAAATAACCCTTAACTATCAAGCTTCTACCCTCCTTATCCCTCCACGTATCGAGAAGTCTGAAGGGGAGACTTTTATGCAGGAGTATAGCAACCCCTTTCGTCTTAGAAGTGGGAGAACTAGAAAAGAACGCCGTCTGGTAGCGCCTGTCCGTCATCTTGAAGTCCCTAGTGGCTACAAAGTGGGTCTCCTGAATGAATGCAATATGGGATCTAAAGGAGTGAAGGAGGAGAAGCAATTTGGACCTCTGCTGAGGTTTATTTAAGCCTCTGACGTTCAGAGAGGTACATTTAAGGTGAGTAGTAGCCATGAGACATCAGAGGCCAAAGGCCAGGAGGGGGCAGCGAACCATACCTGTCGTAACAACTCAAAGCATTAAAAGGGTTACAGAAATCCGTGCATAAGAAAACAAAAACAAAACCGAACTGGGCAACGAAGAGCCCGATGACCAAGCATCGAATAGTGAGCCGAGTGACCACGCGAGTGGTCGATGACCTATTACCCTAGCCCGAAGGACAGGGTAGGTAGGCTCTGGTGGGGGTGAAAACGCGGAGGAACTGAAAGTGTAAAAGTGTAGGTGTGTAAGTCATAATGTGTGGTGTATATGTAGTAGGGATGGAGTGTGAAAGCACCTCCCTCCCCGTGTCCAAGATAGGAAAGGAGCTCTAGGAAAAGCGTGTGGAGGCGCATGTATGTGACTACGGGCGAGACGAAGAAGGAGGCATAGGGGAGACTACAGGTGGCAAAACGGTGGAAAGCCCTGAGGGCGCAGGGCACCGCCATAGTGGCCCGGTGGTAAGGGAAACGGAGGACCAGAAAGGTCATGGGTCGTGTATGCAATGTAACCGCGTGAGGCACAAGGGACGGGACACCAAAGCCGAGGTAAGGCCAGGTGTGTACAACATGGGGGAGTTCAAAGAACAAATGAGGAGGGAAGAGACTAGCAGCGTTAAGGTGAGTAGTCGGCAGGCAAAGCCGACGCTGCAGAGAGTGGGCACGTGTGTGTGCAATTGCAAAAGGTAGTAGGACCGGTGCAGGGAAGCCAGGTAGCCTAAACGGCAGTGAACCCACAGAAAACTGGCACAGACAGGCACGTGAAGGCGCGACCGAGGGGGAAACACAGGAGTGTGCGGGGCAGGACGGCAAGCATAGAAAATAAAAATAAAAACAGACTACAGACCGTACAGAACTAAGTGAGATCAGGCGTATTAGGCACGACCTGCAATACAGGACCACCAAGAAGCAAGTCCGAATCCAGGAGAGCAGCAACAGGAGAAGCTCCACGCCGCCGGAATGAGGAGACGCAAGCGGCGAACAGCGAATGGAGCCCCGCGGAGGACGAGACGAGAGCCAGTTCAAAACCTCAGGAGTCCACCGAGGTCAGGCGACGATCCCGGGAGCTGGGAGCGCAAGGCGATGCAGAGAAACGACGAAACCGGGAAAAGAAAAAAAAATAAATAAATAAAAAGAAAAAATACCCCCGAACGGCGAAAAAGAGTCTGAAGTCCGAACGGCGAAAAAGAGTCTGAGGTCCGAAGGCGGGCGAGAAGCGAAGGAGGACACATACCCGCAGGCCGTCAATAAGGCGACGAGGCAGGCAGTCCAGGACACCACGGCGGAGACGGACCGGAGAAGGCAGAAGTGAAGATCCTGGATGGCACTCCGGAGCGGAGAACCGAGGGACAGCAGGGAACCACAGCCTTAGGAGGCAGGAAGCTTCGGGCGCTTGGCCCTGTGAGGCTTGGACGACCAGTCTCTAGAAGGGTCCCGAAGGTGAGTCGGAGCGTAGAGGGTCGTTTCCCAATCCGGGACCTCGAGGAGCGGTAGGCCCAAGCTTTCCAGGAAGGCAGGAGCATCCGATGCTTGACGGAGGGCAAAGGTCTCAGCTCCCTTACGGGCAATAAGGGCGAATGGAAAGCCCCATTGGTAGGGGATCGAAGCTTCTCTTAAAGCCAGCGTGAGGGGCTTCAGCATGCGGCGGGCCTGCAGGGTAGCAGGAGACAAGTCAGGGTATATCGAGACAGAGTGGCCGTTCCACAAGACGTCTCCTCTCGCCCTGGTAGCTTTAAGCACGTCCTCCTTCACGGAGTAGTAGTGTAATCTGCACACAATGTCCCTGGGAGGACTAAGGGTGTCACCGCGGGGTCTGAGGGCTCTATGGGCCCTATCGAATTCAATGGGCGAGTCCGCCGGCCGTTGCAAAAGATCATTAAAGATGGCCTGCAAGGTCGAGATGAGATCAGGCTGGAGTACATCCTCCGGTACACCGCGGATCCTTAAATTATTTCTCCGCCCCCGGTTGTCCAGGTCCTCCATCTTTCGAGCCATGAACCGGAGCGTCTGGGAGTGTGCAGACACCTGCGAGGACAAGGTATCCACAGCGTCGGTAAGTTTAGAAGTGTCCGATTCAACAGCTTCCACGCGGTCCCCGAGGTGCTGCACGTCGGCCTTGAGGTCTGAGATCGCATCACGAATGCCTTGGGTGGCTTTTTCAATGATTTGAAACATACCCTCCTTCGTAGGCAGGAGCCGTAGCGCCTCTTGCAGCGTAGAGTAGTCCCGGGAATCAGAACAGGCGTCTTCGGGACAATCAGTACTGGAGCCGGCGGGAGACGGCGCCATCTTGGAGAAAGAGTCTCCAGAGTCCGGGTCGTGGGATCCTTGAAAATAGGACCGGACCGAGGTGAGAGAGGACTTCTCTCTGCTCCCCGAAGGTTTAGGGGTGCCAGGAGCCTTATTTGTTTTACCCATCGCGGGCAGAGAAACACGCTATAGCGGTAGGACACGGAGAGGGGCTGCAGAGCAAAAAGCCTAAGCGGCCATCTTCTTCAGTAGCTAGCCACGCCCCATCTTCCTCTATTTTTTAACCTTTTTTGCCCCCAAACACCATTGCCCCATGCAGCGTGCCTGTGCCATCTTTGGTCCAGCTTGCCAGTACCCCCAAACAGCTTATCTGGCCCTTCTTTGCCCCCCCAACAGCTTGTCTGTGCCATCATTGCCCGTTGCCCCCTCCGACATACACTATGGCACACATATGTAAACACACTTACACAAATGTACACATACTAACACACATACATACTAATACTCACTAACACACACTTACACACTCATTCTAGCACACATGCATTACCTCATCTCACACCACCCATGCTAACACACACTCCATCTAACACTGCTTACACATACATGCTTAGACACACTTACACATACGCATCTATGCTCTCACACACACTTAGACATACACATCCATGCTCACACACACTTATACATTGAAATGCATGCTCAAATACACTTATACATAGACATTCATGGTCACATACACTCATACATTGCATTAGAACCTGCATTAGGCACCCCACCGGACACTTATGCAGCGCCCCCAGCCACATATATACGGCGTGATGGTGGTAGTGGTGGTTGGCTCTCCAATCAATATTAAAGATGGGAAAAGAAAAATGCACCAAGCTAGTCCCAGGCTCAAATAATACAAACGTGTGAAATGAAGCCTACCAAACAGGTGTGAGCATGCTGCAAATACAGTGTAATTGGCTGTACAGTGTATACAAAAAGCGAAAACTGTCTGCACTTCTCACCCTAATAAAGTTGGCAATAAATATATAAACATAATATAAATGAGAGGTTTTAGTTATCCGAGTTGGACAAAACATTATGACGTGGCAGATGAGCTTAATTATGCTGAGAAAAACATTATTAAAAGCATGTTTCCTTATATTGCAGTAGTTTTTTTTTTCTGAAGAGGCAGATGTCAGTCATTTCTTTCACATAGTGCACCATATTAAAAAAGGTTATCCAAAATAAAGTCACTGTGAATGCACATTTACTTTATATTTTTGATGAATGTATTGATTTTGTGGTTTTTTTCTGTGATATAAAATAAATCTATAATGGCCTCACTTTTGATAAGGTTTAACACAATATATGGCTTTAGAATTTGCTTCAAACTACTGCACAAATTGATACTTTAATGTTTACTTACCTTTTCAATTGTACTTTTATTTTAAAAACATGAGAGGGCTGGCAAGGGATACATGAGCAAATACCCCCAGGCTGCAGGGGTCTTAAGCATTTTGAGCATGTCTTTTTTTTTTTTTTAAATCTCATCTACACAATATGCAGCCTGAACAAAGGTCGGTATTTTTCAGTGTGACTTTAGCCCTTTTTTATGCTATAATATGTGTTTTATTTCAGTTGTTTTTTTCTGCTTTATGGATTTTTAAGGAAACTTTTAAGGGTATAGGGACAAAAAAAATAAAAAACAATATTTATGATCCAAGCAATGGTAAGTGTCTTGTATAGTGATTTAGCGTTGCAAAATTGAAGCAAATATCAATTAAGTATTGCATTTATTTGTTTGCTCTTTTCTACCACAAAAGTTATTTTATGTATGATGGAATAATTAGGTTTATTTATTTTGCCAAACATGGTATAGATTGTTGGTACTTTGTCTTAATTTATCATAAAGATTGCATAGCCTTCAAGCTACAATTATCTTACAGTCCATCAAAAGAAAACCTGGAATGTTGATGTAGGACAATAAGTGGGAAGTGACAGAGCGCAAATGCCCATATTTCATACAGTATCTAGATGATTATGTCAGCTGGAAAATATCCTCAACAATGCAAACTATGCAGACTTTGCACCCACTCATTTACTTCCTAAATACCAAATTTTAGGCATTTTCAGCATTTTTTCTGTGCGTAAATTCTAAAAAGTAATAGACATTTTTCAAATAACAGGACCTAATTGATATTTTATAGTGGACATCAGAGTATGATTTCAGTTCTATATGTTTATTATTTATAATTTATGTTTTCTCATAACTTGTGACCAAAATGATTTAAAAAAAAAATAATAATAATTTAGACATGCTTTTTCTATAAGCTACATAACCATCCATCTATGAAAAACATATGATGGATAACCACAAATCGTGTGGACATTTTCTTGTAATGCGATATAACCCACATTTACAGTTTGTAATGCTTCTTAACCTCAACTGAATCTGCACCATTGACTTGCGTCTTTTATGCAAGATAATTATAACATAATACCAATGTCAAACAATTTTTTAGTCCATTTGTTAAAGTTTTGCATAGTACGACCTTTACTTAGGTTGTAAATTGTGAAGAAGGTCTCTTCTTTTTATAAATATTTTCAGTAACTACTTTGAAATGTATTTGACACCCACACATATAATATTTTACAGTAGCTCAAGTTCCCCAAAAGAAATAGTGCTGTAAGGATTGATTTGGTGTTTAAATTGCTATTGATTTCTACCAGTGTCATTATATATGTTCCGAATTTCGCTAGCTGATTCTTTTCATAGCCACTACCCAATGCGAGTATTGTCAGGATGCGATTATGGTCAGGTTACGATCTGAAGCTTTGTAGTTAAATTGCTCTAACGCTTTGGGTTATTATTCTATTGTAGTTTATTGAATTCCAGTTCTGTGAACTAATGTGTATCATAATTAAAAAAACAAACATTTGTTAATTTTTCAATAACTAAAGTATTTCTTCATAATGTCTTAATCTAATAAATTCCTGGATTGCTCAGCTTTAAAAGCACTGCCAAAAGAGAGTGAATATCTGTTTTCCCAACAAGAGCTGACATATACATTCTAGTAACATATATTTCATAGCTATGCCAAAGAAAAAAAACAAACATTTCAAGCAGCTATTAGAAGACTCTAAAAATGAGTAGGGTGAATGTGGCATTTTCCCCAGAGGCATTGGTGGCAAGGTTTTCTCACTTACACAAAATTATGCGGCAGCAATTTAGCTGCATTTGTCTGCACAGCGTGCTGGGTGATGCGGTAGCCCAGATGAGTGTCCACTTGGCGCATGAGGCCCTTTTCCTGGAGCAGTGGTCATTTCAGAGGCACAGACAGACTCGATTCCGGGAGTCTGATCAGTGATTGCAGAATGAGCCCCCTACTTTCTGTCATGTGACAGTGAGAAGCTCCTTTTTGTAATTGCTTGTTCCAGTTAGTAATAGCAGTTGCTACATGGCTACAGAAAAGGTAAAGCTCCGAGCTACTGTGTAAAGATCCCCAGCCAGGAAGCTGCAGCTACAAGAAAGAGATGCTATACAGGTAGGAGTTTGGAGCTGTGTCATAGTTGGTCATTGTGTGTATGCATGTGTGTATTTTGTGGTAATAGAAACATAGAAAGTAAAAAATTTATTGCAGATAAGAACCACTCACCCCATCTAGTCTGCCCATTTTTCCTGATGTAAGACTCAGATCAATGCTTGTTCTTGTCTTCGATTCAGGATAGCTTGGTGTAAAACTTGGCTTTAGTGAACATGTGAGGTGGACTTTTGTACTTTTAGTAAAAAGACCCAAATATGTTTTTCCCTTGTTTAAATATTATAAATTATTTTTGTTTTATCACACTAATCATATAGATATGATTAACTGCACATTTTAATCAATATTACTAAATCCTTAGTGTGAGGAGGGCCTGGAAACTCTTACTACTGCCACAATCACCTATAAGGATATACAGTTACTGTTTTGTGAAATTATCTGGTTTCAACATTAATGAATTAGTAAATGTTGTATCACGTAAGTTTACAAAATCAAGACTTGTAAGCTTTTGTTTGAAACTAAACTTTCTTTGAAAAGCAGAAGAGTCACAACAAATCAATTAAGCATTAATCATAGCCCCCTATAATCTATGCAATTAATACCACAAAATCGACTCAACTGCCAACGTTTAAAATGAGTTGCTCGGTCATATCCATCATGGTATTCGTAAGATAACCAAGGTTCACACAGGATCAGAATGTTAATAGCTTGGGCAATGTAAAGAGCAAAAATCAAGCTCTGAGAAAGTAAACATATTTCTCCATTATGATTTTAGGTATCCATTAACTGAAGCCACAGCAGCAAAAGATTCTAATACTTTATAAACACAACATTAACTAGGACAGATAAAAAATGTTTCAGGAAATAGCCATGTAGCAAATGATGAAAATCAGCTGTCCTTAATTTATTTCCTCCTCATTAATTATGTATAACAAACAATTTTGCCTGTAGCAAAACATTTGTTACAAAGAAATGTGTGATCGTTATAAAACTTCTTCCATATTAATGGGAGTTGCAAGATAGAAAGATAATAGCACACAGATGCATCACTTTAACTTCCATTATTACAGGCTGTTAAGCACAGGGGCGGGCTGGGCTGGGGGGCAATGGCCGGCACACCGAGATGCCATTGCAGCCGATGTGGCTGTGAGTCCTAAAGTGGCGGTAAGACACGCTGGCCGCCTTAAAATCATTAAGCAGCCAACGTGCCTCCACAGCACAGTGCCGCCCAGTGTCCTGTTCCGTGTGACTCCGCCCCCTTGAGCAGCACCTCACATCATCAATGTGATGGGCCGCTCAAGGGGGCGGAGTCACACGGAACAGTTCCTCGTGACAGGTAGAAGAGCACGTTGGAGGACATCAGCAGTGAAGGATGGCAGCAAAAACGTAAGTATTAAAAAAATAAAAAAATAGGGGGGTGTATTGGGACAACAATTAAATACAAAATGGGGGTGGCTAGGGGGTATAGGTACACAACAGGGTGGTTGGGGCACCACATAAATCAATACACAAAGGTGGGGGGTGGGTGGGTGGCTGGGTTCAATATATATATATAGATAGATAGATAGATATATAAGGGTGTTGGGGCATAATGTACAAAGGGGGCTGGCTGGGGGCACAAATCCACATGGGGCAATACACAAAGGGCATAATGTACAAAGGGGGCTTGCTGGGGGCACAAATCCACATGGGGCAATATACAAGGGTGTGGGGGAAATACATTAAAACCAAAGGGGGGCTGGCTGGGGCATCAATACACAAGAGGGAAAAACAAATAAACAGCAAACCAGTGTGGAAAGCATTTTGGATGTGGGTGTCAGTGTGGCAGAGCCTGTCCTGGTGTGTGTGTGTTTGGGTGTAGGTGTGGCAGAGCCTGTCCTGGTGTCTGTCTGTTTGGCTGTCTGTGTGGCAGACCCTGTCCTGGTTTGTGTGTGTGTGTTTGGGTGTTGGTGTGGCAGAGCCTGTCCTGGTGTGTGTGTGTGGGTGTTGATGTGGCAGAGCCTGTCCCGGTGTCTGTGTGTTTGGCTGTCTGTGTGGCAGGGCCTGTCCTGGTGTGTGTGTGTGTTTGGGTGTCGGTGTGGCAGAGCCTGTCCTGGTGTGTGTGTCGGTGTGGCAGGGCCTGTTCTGGTGTGTGTGTTTGGCTGTCTGTGTGGCAGAGCCTGTCCTGGTGTGTGTGTCTGGGTGTCGGTGTGGCAGAGCCTGTCCTGGTGTGTGTGTCTGGTTGTCAGTGTGGCAGAGCCTGTCCTAGTATCTGTGTGGCAGAGTCTGTCCTGGTGTGTCTGTCTGGGTGTCGGTGTGGCAGAGCCTGTCCTGGTGTGTGTGTGTTTGGGTGTCGGTGTTGCCTGTACTGGTGTCAGGGTGGGGACAAAATTGGCTCATGCTGGGCTGTTTGGGGACAAAGTTGGCTCACTCTGGACTGTAATTTGTTAATGTTATCTTGGTGCTGGTCGGGTTCTATGTGGGCAATGTGGACACCAGGGCTGGCTTTGGGGGTGTGCATCCTGTGATCTATGCCTGTAATTTAGGGGTTTTAGCTATACCTTTAATGCTCAGTTGTCATGTGATTTCCAGTTGATCTGTACCTGCAAAGCTGGGTTTGTTGATATGCTGTTGATCTGCTATGCTATGCTTCCATACATTATTTATTTATACCTGCAAATACAGGGTTTGTATTTCTTATTCAGTTGATCTATACATACACGTGCTGTTTACATGTGTTGTTTATTTGATCTATACCTGAACTACATGGAGTAAGTAAAAAAGAGGTGTGGCTTAGTGAATGAGGGACAAAGGGACTCTGGGGATGATTACAGGGGAGAGGACCTCGCAATGTCACAGTAGGGTCAGGAGGAGGGAAGACTGTACTGACTCTCACAGTCTTCCCCTAATCAATGGTCAGTGTGACAGGGGCCCAAGGAAATGCCTAGGGTCCAATTATTCCATATTTTAAATTTTTTTGTTACAAAGATTAGCTGTTTTTTAATGTATTAAACATAAATTATTTTACTCCCAGTCCCATCACATTACATCAATATGCGTTAGAAAATCAGAAAAAGATGGGCATGGATTGTGTGCTGATTCGGTGGCGCAACGGGCCACTTGACTAGACTTGCCCCCCAGGCCTTAGGCTGCCAGCCCTCCCCTGGTTAAGCACCTAGAGTTTAATTAGTGCAAGGAAAAAACACCCTGCTGCCCCCTGCCATCAAACGTTTTACTCCTTCATTCTACCTTCTACCAATTTAATTTTGTGGTGGTGACAGTATGGCCAGAAATATCTGCCTCTTTTATCACAAATCTGTTTTTCGTCACACTCTATGCATAAATCAAAGTGTTCTACAGCCCTAAATGTCACAATAACATTTCTAGCATATAAACAACAAAACAGTGTTAATAAATGCAGATACATGCTTATTCTTTAAAACATAAAAAAGCACCCCTCTGAAAATTACAAATGTTGGGAGGTAGTGCCAAAATAAAATGTATGAACTGATTACACACAGGATAGAAAACAAACATCTTACATATATATTTAATAAAACTAAGCATTATATCAAAAGAACTATAACAAAGCCCTTTGGAGGATGTATAGAAGCACAGGGTCAGTCAATTAAATGTATATTCTTGATCATAAAATAGAAACTTAGGCAAGAAATAAATACACACTGTAGCCATAAAATACTATGTCAAGTCATAACATTCTATAATAATGGAAACATTTCTAAGCAGTTTCACATTATTTTTGTAATAAATTATACATTCTTAACCTAAGCCAAAACACTGACACTTACAAATATAATAGTTTTTTTTTCAGTAATATGTAGGGAATACTTTGAATTTCCACTGAGGGTTTACTAATGCATTTAAAAGTCTGTGAAAACATAAAAAAACAATTTCACGAAGAATATATTCTAAGGGATCAGATACTGAATACCCTTTTCATCTCTTCATCTATTTAGAGAGCAGCAATGTTCCAGAAGCATTTACCATGATAATTAGATAGATGTTCTTCATTAAAAGTTGAATAGATGGCAATGGCTTTTACAACTGAGGGCTTTAAAACATATTTCAGTGATTGAGCAAGCAAGAAACTGGCACCGTATCAGCCTAAAACACTTTAATGTAATTATCACTAAATCCGTAGATACAGTCAAAGCACATCTACTTTCTGTTGCTATATAACGATGATTCCCCAAACCAGGCCAACAAATAACTGCTGATCTCGTACAGTCTTTATGTCAATTTTAAGTGCAATGGTATCCAACATACAGAAGATATATATATATATATATATATATATATAAATAAAACTGCTGGTTACTAGCACCGGGCTTGGAATATTTGGAATGGTGTGCAATGGACTCTGTGAGTAAATATATATATATATATATATATATATATATATATATATATATATATATATATATATATAATATGAAAAGTGAAGAAAATGAACTGTAATTTCAGAACAAATATTCTACATCAAACAAGAACTTGTGAATGCCACACATTCTAAACAATTCATTTTTGGGAAATACAGCTCTATGCAAATCGTGTATTGAGAGGCAAGGAGGTCACCTGCAATGCAGTTAATTTTGCACAGAGCTTTAGTCACTTGAACAGTTTCTCTTTTAGATATTGATTTCTACCATTAGAAAATATCAGTTCCTATGTTAGAAAAAATAAGGTTCAACTATCATCCGATGATATATTAGAATATACACAACCTGTGAAACTTACCTTAGTTTTCCCTTTGCTGTAGCATGCGGTTTTAGTTGTTTCATCACAATCCCATTCTACCATCTAAAAAAACAAAAATGAGTGATATGGTTTAATTTACTAACATTATAAACTTTTAAACATTTATAAACATTATCCCCTTAACAAGCTGTTTTTAAATTTTCATGACATTAACATATCTGTAGTGTTTGTGTTTAGCTGTCATTATCTCATTTACAGTAGCCACAAATTGTTTTTTGCAGGACAAGAAGGGCTTTCTTGTGATCATATCATCTCATTTACTATAAAAGCATAATACATAGGGCAGGGGCGTCCAACCTGCGGCCCTCCAGCTGCTGCAGAACTAGATCTCCCATAATGCTCTTTCAGCTAATGGGCTGACTGAGGAGGATGGGAGATGTAGTCCTGCAGCAGATGGAGGGACGCAGGTTGGACGCCCCTGACATAGGGTGAAAAATTAAAAAATAAAACCTTTCTGAATTTTATTTGAAAAAAAAAAAGCATTTATCTAATTACAAAAGCCAATAGAAAAAACAGCTAAACAGATTCTAATATTTTTCCTGAGTTTAGAAATATTTTTTCTATTTTTGTGTGCAAGTTATAGGGCAATAAGTGCAAGTAGCGTACTGCTATTTCAAAACCATTTTTTTTTCAAATCTTGGTCCCGTGTCTTTTTTGGGACATCTTTGAAGCCGGCCAAGTTAATTCCCCCCCATCAAACCATGTATTTTTTTAAACTAGACACCACAGGGTATTTACTAGACTTGGGTGCTGGCCAACTCTTCGTGTTCGTCTTCATAGGGAAACAAATCTTCGTATTCCATTAATATTTGCCCGTTCCTGCGTTCGGTCTCCCCGGTCCAAAAGTTCCCAGCTCCAATAGTTCCCCGCTCCAAGGTCTGTACGAACGACCAATACAGTCACTCCAAGAGTTAAAGTTAAAGGTAGGTGAACCTACGGATTTCCGCTCCTGTTAACCCCTGCGATGCTGCGTAGATAAGGTAGACTAGATGGGGAAGGGACCAGGGAGATTAGTAAACGAAGACGATCATGAAGATTCTTCGTGTTGTGGTGTTGTGTGTCTTCGTATACGTTTTGCCGCCACCATGTTCACTTGTTCAGTATTCAGGCTAAACAACGAAAACGCACCCTTCGTGTTCGTTTTCATATTTGCCCGAATACGAATGCAGAAGTCTAGTATTTACCCCCATCAAACCATATATTTTTGAGAATTAGACACCTCAGAGTACTTCAAATGCTGGTGTTTTAACTATTTCTATTCACTAAGACTACCACTACTGCAGTAGTATTTTTCGAGGGATTGTTGTTATACATTGTACTTCAAGTATGGACTTTAAGCTCCTGGTATTCCTCACTGCCAAAAACACACCCCAACATCTCTTGAGTACAGTGTCATCATCCATCCATAGGTTTGTTGGGTTGCCTGGGAGTAAAAGGCCACATTTTGGAGGTGCGCATTTTTCAATTTGGAATTTTGACATCTGGTTACCCTGAGACTACCCCCAAGGTTGGACATCTTTGAAGCAGGCCAGTTCAATCCCCTGCAGGGATTACAGAGATTTTAATTTTACAGAGATTCAAATCCTTCAGAGAATCTCACTGACACAATAATGTTATAAATAAATACATTAATAATCTTCACTGCCCCCCAGGATTTAGATCCCCATTAGTTTGCCCCCCATTAACCATAACTGCCCCTAAATTAACCCTAAACACCCCATTAACCATAACTGCCCCTTTAATTTATGAAAGTATGGTGTCAGTGATATTCTCTGAATGATTCGAATCTCTGAAAGATTCAAAATTCTGAAGGATTCTCTGAAGGACTCTGCCTCCAGTGACATCACCCGAGTAGGCAGGCAGGAGGGTTCATTGACTGTAATGAAAGGGGCGGGGCGAATCGTGAGTGTGACTGCAGAACGGGACTGGGAAATAGTAACTCCTGTGAGTCACACTAAATGATCCGAAGATTGTTCAGCTCATTGTTCAGCAGGAATAATAATTACAAAATCAGGACCTCAACCATAAAATAAATTATTAAATAGTAAAAACCTCAGAGTGTCATTTTGGGCAGATGGTCCAGCATTATACAAGCAGATGGTTCTGCTAATCAAATACTGGCAAATTTTAAAACAAAAATGTCTTAAATGACACTGTGCCAAAAATTTGCATCTACATGTTTTCTTTTATTGTCTGTTTGCTTTCATATTTTATTTCATGTGTTTCAATAACCCTTGAATAGTGAAATTGTTGTGACAACTGGGAAAAATATTTTATGGTGCTACATATCTCAGTGTTTAGAGCTACCCCCCTTTCATCTCATTTAATATAATTTATTGAAAATGATGATATCAAGGACAGTTATGTTTGTTTCAATGATAGAAAGGATCATCGTTATTTTTTATATTTTTGTATGGTTCCCATGATGGTGACATCACTGAATTATTGTTTTTAAATGTTACCAAATTTTTATTTATTTTATCAAATTTTTTTATTTATTTTTTCATTTTTTTATATTTTAGTAATCACATTGCGATTAGAAAGCTGGGCTCCATTGATTTACATGGTTGAATGCAGTACCTGTATTCAACCAACAAACAAGCCCACCGTGTAGGCTGGCAGACCAACCTTCACGTGGTGCGGCCGCAAGGTGAGGTGGTAAGACCGTGCTCAGTGAGTCTCTTCGTCCCGCCCCTTTCAAGACTTTACGCTCAAGGGGGCGGGCTCACAGAAGAGTTCCTCGTGACAGGGAGAGAATTGTCACGTCAGAGGAGAGCGGGGAAAAAAGAAAAGCGAAAATGTAATTATTTTAAAAAATTGTTAGGGGTTCGAGGAAAGTGGACCTATATTTAAGGGAGAGGGGGGGAATTCTCTTGGGACATCAGTAATTTTTGTAGTTGGAAAAAAAAAATCCTGGCTCCTAACTTTTTTAGCTTGCTCCTAGATTCAAAACAAATTTGTCAAGCCCTGAGGTAGACAAAGCCAGGGCCGGCCTTTGGGGTGTGCGACCTGTGCGACCGCACAGGGCGCCACACTCCAGGGGGCGCCGCCGCGGGGTCCGACGCCACCGTAGCGTACCGCTCCCGCCAGCAGCGTACCTAGCGATCTCCCTTGAACCCGGCTTAAACTCACTCAAGGGAGCCGGAGGTCTGTTAAAGACCTCCGATACCGCTCCCTTGTGATACGCGCGGCAACAGCTGCTGTGCGCCGGGGTTTGTTGTCAGATCCCGGCGCACAACACTGAAGCCGCGCCCACCGCTGTCCGTGCCCTCTGACCCGGAAGAAGACAGAAGAACTGAAGAAGAGGAGCGAAGAGAAGGAAAAGGAGCTGTAAGGAGAAAAGAGGAAAGGTAGGAAAGCATTGAGTGAGAGTGAGAGTGAGATTGGATTGGATTGGATTGGTATGTGTGTGGATTGGTATGTGTGTGGATTGGTATATATGTGTGGATTGGTATATATGTGTGGATTGGTATATATGTGTGGATTGGTATATACGTGTGGATTGGTATATGCGTGTGGATTGGTATATGCGTGTGGATTGGTATATGCGTGTGGATTGGTGTGTGTGGATTGGTGTGCGTGTGGATAGGTAAGTGTGTGGGAGTGATGGGTGTTATGCTGTACCATTTCCAATGTCTTTTTCATCATTTAATTATGCTCTAAAAGTACATCATAACTCCCATCATTCTATACTGTTCCATACAGAGCTGGGAGGCAGAGGCCTTGCACCCCCACCGCAGGACTCCTGAAAGGTAAGTGAACTTCAAAGAGGGAAAGGATAGGTAGTTAGGAGGGGGTAGATAGGGAGAAGGGAGTGAGACAGGGGAAAGGGGGTAGATAGGGAGAAGGGAGTGAGAAGGGGTAGATAGGGCAGAAGAGAGTGAGAAGGGGTAGATAGGGCAATCATACTCCTATCATGCCAAGTCTGCGAGTACATCCTGGAATCTGGGCATGATAGGAATGTGATTGCTGTTAATTATATATATATATATATATATATATATATATATATATATATATATAATATTGTTATTTAATTGTTTTGTCCTATTTTGGTGTGTTACTTACTTTAAATAAAAGTGTTAGATTTTTTTATGATGTGGGGGGGTCATATTCGGTTTTGGCCAGGTAAATGCTGCACTTTCGGTTTCAGTCTAGAATTCGTTTCGGTGCATCCCTACTACTAAGCCAGACAATGAAGTGGTAGGCCTACACCACATCAATGTTTGGCGTAGTATATAGTGATTGGGGTTTTGTTACAAGTTTTGTTACAAGTTTTGATTTCTTTCTTTTTTTGGGATGGGGGGGCGCCAGAGGAGTAGTCCGCACAGGGCGCCAGAACACCTAAGGCCGGCTCTGGACAAAGCCCAGGGGCCAGATGGTATACACCCATGGGTACTTAAAGAACTAAGCCAGGCTCTGGCCAGACCAGTGTTTTTAATTTTCAGGGATCCTTTGATTTCAGGCATGGTGCCCTCAGATTGACGTAAGGATGATGTGGTGCCCATATTTAAAAAGGGATTAAAATCGCAGCCAGGCAATGCAGACCTGTAAATTTGTCATCTGTGGTGGGGAAACTGTTTGAAGGGTTACTAAAGGAACATATTAAAATGTAATCTTGAACAGTAATTTCATTAGCAGGATACAATACGGCTTTGTGAGAGACAAATCTTGTCAAACTAAAGTGCATTCTATGAAGAAGTGAGTAGAAATAGTGGTGGTAAATGGGAAGTTCTCAAACTTGACATATGTTATAAGTGGAGAACCTCAGGGATCTGTCCTGGGTCCGCTTCTTTTTAATTTGTTTATTAATAATCTCCCAGTGGGCATAGGGAGCCAGGTTTCAGTGTTTGCTGGTAATAAAGGCTGAACTAGATGTTTCTTCATTGCAAGAAGACTTGGATAAATTGGGTAACTGGGCTGATAAATGGCAAATGAGATTCAATGTAGATAAATGTAAAATTTGGGCATAATAATAAAAATGCAATGTATCATTTAAATTATGTTTTCTTGGGGAAATCTACTAATGAAAAAGATTTGAGAGTAATTGTAGACAATAGACTTAGCAGTAGTGCACAGTGCCAGCTAGCAGCTGCAAAGGCAAATAAGATATTGGCGTGTATTAAAATGAGTATTGACTCAGGGGAGTAAGATATTATTTTGCCTCTTTACAGGTCCATGGTAAGACCCCACCTTGAATATGCAGTTCAACGCTGGCCGCCTTTTCTTAAAAAAGACATGGTACTAGAGAAAGTTCTGAGGAGGGCCACAATGCTAATAAAGTTAACGGAATGTTTTAGTTATAAAGAAAGGCTAGAAAAGTTACATTTGTACACATTAGAGAAACGGCATCTTAGAGGGGATATGATAATGTTTTCTAAATATGTACAGGGCCCATACAAAAGGCTCTTTAACCCCTTAATGACAAAGCCCGTACATGTACGGGCTCAAAATGGGTTTAGGGACCGCCCATTGTCCTTAAGGGGTTAAAGAACATTAATAGAACATTGCAAAAGAGACATTAGAAAGGAGACTTAGTCTATGACAGGCAAGGGGATTTTTTTATAGTAAGGACAATAAAAGTATGGAATTCACTGCCTGAAGAGGTGGTGCTAGCAAATACATTAGATGCCTTTAAAAGGGGCCTGGAAACTTTTTTAATGAAGCAGAACACAAAGGGCTATGCATGATAGAATAGGAATTAATATTTATTTAGTGCTTGTTGATCCAAGAATAAATCTTATTGTCATTTGGAGTAAAGAAGGATGTTTTTTGTCCCATTGAAAGCACAGTTCGAAATTGATGACATAAGGCTCTTTTTTGCCTTCTATTAGATCAACAGCGGTTAACAAGGAATAGGAAAAGGGTTGAGCTTGATGGATGCAAGTCTTTCCTCAACCTAAACTACTATAAGCTATAATGATAACATATATCACCCTTGTTACAGACACACAAGGTAACTCACCCAGGTTAAAATGGCAATTAAAGGTTCATTTTTCACCTGTGGCTTTTTAACCCCTTCGTGACAAAGGCTGATTTTATTCTTTGTACCCTTCATGACAATGGCTGTTTTAACATTTCTGCGCTGCTCGTGTTTAGCTGTAATTTTCTTCTTTCCCGTTTACTGAACCCACACAAGTAATATATTTTTTTTAGGACAAGAAGGGCTTTCATTAGATGACATTGTTTTGATTGTATCATATCATTTACTATTAAAAAAGTATAAAATATGGTGAAAAATTTAGAACAAAAATGACTTATGACTAATGAAAAAAACAGCCATATATTTTTGAAAACTAGACACCAAGGTATTTCAAATGCTGGTATTTTAACTCTTTCCATGCACTAATTCTACCACCAGTCTTTGTCATACTTTGTGGTAGTCATGTTTTGCGTTTATTTTTTCACACACATTTTACTTCAGGTATCAATTAACAGGTCCTGGTATATGTCACATATAAAACACCACAGTATGTGTTCAACATCTCCTGAGTACAGTGATACCCCACATGAATGGGTTTGCCTGGCTGTTTGGGGGCAAAAGGGCCACATTTGGGGCATGCGCATTTTTCAATGTTGAACTTTGGCATTTGGTGATCCACTGCCCATGCCCTATTTGGTACATCTTTGAGCCCAGCCACTTCAACCATATATTTTTGAAAACTAGACACCCTAGGTTATTTCAAATGCTGGTATTTTAACTCTTTGCATGCACACCTTTTACCACCAGCATTTTTTCAAAGTTTGCAGTAGTATTTTTTGTGTGTATTTTTCCCCTACTATTTTTTTACCTACTTCAGGTATGAATTTACAGCTCTGGTATAGGTATATGTCCCTGTCACACGACAACCCAATATGTGTTCAGCAACACAGTTATACATGCATGGGTTTGGCGGGTTTTTGGCAACTAAAATGCCACATTTGGGACGTGCATTTTTCTAATTGGAAATTAGACGTGTGGCCATCCTTCCCCCTGTGTTAATTGGGACATTGTTGAAACCTGCCAATTCAATTTACCCCATCAAATCATACATTTTTTTAAAAGTAGACACCCCATGGGCATTTAACATGCCAGTATTTTAACTCTTTTCATGCGAGAATTGTTTTAAGCTAAAGTGCTAATTTTAGGACTTGCTCACAAAAGTATATATATATATATATATATATATTTTATTTTTGCCTTTTTTAATTTTATTTTTAAATTTTTTTTGGAACTTGAAGGTTCCCCTGATGGTGACATCAGTGGGAAATTATTTTTACATTTTACTGTTTTTTTTTTAACTATTTTTTTTTTATATATATATACACATTGATTTTACTAATCACATTGTGATTAGAAAGCTGGGCTCCATTGACTTGCATGGTTGAATGCAGTACCTGTATTCAATCTGCAAGTGGAGCCAGATTCTCAGGAGGGTCTGGAGAGACACTCCTGAGAACTCTTTTCAACTCCGTTGTTTTTTTAAAAGGACGCCGCCATCTTTCAAGTGGCAAAATCACTTGCAGTGGCGGTTGTGACCACTCTCCGGAGCGGTCACGGCGTGTCCTGGGGTGGGAGTTCGGTGTCGGTGAATACCTCGTGATCGAGGCATTTCAGCAACACCTTTAAAGTTTAGGAGGCGATCTTTGTCAATTGTCGTTAACCCCTCATTTTCGGGTAACATGCACGGGCCGTCAATTGTCATTAGGGGTTAAATTGCAATTAGTGTCTGTGTATAAGTAGTCAATCAGTTTGTTGGCTCTCATGTGGATGCACTGAGCAGGCTAGATACTGAGCCATGAGGAGCAGAAAAGAACTGTCAAAAGACTTGCGTAACGAGATCATGGAACTTTATAAAGATGGAAAAGGATATGAAAGATTTTTAAAGCCTTCAAAATGCCAGTGAGTACAGTCATGGCCAAAAGTTTTTACACAAGAATTACACAAGTATTGGTCTTCACAAAGTTTGCTGCTTCAGTGTACTTAGATATTTTTGTCAGATGTTACTATGGTATACTGAAGTATAAGTACAAGCATTTTATACGTGTCAAAGGCTTTTATTGACAATTACATTAAGTTTATGTAAAGAGTCAACATTTGCAGTGTTGACCCTTCTTTTTCAAGACTTCTGCAAACCGCCCTGGAATGCTGTCAATTAACTTCTGGGCCACAGACTTATGGCAGGCAATTCTTGCATAATCAATGCTTGGAGTTTGTCCGAATTTGTGGGTTTTTGTTTGTCCACCCGCCTCTTGAGGATTGACCACAAGTTTTTTTTTTCCTTGGTTTTTTTTTATGAAAGACTTATGTTTGTACTTGTCAGACATTACTTCTTAAGAAACCTTATGGTGAAACATGTCAGGTCTCCTTCACATTGTGTTATTGGCAAACATGCATTGTATTATTATTTATTATATATTGTTTTATATAGTGCCATCATATTCTATAGCGCTGTACAATGGCTAAATATGGCATAACAAGTAAAATATAACAACAATTTGACGTCCAATACAACAGTTGAGAAGATTACTCAAATTTTTGTTTTATGCTTTGTTGGTGATTTTTATATCATTAGAGTATGCTTTACATGTACTATTTATATTAAGTTTATGTCTATACATACCTGGTGTTTTGAGTGCTAGTTTCTATTAGTGCTATCACTATCATTTATATTGAATGCAACAAGAAATACAGAAAGAAATTATGGATCTGTTTATGTTTTAACCAACAAAGCTTCCCTTGTTATATCTGTGAGGAAAAAAAAACCAACTTTTTGCAGACACATCTTTTTTCAAAACAAAAGTTTTGTTCACTCTGACAACAGCCATAAAGGATTAACTGGAATAGATGTTGGCACAAGTACTAAGTGTTTTATGTATGATTAAATATTTTCCTGTAATTTTTCAGTTTACATACTTTTATATGTGCAGGCTTGTATAGGGACCTAGTACTGCACTACATGGGCTTGTAGGTATGTTTAAATGCAATACATTGTAATGGCACAATTTAGATACATGGAAAAGCGCTACACATCCCACTTTATTAAAAAAGACAGGTTTCAAATGTATCTTTCAAATGACTTTTGAAACGGTTATGTTACTATTTTACTGTGTCACAGAATTCAGATAAATATTAGACTTAATTTACTGTTTTAATAAGGTCCTTTGTTATTGGTTGGCCCCTTTAGACAATATTTAATACTCACTGCCAATGTAAGCACAAGTGGTATTGTTTCCATAAATTTCCAAGGGGTTAGTGAAGGCTGTACGTAGTATATTTATAATGAAACTTTCCAGGCATCCTGTACTTTTACTACACTTTATAATGTAGTAAATTATTATTAGCAGTTGTATTGCTTCAGAGAACTATTTTTTAATACAGGCAATAAATGCATGGTCTCAGGAAAATTAGATATTTAAAAAAAAATAAAACAGAACTGGATGTATGCTGTCTTGTGGAGAATATTTTGACTAGGGAAGAAATGGAATATGCAAGATAAAGTTTGCAGGAGACTAAAAATAACAAAATATTTGTCTTCCTAAAATCCCCAACACCTACACTTTGTACGTATGTGTTGATTGCACAAGGCTTGCGTGAGTGACAGTTCACAAACTATTATAGGCTTGGTACACATACGATGGGGTTAAATGTCACAATTATATAAAAGAAACACAACCTAGCAAGATTATATTACTCTATACAATTGTAGTCTTCAATTGTAGACTACAGTTCACATTACCCTTACCATCTTTCTGGCTGTGGAGCCCAAAAATGTTCTCTTCTGACCATTTTTATTTTTTTTTTTTAAATAAAACAAATTTGTTTTTGTGGGCTTTGACGTGTGTGTTTGTGTGTGGGGGGAACTGATCCATGTATGCTAGCAAGAAAAAACATTTTTCTTGGATACTACTAACAAGCCAACACTGTCAACACAGTTGATGACATGGTAGCAGGTAGCTATATTAGATTGCCTAATCCATGCACTGATCTCTACCTAGGTCTTAATTTTAAATTTGTACAAGCATTTTCTAGAATCAGTTGCTGCCTCCTCCTTAGCATTCGCCTTGTTTTATGAAAATGCATTCATAGTCTATATTTATTTGGATCAATATGGGATTCTTGATGTGTAAAAACACTGTTCTGCATTAGTCTTGATATCCAACCCGCTGATGATAAAGCAAAGATTAGGGGCACAGAGCTCCCTTGCAATTCTTGCAGAATATGATACCCATCCACTGGTTTATACATTCCACAAACTGCAGGGTGGCACTTTACATGAATTGGTCGGCAATTTGTAAAAATTATATGTGTCCTTAAAACATGGCCAATATCTGGACCACAACCCTACCTCTTATTACTAAACTTGTCACTCCAGGCAGAGAGTAATGTCTATCAGCTTCCCTGGGTTTGTGGGTTGTTGTTTTTTTTTTTTAATGCTGGGCATCCTCAACCAGTTGTTAATCATCAATCAATTTGTTAATACATAAATGATAGGGAACATGAATGTTTCTTGGAGCGTCATTCCCAGTTTTTTTTATAACTGCATTTAGACTTTTCCCCACTCACTAATCAGGTAGACAGGAAGGGGTCTGTATTTAATTATCCAGATATTATACAGCAGGTGATTCTTTTTGCTTTATTTATTTACTCTGTAAAAGCGAATTCAAATGTGTCTATTTTTAAAATGATTATAGCTGTTGTATGAATGTACAGCAGCAAGAGACTAAAACATTTAAGGCACATTTTCTACTTTGAATCAAATGTAGACAGAGAGACCTACTTTCTAAAGCCACCATTTTCCTTTTATCTGTCCAGCAATCAACATCCTATCATTACCATCATTGTAAAATTGTTTGAGAAACCCATCCCTAGTTTCAGTTTAAAGCTTTTGAACGTAAAAGGTTTTTCATTCTTTGATTCTTTGCATTTTTCACTTAATATTTTTTAATAACATTCACTTGCAAAAGCTGTTGATAGACTAAAGATACTAACGCAAGCAATTAACGTAACACTAAAATCTCCACCCACACCAGCAAATCGGATATCACACAGCTGTCATTTATATAATTAATGGAAACCTAAACTATGAGGCAAAAAAGCAGTTTAATATTAGAAATGTGTCACAATATAACAGGTGAGTCACGTGTGCAGGCCTGGACTGGCCATCGGGCACACCCATTTGCAGGGCCAGATTGACGTAGGGGCTGATGGAGCTGCAGCTCTAGGCCCCTACCTTAAAAAAGGCCCAGTCAGGACCGGACTGACTGGGCCTATGCGGCCTCTACGGCCATCCTTAATGCAGGGCAAAAGGGGCGCCTGCCCCTTAAGTCCACAGCAAATGCGACCGGACCCACCACTATAGTAGCGGGCCCGCTACTTATCTGGGAGACACCCGTGAGCAGCGTCTCTTCTACCACCAGGGGGCACAGGCATCCAACGGAGTCACGTACGTCACATGATCCTGCTGCTTCCCCTGTGCAGTAGAACAGGTTGTTCTCGGAAGTCTGCGAGCGGCACGTACATCTTCAGTTCAGGTAAGGGGGTGAGGGAGGCTGTATGAAGGAGTATGTGAGAGTGAGTAAATTAATGAGTATCTGTGAAGGAGTGAGTGAATGAATGTTTGTGAATGAGTATATGTAAATGAGTATCTGAATGAGGGAATTAATGGATATCAATGTATGAATGAATATCTGTGAATTAGTGAATAAATATATGTGAACGAGTGAATGAATATGTGTATGTGATAGCAAGGATGTGTAAGGGGGGGCAAAGATGCCACAGGCAGGCTGTTTTGGTGGCAAAGATGCCACAGGCAAGCTGTTTTGGGGGCAAAGATGCCACAAGCAGGCTGTTTTGGGGGCAGCGACCATCACATAAATCAATACCAAAGTGAAACCGTCCGTGGAAACCCTCCGGATGGGTGTCGGTGTGGCAGGGCCTGTCCTGGTGTGTGTGTTTGGGTGTGGGTCTGGCAGAGCCTGTCCTAGTGTGTGTGTGTTTGGGTGTCGGTGTTGCCTGTACTGGTGTCAGGGTGGGGACAAAATTGGCTCATGCTGGGCTGTTTGGGGACAAAGTTGGCTCACTCTGGACTGTAAATCAATACCAAAGTGAAACCGTCCGTGGAAACCCTCCGGATGGGTGTCGGTGTGGCAGGGCCTGTCCTGGTGTGTGTATTTGGGTGTCGGTGTGACAGAGCCTGTCCTGGTGTGTATGTTTGGGTGTGGGTCTGGCAGAGCCTGTCCTAGTGTGTGTGTTTTGGTGTCAGTGTGACAGAGCCTGTCCTGGTGTGTATGTTTGGGTGTCGGTCTGGCAGTGCCTGTCCTGGTGTGTGTGTGTGTTTGGGTGTCGATATGGCAGAGCATGACCTGGTGTGTGTCTGGGTGTCAGTGCGGCAGAGCCTATTCTAGTGTGTGTGTTCGGGTGTCGGTGTGGCAGAGCCTGTCCTGGTGTGTGTGTGTGTGTGTATGGGTGTTGGTGTGGCAGAGCCTGTCCTGATGTGTGTACGAACACAGAAAAGAATCCCAGCACTCCAAACAGCTTCCAATCCTTAGGTTACTTTATTCAGTATTTCTCTCCAAGGATTGGAAACTGATTGGAGTACTGGGATTCTTTTCTGTGTTCATATACTTCAAGAAGGTTTATGCTGTCCCTTTTTTTCCTGCTAGCACCCAGCTTCTCGGGAGTTGAGTGCTGAACCATCTTTTCTTTTTTAACTGTCCTGGTGTGTGTGTCTGGTGTTGGCGTGGCAAAGCCTGTCCCGGTGTGTGTGTTTGGATATCGGTGTGGCAGAGCCTGTCCTGGTGTGTGTGTTTGGGTGTCGGTGTGGCAGAGCCTGTCCTGGGGTGTGTGTTTGGGTGTTGGTGTATTTCTGATCCATTTCATGACTAAAATTTGTCTCTTTCAAAACTAAGGTTTTGACATTTCTAAATAACCCCAAACTTTTGAATAAGTGTACTTTCCGACATTTCAAATGGCCAAAGAGGCATACTTTCGTTTTAGGAGTGTGTTAGAGGGGTAGCTAAGGGGCAGTGTTTTATCAAGATTTTTTGTGCGCCAATGTCACCTGCTGATGGCTGTTTGTTGGATTTTACTTGTTTAAAAAGCAAATTGACTGTTTATATAAACACGTCTCACAGTCAACGCATATAACATATCATCTCAAGGTTTCCTGTGTATAATATGTGCTATTACCTTACTAATACCTACTCGCAATAACCAGAGCACATACAAATAATATGGGAAAAGAGTTGGAGGCCACGGGCCAATGTTTGAATTCAAGTTAGATGTGGATGAACACTTTTGTTGATGTTATATCATTTATTTTTCTTGCAAGCATCATAGGCAGAAAATTAAGGGGACACTATTATAAGAAAAAAAATAGATTTTAATTTAGCTTTTGTTTCTGCAAAAAAAACATATTTAAATAATAAAGAAGTGGACAGGTAAAATATTAACATTATGGAATTTTATACTACTAAAAGATATCCTATGATATGAAAGAAAATACACTACATTATTCCATACAAGACAGTTACCAACATGATTTCATCGTTCTGTTGGTGGAAGAAAAAAAAGGTATTTCTGACCAATATTTCTCAGTCTGACACTCATTTAAATTAAATTGAATCCTCACAATAAATGAATGCTATATTCTGGTATGAATTAAACATTAATGTTGGTAAATCAGTTTAAGTTTACGACATACAGATATAATACTGTGTATTTCCAAAAGAATTAAGCTAAACTATACCAATTCACTATACAATACAATTATAATGTTCTACTTATTATGCCCTTTTACAGGACATTATTCAAAAAAATATTTTTAGAATGATATAAAATAAATCAATATGAAAAGTATATAAATTTTGGACAGACATCAGAAATTACAATACATATCTGCTTAATCTCATCAGTCAGTGGACAATACACACCTGGATTAGAGACAGGTCCTCTAGACACAACCGGAAAAGGTAATTTCTGTAAAAATAAATAAGGAAAAGTTAATAGTATACTCTGTAAAGAAGCAGGGTTGTTAAAATTTTATATATTTTTGTATTACCAGTTACTTAATTATTTGACAGTGCAATCAAACTCTGGGCATTTAGAAAATACAAAATATGTATGTAGCTAGAGCTTTAAGTAAAACCTACAAAATTTTTACTGCTTTTGATACAAGTTCATTTAACCAACCCTCTCCTGGCAGCAGATTCTGTAGTGATATTACAGAAGGGGACAGTGAAAACGAAAGATAACATAAAAAGGACAGGTTAGTGTCACTGGCAAACCCGCCATAGAAGAATGCATATTAAAAACCCTATGAGTACTTTAATATAAATGCTTCCAAAACGAAAACAAAATAACAGTACTTACCTAACATAGAATTTGCCAATCTCCTGCATGGCATTTAGCTGGGGTGTGAAAAGAGCAGTGGCGACTCTAGGAACAGTATATAGGGGGGCACATAAGATACCACGATAAAAACTGGGGGGGGCACTAATAAATTCCACCACTAAATCATACCACTGAAATACTAAGTAAATATATATAAATAAGATACCAAAATACCAGAGTAATGCAGTATGCAATTATACATTTTCTTTGAAATTTTTCCTGTCTTCCTCGGGTATTGCTTCAGATCTGAGAAAGAGGAAAACTCTCAAAAGGTTTTCTTTATAGTTTACAAATAAGTGCTATTTCTTTTACAGAGGCTATTTTATTGACAGTGCCCTTACACACTGCCTTTACACACACCTGCCCATACATTCACATATACATATACACTGCCCTTATACACGACTGCCCATACATACTGGCTTTTACAAACGCCTGCCTATAAACACACATACACTGCCTTTACCCACACATATACACTTACGTTGACCTTACACACACCTGTCCATAAACACACATATACACATCCCTTTCACACACTGCCTTTACAAACACCTGCCCATAAAAACATATACAAAAACACTACCCTTATACACAACTGCCCATACACACTGCCTTTACAAACACCTGCCCATAAACACACATACTGCTGTTACACAAGTCTCCCCCCCCACACACACTGCCCTTACACACGCCTGTCCATAAACACACATATACACATACACTACCCTTACATGCCTGACCATACACACTCATGTATACACATACACTGTCCACACACACCCCTGGCCATACACAGACATGTATACACATACACTGTCCTCGCACACCCCTGCCTTTACACACACATATACACACCAGCTTACAAACACACACATTGTGTATATTATATATATATATATATATATATATATATATATATATATATATATATATATATATATATACACACACACACACACACACACTGTCACGAGCTGAGAACACAGGTTGATAAGGAGCCCAGGTGCAGGGGATACGAGGGGCTCTGTCTGTACCCCACGATGCATTATGGTCTGGGGTTGTTACAGACAGGCGCAGGATTAAACCACAGACAACAGATCTGGATTAAGAGTTGTATTGAATGCGATGGTACATCAATAAATACAAAGAAAGTCACTCGACTTGGCAGGAAGCCCACTTGCGGGGCACACGGCAGATAAGCCCTCTTGCGGGGCACACGGCAGATAAGCCCTCTTGCTGGGCACACGGCAGATAAGCCCTCTTGCGGGGCACACGGCAGATAAGCCCTCTTGCGGGGCACACGGCAGATAAGCCCACTTGCGGGGCACACGGCAGATAAGCCCACTTGCGGGGCACAAGGCAGATAAGCCCACTTGCGGGGCACACGGCAGATAAGCCCTCTTGCGGGGCACACGGCAGATAAGCCCACTTGCGGGGCACACGGCAGATAAGCCCACTTGCGGGGCACACGGCAGATAAGCCCACTTGCGGGGCACACGGCAGATAAGCCCACTTGCGGGGCACACGGCAGATAAGCCCACTTGCGGGGCACACGGCAGATAAGCCCACTTGCGGGGCACACGGCAGATAAGCCCACTTGCGGGGCACACGGCAGATAAGCCCACTTGCGGGGCACAAGGCAGGTTCTGGAACAAGGCAGGTTCCGGAACAAGGCAGGTTCCGGAACAAGGCAGGTTCCGGAACAAGGCAGGTACCGGAACAAGGCAGGTACCGGAACAAGGCAGGTACCGGAACAAGGCAGGTACCGGAACAAGGCAGGTACCGGAACAAGGCAGGAACCAAACAGGTAGTCCTCAAACATTAATGTCAAGGCCCAGACTGCAGGGCTGGGCAGGTTTATCAAGGCTGACTTGATCAGGTAAGCCCCTGCAGCTGGACCTGATAATTAGTCAGAGAGGTCCTGAATGGCCAGGGCGGCCACTAGTGGTCGGCAAATGAAAATGAACAACAAAGTTTGAACAAGTCCAGCTAGCGCATGGTGAAACGTGACACACACATACACACTCACTGGCCACTTTATTAGGTACACTTTGCTAGCACCGGGTTGGACCCCCTCTTTCCTTAAAAACCGCCTTCATTCTTTGTTGCATACTTTCTATAAGGTCCTGGAAAAATTCCTCAGATATTTTGGTCCATATGGACATGCTGGCATCACGTGGTTGCTGCAGATTTGTCCGCTGCACATCTTTGATGCGACTCTCCCATTCCCCCACATCCCAAAGGTCCTCTATTGGATTGAGATCTGGTGACTGTGGAGGCCATTGAAGTGCAGTGAACTCGTTGTCATGTTAAAGAAACCAATTTGAGATGATGTGAGGTTTGTGACATGGTGCATTATCATGCTGGAAGTAGCCATCAGAAGATGGGTACACTGTGGTTAAAAAGGGATGGACATGGTCAGCAACAATACTTAGGTGGGCTGTCGCCTTTAACCAATGCTCAATTGGTACTAAGGGACCCAAAGTGTGCCAAGAAAATGTGCCCCACACCATTACACCACCACCAGCCTGAACAGTTGATACAAGACAGGATGGATCCATGCTTTCATGTTGTTTATGCCAAAGTCTGAACCTGCCAACTGAATGTTGCAGCTGGAATTGAGTCTCATCAGACCATGCAACGTTCTTCCAGTCTTCCATTGTCCAATTTTGGTGAGCCTGTGCAAATTGTAGCTCATCTGCTTCAAGGCTCGACGAGTTGTGCATTCACAGATATTCTGAATTGAAGGTATTTTGCATACGTTGGTTGTAAGGAGTGGTTATTTGAGTCACTGTTGCTTTCTGCCCATTCTCCTCTGACCTCAAACATCAACAAGGCATTTTTGTCCACACAACTGCCACTCACTGGATATTTTCTCTTTTTCGGACCATTCTCTGTAAACCCTAGAGATGGTTGTGCGTGAAAATCCCAGTAGATCAGCAGTTTCTGAAATACTCAGACCAGCCGTCTGGCACCAACAACCATGCCACATTCAAAGTCACTTAAATCCACTTTCTTCCCCATTCTGATGCTCGGTTTGAACTTCAGCAAGTTGTCTTGACCGTGTCTACATGCCTAAATGCATTGATTGGCTGATTAGCTATTTGTTTTAACAAGCAATTGAACAGGTGTACCTAATAAAGTGGCCAGTGAGTGCATATACATATACACACATACACTACCCTTGCAGCCGTTTCTGCCCAAATCTTACCTTTCTCATCTTCCATCCAGTTGTAGGAGGTGAGGTCTCTCATTCCAGACCTTTGCTTTAGTGGTCCCTGATCACTATGCGGTGGCTATTGATGCAGAACGCAGGGTATGACACCATATCCCAGCGCTCATCAATTACTGGTGCATAGTGATTAGGTAGCAAGGAATCTAACCTTGGGCCTCTAATATGTCAATATGCTTCTGCAGATGGGGTCTCCAGACTCTCCAAAAACTGTACATAATATGCTAGGTGGGATCTGTAAATGGAGAATTCACTTTAAGATAGGAGTGTTGTCATTTAAAGCCCTAAAGGACCAGGGACCCTGTTACCTGAAAGAGCTATTAACACCCTACATCCCTGCTCGCCCCCTCCGATCCACAAATATGTCTCTCATTACCCAAAGTGCGCACAAAATCCGGCTCCAATGCATTCTGCCATGCTGCTCCCACATTCTGAAACTCTCTACCACTTTCAATCAGAGAGGCTCCATCTTTAGAGACTTTTAAAAAAAGACTTAAAACCCATCTTTTCTCCCAATCCTTTAGATAATTCACTCTCTCGTATGCATATACCTGTAAAGTGCATTGAGTCCCACTGGGAGAAAAGCGCTATATAAATACTTGTTGTTGTTGTTGTTGTTGTTGTAGTACAACCACCTCCCTCTTCCTGCTACCAATGCCTCTAGCGATACAAACAAGGACCCTGTCTACTTTTTTACACTTTACTGCATTGCCTGTTTACCTTTAAGTCCTCAGAAATAATTACTTTCAAGTGCCTCTCTTCTGCTGTCAGACAGTGCCATATTTTGCCTTAGGTTTGCCTTAGATTTTTATGTCCCAACTGCATTATTCACTGCAGCTGCCACATTCTTGACCATTCTTCTAATTTAATTAAACAATTTGCCATTTGACTTGTTCTACCAGGAATGTATACTCTGTTGCAGCATAAAGACATACCTGGCCATTAGCATCATTGGTAATATCGCTTATAAAAATATAAAAAAGTATGGGTTCCAATACAGAATCTTGAGGTACTCCACTAATAACAAGATCTCCCTGTAGGCCAGCCTGGCATTGACAGCTTCACTTGTGTCCATAGCCAAAGCCACACATATAATTAGATTGCAGGCCTCAAGATCAGCCCCAGGGGAGGTGTCCTACTGGGAAATCTCTCTGTACCCCAGCAGCCCTGTCTTAATGTAACCATTACTAAAAACACTTAGCAGTTGCATTACCTTATTATGTACTGTGGTTTGATCATTTGCCATTATTAATCTTCTTATTGTAATGAACTATTAGTTTTAATCGACTTAAGAATACATTCTTCCAGATCAATAAGAAAACCCTTGACAATTCAGTTCACTTTTTTAAGATTGTGCACATAAAGGCCTCGATTAAATGACCTGACTATACTTTAATTTGCCTCAATAGTATAACCAAAAATACAGTTAGCAATTCAACAGCCTGACTAAAACCAATAGAATGATTGTCCAGTCTTGCATACAGTTTTTAAGTGACATGGAGTATTAAGGAGAAAAACAAAATTACAAGATTTCTTTAACCCATCCCTACATGAAGCAGCAATTATCTACGGGAGACCCCTAGGAAGAACAGCATCTTTAAAGCAAATGTTTTCACTTTACTCAAGCCAAATTATATTTCCAAATTTAATTTAGCAAATTTAATTTGTTGTCAAGATAAAACTAAAGGTTATTTATTTTCTTTAGAAATGGACAGTTTACAATGAAAGCATATAAAGTAAACAATAAAGTAATGCTGTTTTTAATAAGACTAGACTATAAGATTAACCTCCGGCAAGGAAGAACATATCTCTTTAAGATTCTTCTTGAATTAAATGAGAGAAGGCAAATGTTTAATGTCTTCCTCTTTAATAAAGTATTCCATAGTTCATAAGAAACACTTTTTTTCTGTTTGTTCATTGGAATCTCACTCAAGTGGAAATTAGTATAGTGCTATATATTTTATATGTTTATATTCAATGGAATCCAGGCTTTCAACTATAAATTAAGAGAACAGTTGGAAGATGTGGGAGAGAGCACAGTCTTGATTTCTAAGCAATGGTTTATGGCTGTGTTTTACTTGTCCTTTTAAACGTGAAAACAGCAGAATCAATACAAAGTATTTGGATGCCATTCAAGCGAAATAGCTTGTAGGAAAAAATCAACTCAATTTTCACTTCAGAAATACAGCTATCAAATACCACTTTTGTGAAGGATTCTATTTTATCAATGAGGCCATTTGCAGAATGTGCGCAATCAGATAACATATTGTTGCCGACTCTTTAATCCTTCTGGGAGCACAATGTAAAGTAATCCAGCCTCCATGTCTCTTACACCGCCCCAGGGATAAACCATTTGCAAGATTCAACATTAATGGCTGCTAATGGCAATCATGCTTTAATTACTTTGCTCTGTTCATAGATGGTATTTACTATCCATGGAAAATTGCAAATAGGTGATTGGCTAGAAGGAACTATGCAGAATAAAATCATAGGCATCTAAACCGACTTTAATGAGCCTAATTTTCTAAATCAAAATTGCCGCTTCAAAAGGATTTCAGGAAGTCAATTGTCATTTTTTTTATCTGTTCAAACTCCAGTCTGGAAACTTTTATAAAGCAAATCATTGTTTTCTACCTCAGCAAGTCGTTCACATGGCCTTAATTGCTCTTAAGTTATGTATTTTTCAGTCAGAGAACATGGTTTGTAAGATATTTATCATAATTATTTCATCCATCTAAGTAATCCCCAAAACAGACTAAGGACCTTGAGAATTAATAAAAAAGGGAAACAAATAAATCACCTATTAAAAAACACATTAGTTTATTAACAAAAATGCCAAATACAGTCTAGGAAAAATTATTGAAATAAGTATTTTTGTACTGAGCTTGAATCTCCACAACTGTATTTGGGAATTCTGAGTTTGCCTTGGGGGCTCAAAGGTTCACAGCTGGTTAGTGGGCCACAGCAGCAACTTTTAATCCATTATTATTTGGCTCAGAAGCCATGGGAAGTGTTCTAGAATAGAAACTACCCTGTAAACATGCATGCTTTAGTGATTAAACAATAAGTAATACTTCAAAAAAAGAGAAGGAAGAATAGCAAACAATATCTGACTTTTGCAATCTGCAGGTATCTTTTGAATATGCAATACATTTGAAAGACAAAAAGAGAGATGCAAAATCAATATATTGCATGACCCATGGAGAGGCTTTGGAGCTTTAAGAACCTCTGCATCCTTTTCTCTCTTAATGTACATTAAAAAAGAAATGCACATTAAAGAAATTTTACAAGATGCTGTAAGGGTTTCAAAAAATCTTAAACTCACATTCCACACTGCCAAAGTTCTAAGTGCTACAAATTTTTTTGGTGTGTATGATGGGGTCTTCTCCAGGATCTAAACTCCTTTGGTTAGTTTGGTGAGAACTAGAAAATTAATAGTTATTCTGAATCCGAAACATAAATACACTTTAAATTAGAAGGAGGGGGACGCTGAAGTAACTTTTAAAATGGCATACAAACCAGTTTTACAAATAAATTTACATTATATTTAATTTATCCTAACAATTGCGCTGCATTAAAATGGAATTTATTAGTTCTATTTATATTACATAATCATACCAAAAAGTTATATATATTATATATATATATTCAATAGAATTCTTACCTTGCTCCAACAACAAGTTCTTTGTGCCCAGAGCCAAATGATAATTGTGAAAAGTCCACAGCATTTTCCATTCTGAACATGTTTAGCCAGGGAGCAATTTCTGAAATAATGTAAATAAGGATTTAATCTGATTTGATATATTCAGAATTGCAACATAAAATAAAGTTATTCCATAGCAGCTAGGCACATAAAACATATCAACGGAGTTGGACACGTTCTATATTATGATTTTTTTTTTTTATTATAACTCTCATATCTTGTCTGGATTTGAACATCTGAAATTGTGACAGAAACAAATCTAAAGAGATTGATGTGCTCTATTCTCAATATAATACTAATTCACAAATACTTTTACCTGGTTTTATGCAAAAATACTCCCCCAAGCAACACTTTCCAGCAAACTAACCTCTGTACCCCCAACCCAAAGATTTGACCCCCAACATACATTTATGTCAGTCAGTCATATAACACAGTACATCGTTTGTAGCATTAGCAGGACCCTGGAACAGGTATTGCAACTTGCATGTGAAGTAACATACACCATGGGTAGGGAACGGAATTGAAGCGCCAACTGTGCAGATCACATGTCCCATTGCAGATTCTGTACAAAGAAAAGGGTGACTAACACTGTCTGGAGTGCAAAAGCTGTGAGCAGATTTTGCTTGTTTTTTGAAAATCTGATACATAACTATCATTAATCATAGTGAGGCCCGGATTAACGTAGGGGCTGATGGAGCTGTAGCTCCAGGCCCCTACCTGAAAATAGGCCCAGTCAGGGCCGGACTGACTGGCCTATGCTTGGCAGATGAGGCAACCAGGGCTGTCTTTAACGTTGCCCCTTAAAGCCCGCAGCAACCATGGCCGCGGGTGTCACAACCGCAATCACTTCCACAGGGGCCCACTACTTAGCTGTGCATTGCTTGCACAGCCAAGGGGATGCAGGAACCCAGCAGAGTCACTTCACATGACCCTGCTGCCCGTCTGCTTCCCCTGGGCGGTAAAACAGAAGTTGAGGTAAGGGGGTGAGGGAGGCTGTTTGAATGAGTATGTGAGATTGAGTGAATGAATGAGTTAATTAATGAGTACCCAAATGAGGGAATGAATGAGTATCTGTGAAGGAGTGAATATTTGTGAATTAGTATATGTAAAAAAATTATTGGGACAGGAGTGGGATCTGTTCTTCTCAGAATGTCTCCTTTTGACCAAAAGAGAGTGGGTGGATCACCAAGACTTGCCTATCCTGGCTTTGGCCGAATCCTTACAAATCCAAGGGACATTGGCGTTAGCCCTAATAGGGAGCCTATACATATCTGAAGATCAGTGGGTTGAGGACTACAAGATGAAGGAAACAGAGGAAATACAGCTAGATGAGATAGAGTAGGTCAAGAGGTGAATGCAAAAAAAAACCCCATTTCTCCACAAACCATGCCCCAGCAATGTTGAGAGGTATGTCATATTGCAACATTTAAACTGCTAATGCAATTTTAAGTTCCAAAGTAGAGCCCTGCGCGGGACTGCTTTTTTAATCCCGCTCCCGCTGATTTTTTGTCCAATCCCACCTGCTCCCGCAATGTGGATGTTCCGCTCCCGCAATGTGGATGTTCCACTCCCGCCCGCTCCCGCAACATGTGTGCCCAATCCCGCCACATTTGTGGTCAATCCTGCCTGCTCCCGCCACAAATGTGGCCAATCACACCACACCTTACCGGATCTGCAGATTTCCCGTGCAGTCCCGCAACGCTGCCCTCGAGTTGCGTCTCTTTTGCTCCACCCAGGAACACAGTGGAGTCACGGGAAATGACGTCACATCACGTGACTCCGCTTTGTTCCTGGGCGGAGCAAGAGAAGAGACACTGTAAGGGAGCAGCGCGAAGGCAGCCTTGTGGGACTGCGCGGGATTACCGGGACCCGCAGGTACAGTGTCTGACCGCCCGCTCCCGCAACACCAGCAAGACCACTCGCAAGTTTTTGTCTGCGCCCACGGGACCCGCCTCCCAATTCAGTCCTCTATTCCAAAGCTTCGTACAAAGCAAAGATTTGAGTAAAACTAACATATCCAATCAATTACCTGTCCAGAAGTCTTATCTTTTCTCAACCCAATCTTGAAAGTGTCTCAGGATTTGTCAATAAACAAAAAAATTGATAAATGACCATGCAGGTTAAGACCCCTGCTTCCATGGTAGCCTAAACATTACTCCATTATGTGTAATATGTCTCTATGTGTAAATGTATATTTGCTATGTGTCTCTTAACCACCCCATCTTTCAATTGTACAGCACTGCATAAAATGTTGTCATTAAATAAAATATACTAATAACATTGCTTATTACAACCTGCAAGCAGCATTACATAGATTTTGTTACTGCACAATAAAATAAAGGATTTGGAAAGTGACTGAACTAGTTAAACATTATTAAATTAATTTTAAAAGATGATTAACCTGTTTGGAGAGGGGGATATTAAAGACTACTTTTACTACTTTTTAGGGTTATCATAAAGTTGTTAAAAAACTATTTTACTGTTTTGAGTAAAATATTTTTTTTTATAAATTATAGTTTGAGTATAATGCAGTTGTCATAATGAAAAGAAGTATTTATGTTAGAAGGTGGGAAATATTTAATTTGCACAAAGACTATTAGTTTAAAAATGAAACTGAATTGTGAGTGGGACAGATTCAGAAGAATAATGTAAAACTGAACTATTAGACTTTCTTTTTTTTGGCCTCCTGTGGAGCCTGCAAAAAAAATTGTTCCTCTTGGCAAATGTCAAAGCTGGGTTCTGGAGAAACACAGCCCTTATAAACTGTTTATCTACTGTATACACAGAACACTAAAGTAGTACTGATGTACAGGCATACTCCCAACATTTCATCCATTTAAAGAAATCAATTTTGTGGTTAAACTTGGACTCTTAACCACAACTTGTTATATTATATTATGGCCTCTTTATAACTCTTTTTGTAATTGGGCAAATTACCTAGAGTTGAGTATTTAAGCTAGATAATTTTTGGTTTATAAATAGATTTCCTGTTTTTTTTTTTTTGTTGTACATACATTTATATTAAACTTAACATGTCTAAAAATAGTCCCAACAAGTAACATACAAAATATATTGAAAATATACTTTATGTATCCAGTGGCGGTGTGCTTTACACCATTCTGGCCGATACTTGGCATTCCACATTGTGATCTTCGGCTTGCGTACAGCTGGTCGACCATGGAAACCCATTTCATAAAGCTCCCAACACATGGTCCATATGCTGATATTATTTTAAGAGACAGTTTAGAACCCTGTAGTGAGTGTGCTAAAGAGGACAAGTGATTTTAAACTTGGTACACACTTCAGCACTCACCAGCCTCACTCTGTGAGTGTGCATGGTCTACCACTTTGTGGCTATGCTGTAGTTACTCCTAGACACTTCCACTTCACAATAGCACTTATCACTTAATAGCATCATTCTGTGGTGTCACAATACTAAATGTTGGGGATGGAAATCGCCAAGATAAAACAGCTTCTGTCGGACTTTGCATATAGTACAACACATTTTTTTCATTCATTTAAAAATATGCCTTTTCCATTGAACTGTATATGAGTTATTGCTGTTTTACGTCATTGCCTTTGCCTCATATATTCATAGCCAGTTTGAAAATAGAGCAATGCATAAGTCAAAACAAATCACACAGAATATGGGCAATATACGCATGTGACAACTTTTTGCTTGGTCTGACATAGATATACACTAGCTGTTTGGGATTAACAGTAAGATTATCAATAACGTTGTAACTTCAGGACAAGTTAGTAAGTAAGCCAAGGGCAGTTACACTGACCAGGAGATCATATACAGTATCTGTTTTAAAGTTGCACCCAGCGGTTAAACTATAATACATTTTGAGCTGTAAAAGGAATCCTGCAGCTCAAGGGCTTCAATAAATTGTTTTCAAATTCACCCCCCTTAGATCTATGTGAACTGTATAATTTTGAGTTGCAAAATTGCACTGCATATATAACCAGTTTATTTTCACTGGTTCACATCACTAGATTGTCATACTAACACAGTAACATATTTTACAGGAAATGTATGGCAATGCCTTTACATCAAAGGACATGTTAAGATTTCAGTGTGTTCTGGTGCGTAAAACTCAAAGACTTTAGACATAAAATAAATCGTAACACATACTATTCTAACTGGTGCAATAAAAGTGTGCTACAAAATATTTCCATCTTCTATGTTTGAAAGAGACAGGGTCTAATTTACAGACCTTACAAAACGCAATACTTACATTACATCCCATACAGTGTTGGATTGGAAGTTTAATAATAAGTGAAACACATTTACTTTAAATTTTAAATTAAAACTAAGGATTCCTGTTAATTTACGTGGATAACATTTCAGGTCTCTGTCCAGCAGCAGATAAAGCAAATCAGGTTCTAAAGTGCCTCAAATTTACGACTCTGAAAGCTCTATAGATGATCCTCTATTAATTTGCAGAATTTTGAACTAATTAATTACTTTTGAAAAGTAATGTTTCTTACTGCAGGATGATTCAGCTATGTTCTTTAAAAGTGAAATGAAAAATGTTGGTGCGCTAAGATAGTTCCAGGCTTAAATAATACAAATATGTAAAATGAAGCCTACCAAACAGGTGTGAGCATGCTGCAAATACAGTGTGTTGGCTGTACAATGTATACAAAAACTGTCTGCGCTTCTCACCCTAATAACGTTGGCAACAAACATGTAAACACAATATAAAAGAGAGGTTTTGGTTGTATGAATTGGCCAAAGCATAATTGAGCTCATCCGCCAAGTCAAGGCTCGCTCTCAATAGGGCCTACTCTCACCTCCTACATAGTGAAAACACAAAGCTTATACTGCTACCAAAACCTTATTAATGTGTTGGGGGAGGTGCAAGTAAGCCTGGTTGCAGCTTGCTGTCCAGGGGTTAATTGGCAGCTCCTCCAACACATTAATAAGGTTTTGGCAGCAGTATAAACTAGACTTGTGCATTTTTACTTGGGCAAACATGAAAGCGAAGACGAAGGGTGCGTTTTCATTGTTCAGCCCGAAAACCGAACATACGAACATGCTGGCGGCAAAATGTATACGAAGAGGAAGACACACAACACAAAGAATCTTCGTGTTCATCTTTGTTTACTAATCTCCCTGGTCCCTTCCCAATCAAGCCAACCTTATCTACGCAACATCACAGGGGTTAACGGGAGAGGAAACCCGTAGGTTTGCTGTCAGGGGTGACCTACGGATTTCCGCTGCCGTTAACCCCTGCGATGCTGCGTAGATAACGCGAGCGGAAATCCGTAGGTCAGCCGTCAGGAGTTTAAGACCTTTAACACTTGGAGCGGGGAGACAGGCCAAGTTCCCCGTCAAGAGTTAAAGGGCCGTGCAAGCGACTCTATTGTTTGATGCCAGAGGACACATGCAGGCGACCAGTAGACTCACTCATACGGGCCTTTAACTACTGACGGTGCAATTTAGCCTGGGAAGACCATGGTCTAGCTGCTCCAAGAGTTAAAGGTCCGTACAAGCGACTCTATTGGTCGTTCGTACGGACCTTTAACTCTTGGAGAGGAGAGACCAGTGGTCTCTCCTGGCCAAGTTGTGGCACCAGGATTTTAAAAGTCTGTATGAGTGAGCGGGCTCGTCTGCCATCAAACAATGAAGTACAGGTGCACTTTATTGGTTGATGGCAGAGGAGGCCCCTGCAAGCGACCAATAGAGTTGCTTGTACTGACATTTAAAATCCTGGTGCCAAAGCTGCTGCGTAGTGTGTACTACGTTAAACCTGTTTTAACCCCTTCTCCAGAAATATCAAAAAACGAACACTAAGAATGTACACAAATATTTATACGAACCGAACACAGGAACGGGCGAATATTCTTGGAATATGAAGATTTTCCCCCACGAAGACGAAGAGTTGGCCAGCGCCCAAGTCTAATATAAACTATGTAGGAGGTGAGAGCAGGTTCTGACCCTATTGAGAGTGTGTCATATCTCCCCTTGCACTCCTCTCTTCTAAGGTGATGTTCCACCATATGCTCTCATATATATATATATATATATATGAGTATAGAATATATCTTCTTCTAAATATAATAACTATCTCACAAAATATAAGTAACAAATTAAAACCATTTTTTAATAAAGTATTGATCAATACATTATGTAAAAAATTTGTGGGTATATGAATTCATTTAATAAACTGATAAATCAATACATTAAATTTAAGTTACTAATTATTTCATAAATATTAGTTGCTTAATAAAGTATAACACCATACAGTGAGAGACATAAATGCACACACATACTATCAGCGCACACTAACACTATATTACATTAATACTATACAGGGCCGGCCCAAAACATAGTGCCGCCTGGGGCGAAGTTTGAAATGCCGCCCCCCCCCTGCCGACGCCTACCCTTCCTCTCCCTACCTTCCTCTCTCTACCTTCTCATTATCTACCCCCATCCCTCCCTCCCTATTATCTACCCTATCTCTCCCCCCTTTGTACTTCACTTATCTTCCAGCAGTCCTGCGGAGAAAGTCTCCCATCATATTCCGGCGCTCAGCATTACAAGCCGGCACCAAGACCGAGCTAGAGGGCTCTCCTCAAAAAAAAACAGGTGCTTGGGGCAGGAAAGTGCCGCCTCTTCAAAAGTGCCGCCTGGGGCAATTGCCCCACTCTGCTCCCTGGCAGGGCCATATCACACTATACACACACTTGCTGCCTGTGGCACAATACATACACTCACACTATTACTCCGGCAACATACATACACATACACATACAGTGGGGAAAAAAAGTATCTAGTCAGCCACCAATTGTGCAAGTTCTCCCACTTAAAAAGATGAGAGGCCTGTAATTTTCACTATAGGTACACTTCAACTATGAGAGACAGAATGGGGGGAAAGAATACAGGAAATCACATTGTAGGATTTCTAATGAATTCATTGGTAAATTCCTCGGTAAAATAAGTATTTGGTCACCTACAAACAAGCAAGATATCTGGCTCTCACAGACCTGTAACATCTTCTTAAAGAGTCTTCTCTGTCCTCCACTCGTTAACCTGTATTAATGGCACCTGTTTGAACTTGTTATCAGTATAAAAGACACCTGTCCACAACCTCAAACAGTCACACTCCAAACCCCACTATGGCCAAGACCAAAGAGCTGTCGAAGGACACCAGAAACAAAATTGTAGACCTGCGCCAGGCTGGGAAGACTGAATCTGCAATAGGCAAGCAGCTTGGTGTGAAGAAATCAACGAAAATGGAAGACATACAGGACCACTGATAATCTCCCTCGATCTGGGGCTCCACGCAAGATCTCACCCCGTGGTGTCAAAATGATCACAAGAACGATGAGCAAAAATCCCAGAACCGCACGGTGGGACCTAGTGAATGACCTGCAGAGAGCTGGGACCAAAGTAACAAAGGCTACCATCAGTAACACACTACGCCACCAGGGACTCAAATTGTTATGGAACCACTATATATCAGCAAGAAACGCTTATTGCTTTAATGAATATAAGCTGGCCTCGACCAATAAAGGGTTACACCTCACGCAGATACGTGGGAGATGCAAGTAGCAGTGTATTCAATTATCTATGTTTTACTAACCGCAAGCGCCATCCTGACTATATCTAGTTGCAGGAAAGTATCTAACTGTTTTCTGCCTTTCTGTCTATTTCCGCATAGTTTCAGGATTAACCAATTAATAAGCTTTACGTAACCTGACGTCCCTATTTCCGGACACTATATAATCTATAATATAAACAAAATAAAGCAGAGTGATTTTGGACCTGACCCAGAGTGTGTCGTGTGTCTTATTTCTCTCTCCGTGCACGTATATTTATATTTATATAATTTGGAGCAGTTCAACAATTGAAGAAAGGCTTTATTGGAAAGCATCCAAAACAGTTGGCGCCCAACATGGGGCTCGAGGAAGTCGTACCTGTCGGAGGTCCCTCCCGGGGAGAGTTCACGCCGTGAGCTGACGATTGGACCCTGGGACTGCAGCCCAGTTACAAGGTAAGATCGTTTCTTATCTACCTTGTGTGTCACTCGTTACTCACGTGTGTATTCGGAGGAGGGAACTCAGGTGGTTAACGCACCCTCGAGAGGCAATAAAAGAACCCCATGTAAATATACTGTCGTAGTCACTTGTTGAACTGTGGTGCCTCCCTTTTCTGGCAAGCACACGGTAGTGGGAAGGAATCGGTAAAGTGTTGCAAGTCTATACCGGATCAACCCAGTTGCTCTGATCCCCAGACGGTGCCGTAAGACTAACACTAATTTGGACAGCCCAGTCGCCTGTCCCAAGCACACTGTAGTAGGAAGGAATCGGTAAAGTGTTTCAAGTCTACACCTGATCAACCCAGTTGCTCTGATCCCAGACGGTGCCGTAAGACTAACACTATTTTGGACAGCCCAGTCGCCTGTCCCCAGTGCATAATATTACTACAGTGTGTGTGTGCCTTGCTCGTATCAGAAGGTTTCGGACGGTTGCGGACAAGGTTACGATATCGTTGCGGAATGGGGAACGATAACAGCGTTCCAAGTGGGTTCTGTACGCCCTCCCAATTAGTTGCCGACAGACGAGGGAAAAGATACATTAAGCAATTATCTAAGTTGGAAAAACGATATAAAATACCCAGAGGAGGAACCTTATCAATTTGCACCTGGCAAAACCTCCTAAATGAAAAAGCAGGAAAATTAGACGACGACGGATTGAAAGATACTGTTAAAATCTGGCTAGATTGTAGCAAAGAATTTAAATCGTTAGATGGCGAAGAAATGTATGATGAAAAGCACTCAAGCTATCTGTGTAAAATTCCAATGTCTCATACGCCACCGCTCTATAATGGCGCCGAGTCGTCGGACAAGGGGTGGAGCTGCCCAGCCTGTAATGCAATGACGTCAGGAAGCCGTCGCTCTTGTCTGTACTGTGACGCCCCCCGCCCCCTGTCTACTCCGGCTACTGTGTCGTGTTTGACACAGACACCAGCGCCATCTTGTGACGCACTTCACCAACTGTCTTCAGTGGAAAATCCCCACCAATTGCCTGCCTCGTCTTCTATGTTATATCCGGTACAGGCATCGGCGCCATCTTTGTTAACTGATAACGCCCAAAATTCTGGCCTACCTCCAGCTCCGTTATCTTCTATGTCTATTCCCACAGTGTTATTGTACCCAGTAGTTAATCCGGATGGCACATTTGTATTACCTACCCAGACTACAGCACCCAGACATATGGTCCCAATTATGATAATGGCAAGCGGTGAGGAAACAAAGAAGGAAAATATATCTACTAGTGCTGTTATGCTTCCGGCCCAACACCAAGCTGAGGAAGGCCTACTACTCCAGGAAGGCAAAACATTAGAAAAACCTCAAGCAATACTATTTCCACCCACTCCTCCTGTAGTTACACCCCCGGTACCTACACCCAGCACTACTGTCCCGTTAATGATGATGGGCCCGGACGACAGTGCAGAAGGGGAGGAAATAGATACGGCCGAGGGCGCAACAGCTGCCCCGACCCAATCCGATGCCAACAGCGGTATGGTACTTAAAAAGGGAAAAAAGTTACCTAGACCGAAACCAATAACTAAACCCCAAAGAAGAACTAAGCCCAAACACACACAGTCCCCCTTGGTGGGTTTTGACCCACCTGTTCTCCTTGCTGAGGAGATGGGAGCTAGGCCTAAGCACCAACCTATTTTCACTGATGAAGAAATAGGTACTCATTATAGTCTATCAGAAGAAGAGGGCTCAGAGGAGGAGGAATCCCGAAGCATTTACCATGGCTTACCTTTTGTACGTTCTCCTATAGGCCATCGCCGTATAAGACATACTCGACAATCTGATGCCGAACAGCCCTCAAGTACGTCAGCCCCTCAGCCACCATCCATTGGGAATACAAATCCCAATAATCCGTTTTCTTCTCAATTCGCTGAAATTATGTCTGCAGCTATAGTACAAGCCACCCGACTCGCCACAGAAAATGCTACTCCACGAGATGGTCTCGCTTCCACGGAGCCGCGTTCCAAGTATGTAGCATTCAATCCGCAACAACTGTATACGATCGTGAAAGATCTCCCTGAACCTGATACTCATCCAATGCCATTTTATCGAAAAGTTTCACAGGCCTGGACTACCTATGGATGTACCTGGTCTGACCTTGTTAGTATTGTCCAAGCCAAAGCAGGAGATTACGCAGATCTTATTCTCAACCAAATTATACGAGACCTATCTTATCTACCTTACGATCCCAGATCCACTGAATCAGGTCAACAGTTTATCAAGCAACTGGAAATCTGGGCGAAGGACAGATTGTCCGAACAAACAGTATCTCTACAGGATATAACTCAAGAAAAAGGAGAGTCAGTGGAGAAATATGCCTACAGAATCAAACGACATTTTCGTGACCTAGGATTCTCACTCCAAGAAATGGCACATATTCGTATGTTGGGTCGTGCCTTTGTAGACGGCCTCCGTTCTGATCTCAACAAAGTACTCACTACCTGCCGCCCGGAATGGAGGTCAATGGAACTCGAAGTTCTTATACAGGTTGCTAAAGGATTGGAGGCAGGAAACAGCAAGAAAAAGTCCGCCATCGTGGCGGTAATGACCGGAGCCGACGCCACTAATGAAGCCACGGACGGACAGCGACAACCTCGTAAATGCTATGGATGCGGAAAAGTCGGTCATCTTAAAAGAGTATGCCGTAGTCGCCATCTGTGGACCGCTTATCAAGCCCAGAACCAAAACCAGAACCAGAACACTCCTCCTCCACCTCCTCCTCCTCAGCCATAGGAAATAGGCGAGCAAATGGAGGAGGGGGACTCTATTTGTATGGCCGTCTCCGCCCCTCCTTCCGGCCCTTCCCCTAAGATCACTCTTGATGTAGCCGGAAAACCTTGCTCATTTTTTGTTGACACTGGCGCTGCTCGTAGCGTGCTTTGTGAGACGGATGCACACCCATCCTGGTTATCTGATATACAACTCCCCTGTAGTGGGTTAGAAGGCGTAGTTCAACACAACCCACTCACACGCCCCTTACCCGTCACAAGCTCTTCAATACATCTGCCTTCATCTACTCTAGCTCAATTTGTGGTCAGTGCCACTTGCCCTTTCAATCTTCTAGGAGCGGATTTTCTCAGCAAAATCCAAGCTAATATCTCTTTTACTGACAATGGAACTGTCATTCTCAATACTGCTCTCGCCCCTGAAGAAACCTGTATGCTTATGGCAGTAATATATGATCCACCTCAAGATGAGCCCCCAGACTTTCTAAACAAATTGCTTGACAATCTTCCAGCTATTTTGTGGGCCTCTGGGCCTATGGATATTGGACGACTCAACGTCCCACCAGTACAAGTTGTGCTTAAGGATCCTAACGTTCTTCCATACAAGGCCCAATATCCTTTATCAGTGGCCCAACTAGATGCAATATCTATTCAAGTAGCTGCACTCCTAAAATCCGGTGCAATAATACTTACTACTTCTCCTTGCAATACTCCGCTGTATCCAGTTAAAAAGAAGCAGATCAAAGGCCAACCTCCAGTGTACAGGATGGTACAAGATTTACGCGCTGTCAACGAAGCCACGGTTCTGGATACCCCTATTGTGCCAAATCCACATACTCTTCTATCCAGCATTCCACCTACGGCATCCTGGTTCACAGTAATTGATCTTGCTAATGCCTTTTTCTCCATTCCATTACACTCTTCGTGTCAATATCTTTTTGCATTCACACATGCTGGTCGGCAATACACCTGGACGGTGATGCCACAAGGAGCTCAAAACAGCCCGTCCAGTTTCAGCAAAGCTATGTTTTCTGTGCTTTCTTCATGGCAAGACGCTCACCCGGAAGTTGAGCTCCTGCAATACGTGGATGACCTACTTCTTTGTGCTCCAGACCCATCCATGTGTCAAGAAACTACCCTGGACCTACTCTATTTTCTAGCTACAGCTGGCTGTAAGGTCTCCAAATCGAAACTACAGTTATGCCTTCAAAAAGTGATTTTCCTGGGACATTGTATTACCAAAGGCCGTAAACACCTTACAGAAACTCCACATCAGCTACAGACCTTTCTGGGTCTCATTTCATATTGTCGTCCCTGGATTCCTGACGCTTCTGTTCTAATGCAACCACTATATGACTGTATACCTCGAGAGCTACCAGCAATTTTTTATTTAACACCAGAGGCACTGGACTCATTTGACGCTCTACAACAAATGATTGCCTCATCTCCAGCTTTAGGAATTCCGAACTATTCTCTTCCGTTCCGTCTCTATGTTATGGAACGGCAAGGCCATGCCACAGGCGTTCTCACTCAGATGCACGGTGGTCGACATCGTCCCCTCGGATTCTACTCCAAACGATTGGACCCAGTTGCTCGCGCGACTCCTTCCTGTGTAAGAGCTATTCACGCTGCCAGCTGTCTTCTGGACGTCACTTCAGATATTGTCCTCGGACATCCCTTGACAATTCTAGCTCCACATGACATCTCAGCTATTTTACAACAGACCCAACCCAGACATCTCACTGCTCAGCGTCATCTTCGTCTCCAAGGGAGTCTGTTGTTGCCCGATAATGTTACTATTCAACGATGCAATGTTTTCAATCCGGCTGCCCTCCTTCCACTTCCAAGGGGGGAGTATACTGATATTCCGTCTACGGATTTTATTGATCTAGCCACAGAAGAAGATCTTCAGGAACAGCTATTGTGGCATACACAGTCATCAAATGTCGATTTTTTAGATGTACCACCCGAGGACGATCCACATGATTGTCTGACCATGATGCAAGCGGAAGTCGGTTCGCCTCCGAACATACAGGATACCCCACTCTCCAACCCAGAATGGACCCTATTTGTGGACGGCTCCAGATATGCCGATGACAAGGGTCGCTTCCATACGGGAATGGCGGTTACGACTGACACCACTGTACTCTGTGCAAAAGCTCTACGACCGGATCAGTCGGCTCAGGAGGCTGAACTAGCTGCCCTCACCGAGGCCTGCATTATGGCTAAAGATTCTACCGCAAATATCTATACGGATTCCAGGTACGCCTTCGGAGTTGTACATGATTTTGGAGTCATCTGGAAGGCAAGAGATTATATCACCGCAGCAGGGACTCCAATCAAGAACGGGAAAGCAGTTGAAGCTTTGATGACTGCGGCCCTACTCCCGAAACAAGTTGCAGTGATCAAAGTCAAGGCACACTCACGGGCTGACACTATGGAAGCAAAAGGAAACGCCTTAGCGGATAGTGCAGCCAAGCAAGCAGCCCTCAATGAAGACTCAGCGGTCCCTTTAATGACGGTGACCAAGGAAGCACCAATGGAATTAGACTGGGATATTTTAATTCAATTACAACAACAAGCTTCAACCAAGGAACAAAATCAATGGATACAAGAAGGAGCATCCAAGGATGAGCGGGGAGCCTGGGCCAGAGGCCAATATCTTTGTTTACCCCGGACTTTATATCCTTTAGTCGCATCACTAGCTCATGGACCGACGCATCAGTCTAAAACCATTATGAAGGAGATTATCGACAAAATCTGGATCGCACCAGGAATCACCCCGATGCTAGCACGAACCACCGAATCATGTTTAATCTGTGCTCAGTGCAATACCGGAAGGACAGAACCTACACCATCCAAATGTTTACCGAATGCTCAATATCCTTTCCAACGGATTCAAATTGACCACATTCAAATGCCGATGTGTCAGACATTTCAATATGTACTGGTAGTGGTCGATGTGTTTTCCGGATGGCCAGAGGCCTATCCAGTACGAAACCAAACCGCACCCACTACCGCCAAGAAACTTATTCAAGAACTTATTTGTCGCTTTGGGGTCCCTGAGGTCATAGAAAGCGACCAGGGACCTGCATTCACTGCAAATATCACCCAAGAAGTGTGGAAGATTATAGGTTCACATCTTGCTTTTCACACTCCCTACAGACCCCAGAGTAGCGGGAAAGTGGAAAGACTAAATGGCATTATCAAGTCAAAAATGTTGAAAATGACACAAGAGACTGGTCTAAATTGGGTACAGTGTCTACCCATCGTACTTTTTGCTATCAGACATACGCCAAAGGCATCACACAAATTGACTCCACACTAAATACTTTTTGGAAGTAGCCCTAGGCTAGGACAGTACTTCCCACAACAGTTGCAAATGAATTATGAAACAATTGCAAAATATGTTATTGCTTTGACTACTCAGTGATCTAATATATATGCCCAAGTTTTCTCTTCTATTCCAGATCCCAATACCCTCGAAGGTACCCATTCCCTATTGCCTGGGGAGTGGGTGGTTGTGAAGAAACACGTCCGATCCACTCTGGAACCGCAATTCGAGGGCCCTTATCAAGTGCTACTAACAATTTCTATCTCAGTAAAAGTTGAAGAGAAGCCCACGTGGATACACATATCGCACTGCAAGAGTCAAAGGATACAATCCTCCAGCAATTGACTCCTAAAATGCATATCCTTTGCAAAAGAGTGGGCATCCCACTATTATTATTATTATTCATTTTCCAACATACATGGGGAAAACCAACACAAGCTACCAGTCACCAGGGGGGTTGGGTAGCCATTACAAGAGACCCGCGACAGGCAGGTCCTCCCATTTTTTGGTACAACTCCAGTAGCCATATACTTATTCCAATTTTGTCACATTATAGATTGTGTTTCTAAACGCTACACCAATGTATATACCGGTGTGATGACACAAGAAGGGGATACCACCGACAATTTTGACCCCGGGTATTGTGATGTTCAAATAGGAGAATGTGCTGGGTACATATGCTATGTTGGAGGGCAATGGGGGGGACAACTGTAGGTATTGGGGCTCTGTAATAACTAATTCAGGTACCAAATGGGGATATAAGCCCCCTGAAGCCCTAGCCCTCAAAGATCAATATGGTAAATCATTGCTCTCACGAATGACTCTCATATCCACCGGAACTGGTGATAACCAACGATACATTCTTACTATAGAGAATCCCCGGCCAACTGATGCTCGAAAATATATTTTCGGGATTTACAAATATGGTTTTATGAGCGGCAAGGCCCCCTTCTATCTTAAAGATATGTACAATAGTTTAGAATGGAAAGAGCCACAAAGTAAACTATCAAACCAACCAGTTTCGGAACCACCAGGAATCCCATATATGGTCCAGCGTGCCATTCTACGTATGATAGCTATAGCGAATCCCACTTATGATGATACTGTAGCCATATAAACTGGATATAATGATATTAATCTATGGCTCGAGTGGATGCAATATTCTGCTATTAAGCACAATAAGTCCAATTGCTATGTGTGTGGTAGAGCCCGTCCACATCTTGGTACAGTACCCCTACAGTTGCCCTATCAGTCACTGTTATGTCTATTGAGTCTTTATACCAATACCAGTAACAAATTCACCGAATGTGAGAAATGGAAAAGAGAATATCCTCTATTAATCGAGGCTCCCAAGCTCAACGGAGGAATTACTATATATTCTGACACTTACATTTGTATTTCAAACACCAAAGGGACAGGCAAATTTCTTGGTAAATTCTCTAATGGTAATTGTGCAGCAATTTGACCGGTCCCCCCACACAGAATCAAGTATATTTTCTGGGAGACATCTACTGGCTATGTGGAGACATGAAACTGCGCACCAGATTAGAAGGTAGTTGGACTGGTGAATGTGCACTGGCCAAAGTTATAATGCCGTTATTTATAATGTCGGAAGAGCCAGAAGCTGTTGAGGCCCAGTCTACCCTGTTCCGTAAGAAACGCAGTGTCTCAAAAGCCCCCGAGGGAAGCTTCGACCCCCATGTGTATATAGATGCAATAGGAGTTCCTAGGGGGGTCCCAGATGAGTATAAAGCCCGAGGTGTGCTCCAAGGACTTTCGGATCAATTGGAGGCCGCAACCCAGATGACTTTTCAGAATCGCATGGCACAGATATGATTCTGGCAGAAAAAGGCGGAGTCTGTAAAATAATCCAGAATGGAAAGAGCCTCAAAGTGATCCTCCACCTAATCCCCTGGCTCCAAATGCCGGCCCATCCATCCGACGTATGGTAACCATTGACAACCCCTTTAATGCTCATGTACGATGATACTGAGCCAAGCAGTCTTGCGCCTTCTTATGAAACAGCATTCGACTCGATAGTCACCCCCAACGGTAATCCCCGTCCCGTGTAGGGACATATAGATCCGAGGGACATGTCCAAGACCTGAAACCGGGATTTTATCCAGTAGGGATAATTTGTCGCCACTGCAGGTGAAGAGGATGCGGGATCATGTCCGGTAGGATCTGTCAGGATTAGGGACAGTTGGCCATTATATATTCAAGGGGGGACTGTTATGGAACCACTATATATCAGCAAGAAACGCTTATTGCTTTAATGAATATAAGCTGGCCTCGACCAATAAAGGGTTACACCTCACGCAGATACGTGGGAGATGCAAGTAGCAGTGTATTCAATTATCTATGTTTTACTAACCGCAAGCGCCATCCTGACTATATCTAGTTGCAGGAAAGTATCTAACTGTTTTCTGCCTTTCTGTCTATTTCCGCATAGTTTCAGGATTAACCAATTAATAAGCTTTACGTAACCTGACGTCCCTATTTCCGGACACTATATAATCTATAATATAAACAAAATAAAGCAGAGTGATTTTGGACCTGACCCAGAGTGTGTCGTGTGTCTTATTTCTCTCTCCGTGCACGTATATTTATATTTATATAATTTGGAGCAGTTCAACAATTGAAGAAAGGCTTTATTGGAAAGCATCCAAAACAAAATCATGCAGTGCCAGGCGTGTCCCCTGCTTAAGCCAGTACATGTCCGGGCCCGTCTGAAGTTTGCTAGAGAGCATTTGGATGATCCAGAAGAGGATTGGGCGAATGTCATATGGTCAGATGAAGCCAAGGTAGAACTTTTTGGTAGAAACTCAACTCATCGTGTTTGGAGGAGAAAGAATGCTGAGTTGCATCCAAAGAACACCATACCTACGGTGAAGCATGGGGGTGGAAACATCATGCTTTGGGGCTGTTTTTCTGCAAAGGGACCAGGACGACTGAGCCATGTAAAGGAAAGAATGAATGGGGCCATGTATTGTGAGATTTTGAGTGAAAACCTCCTTCCATCAGCAAGGGCATTGAAGATGAAACGTGGCTGGGTCTTTCAGCATGACAATGATCCCAAACACACCGCCCGGGCAACGAAGGAGTGGCTTCGTAAGAAGCATTTCAAGGTCCTGGAGTGGCCTAGCCAGTCTCCAGATCTCAACCCAATAGAAAACCTTTGGGGGGAGTTAAAAGTCCGTGTTGCCCAGCGACAGCCCCAAAACATCACTGCTCTAGAGGAGATCTGCATGGAGGAATGGTCCAAAATACCAGCAACAGTGTGTGAAAACCTTGTGAAGACTTACAGAAAACGTTTGACCTCTGTCATTGCCAACAAAGGGTATATAACAAAGTATTTATATATAATTTTGTTATTGACCAAATACTTATTTTCCACCATAATAATTTGCAAATAAATTCTTTAAAAATCAGACAATGTGATTTATGGACTTCATTCTGTCTCTCATAGTTTAAGTGTACCTATGGTGAAAATTACAGGCCTCTCTCATCTTTGTAAGTGGGAGAACTTGCACAATTGGTGGCTGACTAAATACTTTTTTGACCCATTGTACACACAGTGACTAACACTATAGCACACACACACACATACATACATACATACATAAAGTACACTAACCCTCTCCCTCCCCTTCCTACCTTCTAGGACCTGTCCGCACTGCATGAACATTATGGTTTGAGTTTAATGCTGCTATCATTATGAGAAGCAATATTTATGTGTATTTGTTAGGAGATGGGAGATATTTATTCTGCAAATTTAAAAATGAAATTGAATTGTGAGTGGTACAGATTCCCATGAAAAATTTATGAAGAATAATGCAAAAACTGAACAGTATTACTATAAGACTTTCTATTTATTTTGGCTTCCTGTGGAGCCTGCAAAAAAGTTTTCCAGTTGGCAAATGTCAAAGCTGGGTTCTAGAGAAACATAGCCCTTATAAACTGTTTATCTATACACGGAACACTAAAGTAGTACTGATGTACAGACATACTCCCAACATTTCATCTAGTCAAAGAAACCAATTTTGTGGTTAAACTTTCACTCTTCACCACAACATGTTATATGATCTAATGGCCTATTTAAAGCGCTTTATGTAATTGTGCAAACAATCTATAACAAGATTTGAGAATTTTAGCTAGACAAATTGATTTATAAATTTCCTGTTGCCAGTGTTTTAAAATAAATTCTCTGAAATGTTTTAAATAGTCCTAACAAGTTACATACAGCATAGCTGGACACCTACACTTTATGTGGTAGAAAATTATTATTATTATTATATGAACAAATAATCAAATCCATAAGTAGTAGAGGACAGAAACCTTGTCCGATTTATACACTATATGTGTATCTTTCAAACCATTTAATATCACTGATATACTGTATGATTAAAGAGATGTGGTTCCTAAAGAAGGACTAACCCTCCAAAACATGAGAGAACATACTGCCCAGGTTGTAGCCTGGCACAACTAGCCAATTAATAGAGCAGCCCAAATACAATCAGTATGGAATCTTTGGTCCTGGATGCACAGGAAATACATACATATGCTAACCCTCTATCCTTCTCCATCATACTTTCTCAGACCTGTCTGCGCTGCATGCAAGCTGCCCGCTTATCTCACTCAGGGTCATGCAACGCTGGAGCCTGGATGCCGTGTGCCTTTGGAACTTGCCTCAATGTCCTCTATCGCCAAGCAGAGGGGGGCGACCATGCCTGATACACCTCCTCGGCGCTTGGAAGTTATTTGTAATTGTCACGGCCACCTGAGGCCAATGATTTATTGAGCCCTGCAATAGAATATTTCAGAGACTGACACCTTATGGAGAAAAGGGTTTCATTAAGCAAGCAGGGTGAAAGGAGTACAAGGTCTGTTCATATAGATCTTTGTTTCAGCACTGAGCACAGGGATATGGCATTATATCTCACAGCTCAGCGTCAGTTGCGGACACACAGTGCAAGGGGGCACTGAAGCAGAGGTCTGAATGAACGGACCTCATGCTCCCCACATTTTGGGCCAGTTACAGGGGATCCATGATCTCTCCAATTAGCCCTGCTCCTCCAGCGGTGGGCACCCCTCTGATTATGATTCTGCAGGTGGCTGCCTAGGACGCCTGGTACTGTCCCTGATACCAAAATTCACTGGTGCTTGTGGTAAGAATGAGATAAGATGCACATTTCCTAACATTTATAATGGGTTACGAGAGGCACCTGTTTCAGGGGGTTTCAGAGGCATGGCTAAGGAGTCAGACTTTACTGAAACTTTTATGTAACCTTTTGACTTGGAAACTTTTTTACATAATTAAGTAATGTATTTGGAGGATGAATATCTTTTATTTCCACAATTTGTGTGTGTGTATATATATATATATATATATATATATATATATATATATATATATATATATATATATACACACACACACACACACACTATATACATTAGTCAGACTTTTACGCCTGTAAAAAGCCAAAAAGAACACCTTGAGCTGCTCAATAAGCAGGTCATCAGGACAGAGGCACTTGAGTCCCTCAAGCATGGACACTTCCTTTAGTGCTTTAGTGTTTTTGCAGTAAAGTAATGGAAATATATTGTCCAGAAAGGAAGCACAACCGAGTGTGCCACAATATATACACAACGCACCCCTACTTATTCAGTGCACAGAGGGCACTTAGGAGTATTTGGGGATAGGGGCAAATATAAAGTGTTGTTTACGGCTTGCATTCCAGAGAGATAGTGAAGTGAGAAGCACAACTGAGCAGCAGATGAAAATCAATGGGATAAAAATATTAGTCTGGCATACGTGTACAGAATAGATTGAAGAGAAGGTCAGTTAGTAGGGAATTTCAATCATCTATACAAATTTATATGGATATAAAAGGGAATTCATGAATATTTTAATAGTGTCATGTGTCAAGTAAGGATGAATTGGAGAGAGATTTTCCATGTGAAAGCAGCGGGATTTGGTAAGGGGATAAGAAGAGGAGGAGTCAAGTGTAATAACAAGGCAGAAAATTTGAGCTCTTGGTCAAATTGTGGCATTTTAAAGGTGATAAACTGTAGATATCAGAGGTTGGAAATAGAAGAGATAGATGAATGGCCAGTAGCTCAGTCTTTGACATGTAGCTTCTGGTAGTAGTATGTGCCCTGGTGTCTATAATTGCAGTTGTAAGTGAGGTGGACAAAGGGGCTATTGGTCAAAAGACAGAGAAACCAGGATTGCAGCCACTCAAATGCTAGATTTCCTCTGCATGCATTGTTCATAGTTTTGCCTTTAACTATAGGGCACAAAATTAATCTGAGACTTTCTAATCAATACTACTGATTAATTGTACATGAAGCTAATGGCATTAAAAGAATCCTGAAAAGATTATCGTACTAAATACCTTTGTTCTCACTAAATTTGAAGCCGTAAGCAAATTGCATTAAAAAAACTGAATTACAAACAATATACCAATAGAGTGTATATAACATTGTTTTACACAATCTGGAAACACTTGTTTTTTTCAACACATATTTTATCAACATTAGAATTTAGGATTCTAATAATGTAGATGTACAAATAAAAATAGATGGAAAAAACCAGGAATGTATATTTTGCTTAGTAGAATGTTGTCTGATTACTGGAAAATATAAATTATGCTGGCAGGATAATTACATCTATAAATACCAACCTAACCAAAATAGAGCTCATCCAGAATCCAAACATCTAATTAGCTTATTTAGTGGTGAGTATGTAAAATAAGAACTTCATGTAAGCATTTCTGTGTCAGCACACTCACATTTAGGGAGTTGCCTTTAAGTATGAGCAACAATTTCTATTTGGTTTATGTTGTTTTTTTAATGGGATAAACGATGCTTAGATTAGACACAGTTTACACATAGGGAAAAGAAAAAATGTCGGTGCGCTAAGCTAGTCTCAGGCTCAAATAATACAAATGTGTAATACAAGGCCTACCAAACAGGTGTAAGCATGCTGCAAGAAACAGTGTATTGGCTGTACAATGTATACAAAAAACAAAAACTGTCTGCGCTTCTTACCCTAATAAAGTTGGCAACAAATATATAAACATAATATAAATGAGAGGTTTTGGTTATATGAATTGGCCAAAGCATAATTAAGCTCACCCGCCACGTCAAGGCACACTCTCAATAGGATAAGAACCTACTCTCACCTCCTACATAGTGGGCACACAAAGTTTATACTGCTACCAAAACCTTATTAATGTGTTGGGGGAGGTGCAATTAAACCTCCTCCCCATTAACCCCTGGACAGCAAGCTGCAACCAGACTGATGAGAACCAACAACCTCAAATATGCACAAACAGGGAAAAGAAAAAATGTCGGTGCGCTAAGCTAGTCTCAGGCTCAATTATGCTTTGGCCAATTCATATAACCAAAACCTCTTATTTATATTATGTTTATATACCTCAAGCTTATTTCCGGAATGCACAGGGTCAGCAGAAAAGAAACTAAAATAGCTGAGCCCGGCCTCATAAGTTTTTTTTGTATGGCAGCGAATGCTGGCACTCCAGCCAACCCAGTATAATAGACTTCAGACAGTCTGGAAGGGCTCCAACCAAATAGTAGAGAAACTGGGCAACACCACATACTGTATGGGATTGCTTGTGTGACCAGAGCCAGATTAGGAAGGTTTGTTATTATTATCTTTTATTTTTATAGCGCTAACAATTTACTAATGCTCTGAAAAAATACTATGAATGCGCTGAGGAGCTGTTAGCTATTTGTGCACCTTTCATACCAAAGGCAGAAGAAAAGGCCATCCCGATCCCCGGAAAGCAACCAGGATCACTACAGACCCTGGCCAGCTCCAACTAGGAGGATAATTAAGCCCTAGCAATGAGAACAGATCCATTACATCATTCACAAATGGACAGTCCTATTTAATTCCTGCCCCAGGATCACTAACCTTCCCTGGCATTGATTCGACACTGCAACTAACACTGAAAAGGAAACCTAATGAGCTACTCAACATGCAGGTTACTGAGCCCTCTGACAGCCCCTGGGCCTGTACAGTAGTCTTAGTGCACAAAAAGACAGGACCATTTTGTTCTGCGTAAGTTACCAGAGGCTAAATGACAAGTAAGTTACTGATGCCCACCCCATGCCTAGGGTAATGAGCGCCTAAATAAGTTAGCCAAAGCAGCTTGTGTGTCAGCCAAGGTTATTGCCAGATCCTCTTGAAACATAAGGACATCCGCAAGTCGTATATATGTGCGAGCTGGGGAGCCGTCTGGCCGTCCCATCACCACGAGGCGGCAGGGAAAGGAGGAGAGAGAGGGGCGCCGAGAGGTCGCACATGAAAAGGTTTGTAGCAACCGCTCTGCCCCCTTTGTCTCCTCAGCTCCCTACCACTGCCCTGACTGTGGTGGTGGGAGCTCAAGGCATCTGTCGCGGTGCGGCGCTTCATGATGAGCGCCGGAATATGACGTCATATTCCGAGGCTCAGCAGTGAAGCTGTGTGTGCCACGGCAGGACAGAGAGACAGGCCTCGCGTTCCCACCACAGGACTTCACCAGGGTAAGTGAACTGCAAGGGGGGGAGAGGGGGTAGATAGTAAGAAGGGGGGTAGATAGTAAGAAGGGGGAGAGGGGGTGGATTGTAAGAAGGGGGAGAGGGGGGAGATAGTAAGAAGGGGGTAGATAGTGAGAAATGGAGGTTGTAAGAATCTTGAAAGAGAGTGAGAATGAGTAAGAGAATTCATGAATTAATGTGTGGATGAATTGTGTGAATGCGTGAGGATGAATGAATTGGTATGTGGATGAATTTTGTGAATGTGTGAGAGAATAAATGAATTAATGTGTAGATGAATTGTGTGAAAGCGTGAGATAATAAATGAATTAATGTGTGGATGAATTGCCTGAATGAGTGAGAGCATAAATTAATGTGTGGATAAATTACGTGAATGAGAGATAATAAATTAATGTGTGGATGAATTGTGTGAATGAATTAGAGAATTAATGAATTAATGTGTGGATAATTGGTGAGAATGCATTAATGAATATGTGTAAATGATTTGTGTGTGAATGAGTGAGAAAATGAATAATTGTGTAAATAACAGATTGAAGGAGTGACTACAAAAGTGTTTTGTGTGTATGATAGATGTATAAGTGATTTGGGAAAGGCAAATATGGCACAAGCAGGGTGTTTGAGCTTTGGGGACCAGGATGGCACAAGCAGGGTGTTTATGGGACAAAGATGGCACAGGCAGGGTGTTTATTGGACAAATCTGACATAGGCAGGGTGTTTATGGGACAAAGATGGCTCATGCTGGGCTGTTTGGGGACAAAGATGGCTCACTCTGGGCTGTAATTTGTGTGTGTAATCTGGGTGTTCGTCAATTTCTATGTGGACACCAGGGCTGGCTTTGGGGTGTGCAACCTGTGATCTATGCCTGTAATTTCGTTTTTTTTTATCTGTACTTTAATGCTGAGTTTAAATGTGGTTTCCAGTTGATCTCTACCTGCAAAGCCGGATTTGTGTGTTATTCTGTTGATCTATATCTGAAATGCTATGTTTCCATATATTATTTATGTATACCTCCAAATACAGGGTTTGTAGATCCTAATTAGTTGATCTATACCTGCAGTGCTGTTTTCATGTTGTTTATTTGATCTATACCTTCAGTGCTGAGTTTGCATGTGATCCCCAGTTGATCTATACCTGCAAAAGGGTTTGTGTGTTAATCTGTTGGATTACACCTGCAATGCTATACACGCAAGTGTTGTTTACATGTGTTGTTTATTTGATGTATACCTGAACTGCGGGGAGGAAGGAAAAGAGAGGTGTGGCTTAGTGAATGAGGGAACAAAAATACTCTGGGGAAGAGTACGGGAGAGAGGACCTTTCAAAGTCACAGTAGAGTCAGGAGGGAAGACTGCACTGACTCTCACAGATTTATTCCCTTTCTTTTTTGTCGAGGGGGGCGCCAGAGAACTAGTCCGCACAGGGTGCCTTAACACCTAAGGCCGGCCCTACTATCTATTGTTCCACATAGGAAGATCATGTGGATGCTATTTTGGGGAGGATCCAGAACACCAGTATGCCATTCTGCCAGGCTAAATGGCAGATCAGTTTCCTGGATATAGGGTAGGTAGCAGGAAACAGAGACCAGAACAGACTGGTGCCTAAAAAGTACTGGCACTCATAGGGAACAAGGTTATTATAGAAAGTGTATCCGTTTTGTAGACTTGAAAAAGAGCGTGTGAATGAGCCCTCATCCAACTTAAAGTGGCCTCCAGAAGCTCACTAGTACTTGCCCCTCATGACTTTATCAAACGTTTTCTGGTCCATACAGATGCCTCTATGTACAAATTGGGAGCAGTGCTGATCCAAGTCATGACCAAGGGAAAAAACATCCTGTCCTATCCTAGAGTTAGTTTGGGCACTGAAGAGATTTCAACATTACCTCTCTGGATGGGAGTTTACTGTTCTTATGAACCATAACCCCCTGGCCTGGTTGAATATAGTTTCTGGGTATAATGGACGGTTGTTAAGCTGAAGCTTAGCCCTCCAAAGTACAAGACATTTAGCTGGGCCATGGTCCTGCTTGTAAGCGACTATTATCGTTAAAATCCTTGTTATATTTTTGTTGTTTGCCTGCATGTAACCTCTGTAGGACAATAGGTAACTTCCCGATTGGTCCTCAGATTTGAATTGGTCATTACGCCTGTCACCTTCAATGTCCAGAAGTTTATTTCAGAGAGTATCATTGGGTGGCTTTTCCCTATATGTTATACCACTTGCTCTGGTTGACTACAGCCACCATGTGGTGATGGAGATCTGCTATTTAAGTGCACTGAAGAATCAGTGCCAGCATCTCTCAATGTCTTGGTTTATAGCAGGGTGTAGAGAACTGGATCATTTTCTCTCTTGTAAGAGAGTACCAGAATATGCTTTCCAAAATGACATAATGAACAAAAACAGATGAACTGATAAACAGACAAAGATGCAAACATACATCCAAGCATCTGTTTTGCCCATAATAAGTGTCCCTGCCTACAACTAATATTATGATTTATGATCCTTTCTATCAGAAACAAAATAAATAAAATAAACATCCCCACTTGGCAACAAGAATCACTTTATATTTCTATGGATGCTGTCACTTTACGTCCATTTTTCTATGTGCTTATGGAAATTTTAACTGAGTTGTGCATCATTACTAAATGTTCTTTAGAAAACAGATGTCAGTCTGATTCTATGTCTTGTTAGAGAATATAGTTTTAAATGCCATAATAAGCACTTAGTGTGTACAAATATATCAGTAATGTATGTTTTATACTTCATCATACATTTATTTTACCGCTTTGTACACGACTTCAAATGTATTCATCAAAATATGTGAAGTAGCCTCTTGGTGGTGGAGCTATAGCCTTTCTGAGCTGAAAGACGCCAATACGGAGCTAAACTAGAACATGACCACCACACGTGACTTATAGAACCTACATTATTGTTGCACCTCCAGCAGATGTTGGAGCAAGCGTGTTAGTTTGGTAGGCACCAGGTACCACAGAAAGTCCAAGTTTTGGGGTACCAAAGGGTACTTGGAATAAGTGATCCTGGTGTCTGGTGATGTGTAGGAGGAAGCCATATCAAATCTAAGAGTTGATAAGGAGCAGAGAAATCAGACTCCAGAGTGGAGTTTCTACGACTTTGTAGGCTGAAAGTAATTGTGCTACACCAATGGCTTTATAATAGAGTATTGCATTTGGTAGTGCAAGTTTGGGCAGTTGGAAGGTATTGGCAACTATCTTGGGCTTTTTTTTTTTGCCACACGAACGTGTTGAAAGCCTTGAGGGTTGTTGGGGGGATATTTATTGGAAGCGTTCAAAACAAATACATAAGACAGGGTAGTGCTGCCATTTTTTCTGGTGCTATTCAAATGTTGTCCATGTTTGAAATGTCGTTTTGCCATAATAAATAAGGAGGTGTAAGACTTTGTGCGTTGTACACCCAGATAAATTAAGGAGTGTCTCCTCCAGTCAATTTCCAACTGCCTTGAGGAAAATTAATAGGTAAAGGTTAAGTTTTGTATGTGTTAATTTTATAATATGAAATAGAGCCATAGAAATATAATAGCTGCATGAGTGGAGGAAGCAATTGAGCTGGATTGGAGAGACTAAGAAAACTATCATCAACCAAAAAATGTTGTGCATGGGTGTGAGCACCCACCGTCAAACACATTATGAGAGGGCTTGTTTTTAGTTTGACTGCGAGGGGGTCCAAGGCCAAGATGAAGGGTGAAAGTGGGCACCCCTGACGGGTTCCATTAGATATATGAAATGGATCTGAGTAAATCCTGAGCCACTCTAGCTGGGGAGTTGTATAATCCTGATATAGCGGTGAAAAATGGAAGAGGAATGTGGTAGAGTTTAAGTGAGCCCCTTAATGTTCATGGAAAAATAGTTAAAGATGTAATGAAAGAATAACTGATATATGCTTTGAAGTAATATGCCATCCATATATAATGACATCACTTAGCTCACTTTATTATTTTTTATTATTATTATTTATATAATGATTTTTTTATTATTTTTTAAATGACTAACCATTTTTTTTTTTTCTGCTTCTCTGTTTCAGGACGGGAGGGGGGGTGAGAGACATGGTTTCTCACTCCCCTCCCCGAGATCCCCCTGTGATCTCCATGCAGGTCACTGCTTCCGGGGTAACGTCAGAAGTTCTCCAATCTAACTGCGGATGAACGGCTTATCCATTACCAACAAAAACAGGCTACATGTAATAGCAGCAATCAATAATTTAGCAGCTCTCTCCCTCTGCTTTCAGGGAGCCAAATGATCTCTGCTTAGGTCAGGAGGCTTTTTAACTGCCTCTCCCATTAATTAGTAAATGCAGGTGAGTACCAATGAGAGTGTGCTGGAATCCTCAGACTGGATTCCCACCTGCTGTTCCTCTGCTGCTCATAAACTGAGGAGTTGAGCACTAGCCCGCCCTACTCTCCAAGTGCTCCACCCCAGGGACCCCAAAACAGACAATTTATCATTGAAGCAAAATTCCAAACATCTCCCTGGGGCTGGTAAAAAAAACAACTGAGGGTAGCCACCCTGCAAAATATAAGGTGATATATACACTCCCTCTATTATTGACCCATGCTTTCTGTCACAATATATATACATTATCATTATGCATAAAAACGTTAATGCAGCATGCCTATTAAGCTGCATTACAATAAAAAAGTAACTTGTTGAGAGATGAGTAAAGCGTAGAGTCAGTTTCCAACTGAGCATGCATGTCTACCATCTGCCAGAATAATAAACATAATCTTTCATGAAAAAAGTTCTGCCTCTCTTAATTTGTTATATGCTGTATAACAATGAATTGGAGTTCATTTGGAATTAAGTGACTTTTGTTATCCAAAACATTAGATGTGTTCAAAAACATTCAAGATAAAATGTTGTTCTTAAACCAATAGTAAATGTCCCAGCACAGATCAGCATTCAAGTGTATTCCTACAATTGGGAACATTTTGAAAATCAGTAATCTGCATCAAGATCTAGGGTGTATTTTCAAACAATGACTAGACTGGTTTAAAATTAGTCCTAGCAATATAAGAATAGTGGCTGATATATCGCAGGCATGAAGCCACCTGCTAGATACCAATAGCCGCATGTTGTAAAAGTGTAACCAACAAGATATTGCTTGTTAAATCATTACTTTTGTCCTAGGGGGTGGCAAAAGCTATCAGGCACTCGGCATTTGCCTGGTGGGCCCAATGGCCAGTTCAAACATTTCAGCTCCCTGACTATAATGGGTATTATGAAGGGTCAACTTCTGTTATTTTCCGTTGTACAAAGATAGCCCTTTATAATACATATTTAAATCAGATAGATGATTTTTAAGAAATCTTCCCATCCTGCATAGTAATATGCATGACTTACTTTGGTCACTCATAACACTAGATCTTATCTGGTTCTTATCTTCAATCAAATTCTGTGTTTCTAATCCTACTCACCCCATGTGTTTGGCCACATTAAAGTTTTAGACAGAAAAACATTTTCAATGAAGATGATAGACCACATAAATAAAAGAAGTAAAGATTTTTTATACACACAACAGAATTCTTAACATATGATGCGGGTCAGAAAACATGTTTTCCTGTTTCCATATTATAGACTATGTTATTAATTTAAGAGCATACATTACTTACCCTTGTAAGTGATAGTGGGGTGTTCAGCTTTGTGGCAGTAAGAATCATCTGGTACTTTCACTGCTTGTATTCCAAATGCCCTACACATTGTGTAAGCCAACACAAATAGCCAAATGCAACTCACAAAGGCCATGATTTACCAAAGCACTCCGTAGTCTTAATATGAAAAACGTCTTGTATTCATCTATGTAAAGGCTCTGGACCTAGAAAAAAATAAACAAGGTAGGTAATCTCAAAAGTGTGTGCTGTTCATTCCTTTCTTAATTAAATTAAATATATGAGATACTGTCATTCATTCACATTGCTCATGCAGCTATACTAGCTCAACATGTACGCCACAGATGGTGATAAACACCATCAACACACAGAAGGTTTTGAGAGAAAGAAACTGAAGAGGGCTATTAGCCATTCATTGGCCAAACCACATTTTAAGTATTACTGTGCTTTTTTGACTATATCTACTTCATGCCCTGAGAACTACAAAGACACAAGATTCAGATCTGTCTATTCTTGCTGATGGACTGAAAACCTCAGATAAAATTTGCATGGGAAATATAAAATCTACTTTCACTTTAAATATCTTATTTTATTTTACACCTCCGTCATCTGCATTCTTATTTAAATACACTTTTTCAGATAGACACTTAAATAAACCATTATATATCTTTTATCTAAATAAACCACATGTCACTAGTGATCTGGATATCATCTTTATAGTTAAATAGCAACTTTGCAGCTGTTTCATGTTATAAATCCATAACTTCTGTTTTAAATTACTTAGGCTTCATTCCATAATACAGATTTACAGTATAATTCAGTTTGTGGCATTTATGTCTTTATGCCCTTAAAAGTAGAAGTCTACCGTATCTGCACCTTACTCTATTTGTCTAATCAGTCATTTACATGCATACACAAAATACCTAAAAATGTAGTCAAAGATAAACAAATTAAAGTACATCTTCATATTACTGGTTCCTTGTTGGAGCTATGATGAGGGCTTCACAAAGACATTGTAGGTGAATTAGTACATTCAGACAAAAAATAAATGTTTGATAATTTCTATGAAGTAGAAACTAGAATAATTCAACAAATATTAAAATAACTTAAGTTACAAAATGGACGTTATTAAATAATTCTACTGGTAAACAGTCTGTATATCAGATAAGTGACCAAAAAGTGACTTGGGCAGAAATAAAAAAATAGACTAGATTATTATTTAAACTTAGGTAATATTAATTTGTCGGTACATTACTTTATATTAGAGAAAGATTATTTAATATAGGTTATGTTTAGCTGACTAACCATAAAAGATATTGTTGAGTATGAAAGAAAAAATAAAATAATTTAATCTAGCTGCAAAAGTAGTTACTAAAGCACACATTTCAGAAAAGTCAATATCACGCTGATGTATCGTATATAAAACTAATAAATAAAAGCAAATGGTAGCACCGTTCATAAAATTACAACATTTTACTGACCTAGCAAACAGTTGACAAAGCTGAAAGTATGATCAATATCACTTCAAAACAAAATAATCAAGAACTTGTCTTTTCCCTTTTGTATTTTTCCACAATGCAATACAATTCTACTTGTACGGCATTCAATATTAGAACCAAAGCAGATTTTACATGAATGAGAAAAAAATGATCATCATATCTGCTGCAGGTACCAGATAAACAATATTGTGACATATGTTTAAATCCCTAGTATTTTAATCTGGTTCGTCTCTTTCCCTATTTAACACGTATAGACATTTTAAAGAGTAATGCTGACTGTAAATTAATTGCCGTTTTCAAATGTTACCCTTTTTTGTGTGCATTCTTTGTGATGTCTAACTACTATCAAACATAATTTTGTAAAAAAAATGTATAAACTGAAATGGAGGAAGTGTATATATAAAAAAAAAATCCTATAAAATTCACAAAAAAGAGTAGAAGAGAAAAGAGGAATCCAGCTCGACTGCTATATACTTAGGTATTGCACTAGCATTTAAGCAACCTTTTTTTTTTTTTAGATAGAATGGAAATGTATTATATAGAATATCAGAAAATGCAATTTTAAATAATTCTTAAGTAAAATATAGAAATTCATATCCTGATTATAATAATATTATTATTTCACCATTTATGTAGCATCTATTATGGTACATGCCATGACAAATTCAAACTGGGGGACTGAGTAAAAACAGGTACATAAAATCAGTAGTGTATTTAGGTTTTCTGCTGCCCTAGGCCTGACTAAACTCAGTGCCCCTAATCTAAATTTGGCCCAACTTCCTGCCCAGGACACACCTCTTCCACTGTAAATCTCACCCTTTATTTTTTGGCCCACTCCTCCTCTTTAGGCTCCCCCTTTATCTTTGAGCTCCACCTCTTACTCAATGTATATAACGTGTGGATAACAAGTGCCTACTTGTACTCACTTTTGTTGGCAAAGTTTAGACATTAATGGCTGTGTGTTGAGTTATTTTAACCCCTTCGAGACAAAGGCTGATTTTACTTTTTGTACCCTTTGTGACAATGGCCTTTTTAACATTTCTGCGCTGCTTGTGTTTAGCTGTAATTTTCTTCTTTCCCGTTTACTGAACCCACACACATTAGATATTGTTTTTTCAGGACAAGAAGGGCTTTCTTTAGATGACATTGTTTTGATTGTATCATATTATTTACTATTAAAAAAATTATAAAATATGGTGAAAAATTTAGAAAAAAATGACTGTTTCTAACTTTTAGTTGAAAAATCTTTTACTCATCTATAAAAGGTAATGAAAAAACCTGCTAAATAGATTCTACTATTTGTCCTGAGTTTAGAAATACCCAATGTTTTTATGTTTTTTTGCTTTTTTCTACCCATTATGGGGCAATAAGTACAGGTAGCGTTTTGCTATTTCAAAGCCATTTTTTCCAAATCTGTTAATTCTTCCCCCCATGTGCCATTTCGGGTATCTTTGAACCCGGCCAATGCAATTTACCCCATCAAGTCATATATTTTTGAAAACTAGACAGCCCAGGGTATTCCAAATGCTAGTATTTTAACTCTTTCCATGCACCATATCTACCACCAGTCTTTGTCAAACTTTATGGTAGTCATTTTTTTGCATTTGTTTTGTCATACACATTTTACTTCAGGTATGAATTAAAATGTTCTAGTTTATGTCACTATCACAAAACACCCCAATATGTGTTCAGCAACATCTCCTGAGCGCAGCGATACCCCACATGAATGATTTTGCCTGGCTGTTTGGGGGCAAAAGGGCCACATTTGGGGCATGCGCATTTTTCAATGTTGAACTTTGGCATTTGGGGATCCACTGCCCATGCCCTATTTGGTACATCTTTGAGCCGGGCCATTTCAGTGTGCCCAATAAACCCATATATTTTTGAAAACTAGACACCCCAGGGTATTTCAAATGCTAGTATTTTAACTCTTTCCATGCACCATATCTACCACCAGTCTTTGTCAAACTTTGTGGTAGTCATTTTTTTGCATTTGGTTTTCCACACACATTTTAATTCAGGTATGAATTAAAATGTTCTCGTATATGTCACTATCACAAAACACCCCAATATGTGTTCAGCAACATCTCCTGAGTACAGCGATACCTCACATGAATGATTTTGCCTGGCTGTTTTGGGGCAAAAGGGCCACATTTGGGGCATGCGCTTTTTTCAATGTTGAACTTTGGCATTTGGGATCCACTGCCCATGCCCTATTTGGTACATCTTTGAGCCAGGCCATTTCAGTGTGCCCAACAAAACCATATATTTTTCAAAACTAGACACCACAGGGTATTTTAAATGCTGGTATTTTAACTCTTTGCATGCACATATTTTACCACCAGCATTTTTTCAAAGTTTGCAGTAATATTTTTGTGTGTGTATTTTTCCCACACACACCTACTTTATGTATGAATTTACAGCTCCTGGTATATGCCGCTGTCACACGACACCCCATAATGTGTTCAGCAACATCTCCTGAGTGCAGTGATACCCCACATGCATGGGTGTGTCATTTTTTGGGGGAACTAAAAGGCCACATTTGGTACGTGTGCATTTTTCTAATTGGAAATTAGATGTGTGGCCATCCTTCCCCCCGTGTTAATTGGGACGTTGTTGAACCTGGCCCATTCAATTTACCCCATCAAATCATACATTTTTTAAAAGTAGACACCCCACGGGCATTTAATATGCCAGTATTTTAACTCTTTCCATGCGAGAATTGTTTTAAGCTAATATGCTAATTTTAGGACTTGCTCACAAAAATATATTTTTTATATATATATATTTTTTTTTTGTCTTTTTAAAAAAAAAATTTTAACATTTTTTTTCAACTTGGAGGTTCCCCTGATAGTGACATCAGTGGGAAATGATTTTTACATTTTACTAGTTTTTTACTATTTTTTTTCTAATTATTATTAATTTTATTTTATTTTTTAATTTATTTTTACTAATCACACTGTGATTAGAAAGCTGGGTTCCATTGACTTGCATGGTGAATGCAGTACCTGTATTCAACCTGCAAGTGGAGCCAAAGTTCTCTAGATGGTCTGGACCATCTAGCGAACTTTTAAAATTTGTTGGTTCCTGTTACAGGGCAGCGGCCATCTTGCTTGATGGCGAAGATCATCGGCAGCTGCGGCTGTGACCGCTCTCCGGAGCGGTCACAGCCCATCGAAAGGTAAGTGTTTGGTGTCGCTGGATGCCTCCTGATCGAGGCATTCCAGCGACACCATTTAAGTTTTTAAAACGGGCATCCGCCGCCATACAAAGTATGGCCCCTTCGTTCCGATCCAGCGGCGTTGCTGAATGCCTCGAGGTCGAGGCATTCAGCAACGTTTTTTGGGTGCAGAAAGCGAAAACAGATCGCTTTCTGCACCCGTTTAAAGACGTGCCGGTCCTGGCACGTCAATTGTCGTAAAGCACATGCTTTTCCGTGTCGTGCCAGGACCGGCAATTGTCGTTAAGGGGTTAAACATATAATCCTACCTGGGAGTACCGCTTCTCCGATTCTCCAGGTCAACACCCGAAGTTAATAGGTTGACAATTTTGACTCACACAATATTACCCATGTTATGGTGTCTTTAAAACAAAATCTTTGTATCCTGCTTGGTGGAATTGGATGCTATTCTCTAAGAGACAAGCCTACACAAGTTTTGTCTTCTTTCGGCACAGAAGCCGGAAGGAACGAGTTATTTTTCTTACTTTTCCATTATTATCTTTGCATGGATATTTGTTGCATTCACAGTACCTACCTTTTTTCACAGCATGGTTACCTCTTCCTGTTTTTTATCTCTGTGTGTGTTTGTTATCTCTGTGGTAGATACATTTTACCTGTAGATGCCATCACTTCTCTATATGAAATTTCAGTTTTGAACATTGCCCTTGGTAATCATTTTGTGTATACAGGACGTTTGCAAGGAGGATCCTACTGCTGCCACTAATGTAACAGGTTCACCAAGAGAGCTGTTGTCGCTCCCAGAGATCATCCTGAGATATATGTCCCCAAAATCACTTCCAGCACCAGTCAGCATGCATACCTTGGAACCCTGCTATGTGTACCCAATAGGTAGACACAACTAGTGCAGCAAAAATGAACATTTTATTGAACAGAATATAGCATATTTATCCACAGAAACATCAAGACAACAGTCAGGTTTTAAACAGAACAAAAGGGCCCAGTCACATCAGTACATAATTGAATTACATCACACAAGATTAAGACTTAACAGAACAATTATAAAATGAACTAACTTAAGGTGCAGGGAAACAATGACTATGGAAGGGGCCTTCTATGGTGTGAGCAGAGTTTATGCCTTTCCACTCTACAGTTTAGTACAAGATTGGATGGGTACTTTTGTATATACTGCATTTGCAAAATGTTTGCATTTCATTAGCATTATAAACAATATACCTACCAGTCTACTACGTTCTTAATATCATTTGCACTATGTTGCATTAGTTTATATTAGTATGACATTATTTATAGCGTTATAACTTTGAAGGGATTGTAATGAGCAATAAAATATACAAATGTATTATTTATGTGATCTTTGGGATATTCAGATACAGCTTTTATACAGAACAGTTAGATGGTGGCTAGATTATATGTTTTTTCATCTTAGATTTTCTGTTTTTCATTGTATTTATGTTATGATGCATTAGTATGGACATGGAGACACTTGTAGAATGTGATCTCTGGTATCTGTAGGATACAATATCATCTGCTCTTAGGACTTGCTTTGGGGTTGTTATGATCCCTATGACACTGGTTTGAAACATCTGTGTTTATGGGCTCAGCTTTACTATGAATGAACTTTATGGACGCTAGTGCATTAATTTGGTGTGTAGATTGGCTCATTCTCATGATCACTTAATGTTTTATTTGTATATTCTAGGAGAGGACAGCAGTGTGAAAATATTATACTTTAAGAATACAGGGTCATATTTGTTTTGCCCACTGACTAATTATATGGTGATAGCCAATTAGTGTTGAATAGGACTGATTCATGGGCAAATCAATCAATACGGGAAGATTTTTTTTTTACCTGGTCAGATAAATACCATCTATACATGCTGGTGTTACAGCTTTACTGTATTTCTAGCAGACGCAATTATAAATAAAAAATAACATAAACATATGCTAACATGCCATACAAGTTACGCCAACATATTTCCACAAACTGAATAAGAAAGGCCATTGTAAATTCCAAATCTTGGACATAGGCACAGGTTCAAAGAGATAAATAATGATTAAGAGAAAGTAAAATGAAACACATTTCAATCTGACCGCAGAATCTAAAAGAGAAAGCAATGAAGGATGAGATTATAGCCAAAAAAAAGAGTACTGGTTTTCATTTGCTTACATTTTGAAAGAATACGAGCACCTGTAGCTAAGGAATAACAGCAAACGTGTCAAAGGCAGAAATTACTCTCTGGCACAATTTCAACCTCTGTGTAATAAAACCACAAATCTAAAGACACAAAGAATGGAAAACAGATCCAGTTAGGCAAGCTAGCAGTCCTCTTAAACTGTCCCAGCTGTAATAATACAGTGGTGGTTTCATAAGATCTATCTTTTGGTATCAAAACTAACCAGGATTTAATATTTTATATCCAATTCTTTAAAAGTGCTAGTCTAAACATTTGTTGTGTTTTAAGACTTAACATATGATATCATTTTAATTGACCCTTTGACTTCTCAATTCCCATAGGTCAGACTAAGTGAGTTTCAAAAGTATAATGTTCTTCTGAAAGTAAATAGAAACAGAAGTTCTTGCAAATCTAAATAATGTGTAAGGGTTCCCCAAATATTTGTGTATTTCAATACCAATCCAATGTACAACACTCTCAAATTACTTGCTTAGCTCCTAAATGGACACAGAGACTGTTAGAGTACAATGGAGTAGTTGTGCTATAAGTACTGAACTCTATATTACCCTGGCTGAGTAGAGTAGAGACTGTTCCCTAGATTATGTATAACTGAGAGGGACAACCATTTTAACTTTGTATTTGGATAATAATCCTTCTCAATGTGATTATTTGTTAGGTTGCATTAACGTACCACCTTTCTGTTCCCTAATTGGTTCTGCCTGCTTCTGTAGACAGGGTATTAGTATTAATATCCTATAGTTGCCATCATTTGCCACAGATCTCAACCTCACGTGAGGTAAAATATCCCCTTTCATTTAAACCAGATATCCCTCAAACAATTCTGCTGATGGAAAAAACAAACAAGCTGGGCCACTTTAATTAGTATAATGATGCTTAAATAGGCATTGTCAACTTTATTTCTAGATGTGTGCAAAAAAAAGCATTAGTCACCTAAAAATAGATTATCACTAGGTATTACGGCGAATATTCTGTAGCCTAATGCTTTGAGCTTTTAGAATTATCAACCTGAACATAAAAAAAATGTAAGTAGGATGAAAATGCTATTTGTGTCTTATTTCCAAATTCTTCTATAATCTGTATATCCAAATTGGTATGTGAATTGTCATATTCTGCAGTAGTGTATGATGGGTATCATTATACACTGCTGCAGAATATGATGGCGCTATATAAATCAATAAATAATATGATTAATATAGACAACATGGAAAACATTTATACAAAGTAAGTTATATACCGTATTATATTCGATTATAAGACGACCCTGATTATAAGACGACCCCCCCAAATCTGAATATTAATTTAGGAAAAAAAGAAAAAGCCTGAATATAAGACGACCCTATAGGAAAAAAGTTTTACCAGTAAATGTTAATTCATCTAAACTATTTTTTTTTTTGATTGAGAAAGATATTTTGGTTTTATTTCCTTCTATCTTCCAATCTGCCCCCCAGTTATGCACATCTGCCCCAAAAATGCCTTATATCCCCTATATGCCACTGTCTCCCATGATATGCCTTTTAACCCTCTAAATGCCACTGTGCCCCATGATATGCCTTTTAACCCTATATGCCACTGTGCCCCATGATATGCCTTTTGACCCCCTATGTGCCACTCTGCCTCCAGAAATGCCTTATACCCCTATATGCCACTCTGGCATTTAGAGGGTTAAAAGGCATATTATGGGGAAGAGTTAAAAGGCATTTTACAGAGCACTCTGCCTCCAGAAATGCCTTATGCCCCCCATTTAACACCCCCCCCAACTTACCGGTGCTTCTGACTTCCCTGTCATGTAGCCAGGGCAGCGTGTAGATCCCACGCGCTTACGCTGGCACCGGTGCGGCGCAGACAACCCCCGCTACTAGCCACACCTCCTTCCTGCTGTAGCGGAAGTTGTCTACACGCTGCCCCAGCTACACACCGGGGACTCAGAAGTACCGGTAAGTGGGGCGGGGGGGGACAGGACTTAGTCGTCTCATAGTCAGACCTATTTGAGGTCTGATTATAAGACGACCCCGATTATAAGACGAGGGGTATTTTTCAGAGCATTTGCTCTGAAAAAAACCTCGTCTTATAATCGAGCAAATACGGTACAATATACATTTAAGGGATCAAATTTCATTCATTTATGCCCTTAGGATAATTATTATGAGAACACTGGGTAATACACTGACTATTCTATCATATGTATGGCTTTGGTAAATAGGTATTGGCTTGTGCTGCAAGAAAAATTAAAATGTGGTTTGGGGAACTTTACCTTTGTACATCCAACATATTGTATCAGTACAGCACTACAGAATATGATGGCCGTATATAAAACAATAAATAATAATAATGATTTTAAAAGTATATTGAGTTACTAAGTCAATATAGAAACTGCAGGACCTGTAGTGCACGTTTCTATATATTTTAAAACACCTTCTTACTTTAACTTTACATTTTGAAAGGTAACAGATGTTCAATGACATACTTTAATATATGGTGCTGCATAAACAAGGAATGCATATATATATTACTCTACACCACACCAGATTATATGTAACAATATTTATTGAGACATATGGCAAGGGCTCTGAATAATGTTATATTATGGTGGATAGACGCTGACTGACCTGTTACAGATTTCACAATGATTATGTGCTTCAAGAGACTTTTTTCTGCATTTCAATTATTTCCCATAATTATTCACTATGTGTACTGTATACATTGAACAGCTGTTGTTAAACACTAGAAAGAGGGGATTGTGCAAAATTGTGAATTTTGATTCTTTGCAATTTCCAGCATATTTCCACCAAAAGAAACAAGGAAATAGAAATAAGATGATGATCGGACCAGACTAAAAGTACCAACATCAACCATGGAAAGGTGAGATTTCTCACTGTATGTATAGTAAACTCCAGTATGAAAATTGGGGTAGGATAATGGTCTCAAATACTAAGCCTAAAATGTTCAAAAAGATGATAGAAAAAAATAAACAGTTATACATAATTCCTACTGCTATTACGTTCATGCTGTCTGTGATACCAAACTAAAGTGGGGATTGATAGGAGTGTTTGTAGGACATTTGTGGTCTTATCTCACTAAATTTACTACATGGTATAAATGACGATCCCTTTAAAAATTGTCTGCAAAAATGACTGGCACTGCATAATTATTTTCTGTCAGTGACTTTCCAGAAATCTTACATTGAAGTTTTTATCATGATGTTATCTATGAAGAAAAAACTCAGTATGGTTGAATTTTTACATTGCTATGTGAAGTCAGAGATTTGAAAATGCAACTCTCTTATAAACTCCCTCTTTGGTACATAACAGTAATACTGGAGTTTTTCACTAGTTGGGAAAAAAATATTTGGGGAACTCAAAAATGGCTAACTGGGTAGATATAATGCATTGTATATTGGTGAAGAGACATCTTCTAGCCCTGTGTTAAAACAAACATGTAATGGAGGTTGATACCCTAGGCTATTTTTTACTTATTATTTCACATTCTCCATTCCACAGTTATTAGTAGGAACCAATGTGTCTTCACATTTGAAAATGATAGTGCTTAACATGCTTAAACTCAAAATCACAGAGCAATAGACATGAGTGGAATACAAAACAATTACTGTTGAATTTTACCTGACAGACATATGAGAACAATATTGATGCAGAAGATGCTGGTGCTGTTCAGATATGCATTTTGTAGCAAGCTAACAATTTGCATAAACAATTAAGTGTCCCAAGAATTTATATAATATAACAATATTTGGGAAAAAAGAAATCTATAGTACCAGGCCCGGACTGGGACAAAAAATAGGCCCGGGCAAATAATTAACACATTCATTAATGCAGTCTCACAAATCATTCAAGCAATTCATCCACACATGAATTCATTAATTGTCATACGCATTCACACAATTCATCCACAAATTTATTCATTCATTCTCATACGCATTCACACTACCCCCTCTCCCCATCTTATCTGCCCCTTCTCACTGTTCCCCCTTTTCACTATGTACCCCCTCTCACTATCTATCCCCTCTCCCCATTTCTCACTATCTAACCCCCCTCTGCCCCTTCTCACTGCACCCCCCCCTCCCTCACCCTACTTACCTTGTTGCCGGCAGCAACTGCGGCCGGGCCCGCGGCAGGACCGGACTGACTGGGCCTATGCGGCCTCTACGGCTGCATTAACGCAGGGCATAAGGGGCATCCCACCAGGGCCGGCCTTAGGGGTCTGCGGCTGCACAGGGCTTACATTAAAACATCGGGGGGGGGTTAACTTTATTTAACATCCTCCATGTTAAATAAAGTTAACAAAAACGTTATTTAACATGGAGGATGTTAAATAAAGTAAACCCCCCCCCGTTTTAATTTAAACCCTGTGCGGCCGCACACCCGTAAGGTCGGCCCTGGTGGGGGCTTCCCGACACCTTAGAGTGGCGGACCCGGTCGCAGTTGCGGCAGGCTTAAGGGGCAGGTGGTAAGGTAGGGGCCTGGAGCTGCAGCTCCATCAACTCCTAAATCAATCCGGCCCGGGCCTGTATAGTACACAATAAAATGCTCAGAATACCTACAAAAACTTTATTTACTCTATCTTAATCAAAGAGCTAGGAGTCCTGATTTAAACTGGAATTGCAGCCAACACAGGCTAGAAGAATCAGTTCAAATTGAGGTTGAATGTTTTGCATAAAGAGCGAAACAGATTTGTCCATTTAAGGGAAAACTGTAATACTGTGATGTAGATTACTAAAATGCCTACCTAGTCATAAAACCAAACTGCAGCCCTTCCACAGGCAGCAGGTTAAGAATTATTTTCCTATGCGCACCAAGTGTATTTTGGACCTTTTAGCAAAGAGAAATGTCAGTATTACAGTTACAGGGTAACCGTGCAACATACTGCAGATATACCCCCAGCTGGTGTGGCTTAGCAGAGAAATATCAGTTAAGCCCTACCAAAGTTCTTACGTACATATACATAAAATATAAATTTAAGAGTAAATTAACTCCTTCATGACAGAGGGGTTTACCCACATAAGTGAGCTTTTTCCCCCATTTATCCCATATCTGGGAGGTACAGCATAACACCTGTCACTATATACTGAGGCAGACTTTGACAATAATGCAGCATAACTGCAATCACACGCCTAGCTGCCTGGGCATGATAGGAGTGTGATTAATGTTAGCAATATATATATATATATTAATATTGTTATTGAATTTTTCTGTCCAATTTTGGTGTGTTACTTACTTTTAACAAAAATTAGACAAAAAAAATCAATATCAATATTATATGTGTATACATATATATATATATATATATATATATATATATATATTTAAGCCGGTTTAGAGGGAGATTAGAGGGAGATCCTTGATCTCCCCAACGGAGCCTGCCCCTCTAGTCGGCGTGGACCACCCCCCGCTAGGTACACTACTGATTATAATCACTATGTCTTTCCACAATTTAGGCTCCACTGATTAAAAAACACATTGATTTATGTCCAACAACATCCTTTCAGTAGAATAACACACCTCATTAATAGTTTTTTAATTGTATACAAGAGTAAAATGGTACCTCACTTTCTTTTCTTAGTTGTAAACGTTGAACAGAAAGGGTTTTTCTAAGAATGCTTTCAAAAACAGCATGCAATGTGAGTGAACAGAAGAAATATCTAAATCAATTCAATATTTGGAGTAGCCGACCTTTGTCTTCAAAAGAGAATCAATTCTTCTAGGCACACATGCACACAGCTTTTTAAGGAACTCGGCAGGTAGGTTGTTCAAATCATCTTAGAGAACAAACCACAATTCTTCTGTGGATTTAGGCAGCCTCAGTTGCTTCTCTAAGATTTAATCCCCGACAGACTCAATGATGTTGAGATCAGAGTTCTCTGGTGGCCATATCATCACTTCCAGGACTACTTGTTCCTCTTTACACTGAAGATAGTTCTTAATAACTTTGGGGTCTTTGTCATGCTGCAGAATACATTTGGGGCCAATCAGATGCCTTCCTGATGGTATTGCATGATGCATAAATGTCTGTCTGTACTTCTCAGAATTGAGGAAACCATTAATTCTGACCTAATTCACAAGTCCTTTTGCCGAAATGTAGCCCCAAACTTGCAAGGAACCTCTATTCCACAAATGTTTACATTTTTGACTCATCAGTCCAGATCACTTGCTGTCATTTTTCTGCACCCCAGTTCCTGCGTTTTCATGAATGGTCACTTGGCCTTTGTTTCAACATCTGAGGCTGCTTTTTGGACGCAGGTCTTCCATGAAGACCACTAACCAGACTTCTCCATATAGTAAATGGGTGTACCAGGGTCCCACTTTTCTGCAAATGCTGAGCTGATGGTACAGCTGGAGATCTTCTGTTTGCAAAGGGAAGCAAGCATGTGTCTTTCAATTTCCTTGGTCAACTACTGTGTCTATGGTCCTCAACATTGCTTGTTTCTTTGTGTTTCTTCAAAAGAGTTTGGACAAAACATCTAGAAACCCCTGTCTGCTTTGAAATGTCTGCTTGCTGATGCAGTATAACTACCTTATGTCTTGTTGCTGTGCTCAGTCTTGCCATGTTGGTTGACTTTTGACATTAAAGGTGCTGTGCCTCCTAAGGGGCCTCCCGAAATATTCCCAGATAAGTTCTGCATCATGTAGAGAGGAGTAAAAGAAAGCTGATGTTTTGTTTTTTTCTGCTTAATGCTCCCTGTTTCTTACTAACTGTATTTTAATGTTTATTAAAATGCTACAGTCGCCTAGAAACAGAGTCTGGTTACTCTTCAGAGCCCTCCTCTATGTAGTACATGACAGAAGTCTGGCCACTTATAGCCACGTCCACCTGCCATTTCATGCTCATGCATGGGAAATAAAAAGTTTTACAGATCTTATACACAGTGATGGCCACACTGGCCAGTGATGAGGGATGGGTGCTATTAAGTGAGGTGTTTTGTGTGATAGGAGTTATGTGCAAATTGTGTGGTAGGTATAATGAGAGTGATGTGTGATATATTTGAAGGGATAAATAAAAGATGATAATAATAAGAAGAAGAAGAGGAAGTGAGGTCCCTTTAGACCATAAAGGTAACGCCCCTTCTGCGATGTCAGAAATGGGCAAGCTAAGCAGTAAAGTTTTTTGTAAAGATAATATGGAAAGTGAATCTGTAATGGTAAATACTAATTTAGAGGAAAATTATTTTACTAATTTAAAGGAAGAATTTTAATTTTATCTTAAGTTTATGAAAGGAAAGTCCATAGATAATTTTGAGGATTGTGTTATTTGTGACATGGTATATATGTGTAAACAAAACAGAGAGAAAAGCATTACAAACATTAAGAAAAAATACACAATTAGTTATTAGGGGATAAAGGGGGGGTGTAGCTCTAATGGATAGATCTGCATATTCAGACAATTAAACATCCAAGATACTTATTTTATTTTCAAAGAAGACCCTACTAAAGTTTATATGGAAGATGTAAAAATCTGGTTAGAAAGAAGAAGGGGATGTGGCTTGACGGGCAAGTAGAGAGATCGCATAAAGAAGTAGCTCTGCTGAGAAAACCCGGAATCTGTGGTATCCCACCACAGTCACATAAATAAGACCACTGGGACCCCTGGACTAGCTAACTCGAGAACCAAGACGATACCTTCTACCGTCAAGGACATTTTTGGAACCTCGAAGAACCCCCTGCCACAGCTAATGGGAAATCCCGGACAAAGTAGCGTCGGACGAAATACAAAACCAAGACTGCTGGAGGGAGATCCGCAAAACTCTACTAAAACTGGTGTTTATCATATGCCCTGAAATAAGTGAAATTAAACACGATTTACATGCTATGGGAGACTGCATTGGTGTGCTAGAGAAAACTAGCGAGAAAACCAGCTCCACCATTGAAACAACACGTCCAAGTTCATTCAAATGCTATTCTTCTACTGGAATGCCAGATATATGACCTGGATAACAGGTAGGTGCTCCAACCTTCGTATGAGGATGTCCCTGCAGAAACATATATTTATTCTTGAGAGCATCGATTTTATTTTAAATCATAATTAATTATTTTTACTTTCAGGGAAAATACCATCTACAAATCAAAGGCACAGCCAGATTTGCTCCAAGTTGTGGGATATTTTAAATTACTTAAATTACATCGCAAATCCTCTGGCATTCATATATTAATGATGTGTTTTTTATATGGAAGGGAAGCATTGAAGAATTAGAGAATTTTAGGATTTAATTAAATCATTTCAAAATAAAACTCACTTTTAAGTCAAGTACAGAATCCCTAACTTTTCTAGATATTGTGATTTCTTGAAAAAAAGCAATCATTTGGAAACATCTACTTTTTTCAAAAAAGTAGATTGTAACAGCTATATTAAGAGTAAAAGTTGCCACCATAAACAGGTAAAAAATATCCCCTTTGGACAATACAGTAGAATTAGAAGAAATTGTTCCAGTGATACTTATACTTTCTTAAAACAGAAACATATTTTGAGAGAAAGTCTTACAGAAAAATTATGAAGTTGATCTTTTAGATGAAGCTGTAAGTAAGGCTTTTAACTAAATAAGCAAGATTTATTAATGAAGAAAAATAAAAACGTTTGTAAGAAAGATTCCTATTGATGGTCTAATTTTTTTAATCTATTTATATTATCTAATTAATTAAGTGCTCTGTTGATTTGAGTTGTATCTATAAAGTAATTCAGTTGATTTATTTATATAGAATTAATCATATATATGGTGATTCTTTGATATTTTTTATTGTTTTTATGAAATTATTTATTGGCCATTTAGGATACCCCACGATAACCCTGATGAAGCAAACAACCAAAATGTGTTGGGTGGGCGGAGATACAACGTATGTATTGGCAAATATGTAAGTGACCGCATCTTAGCTGTGCTGTCGAGGAAAGAGTTGTTGAAGCTAGGAAAGTGGGTGCCACATACAGAAAATTCCGTATTTTGAGCCTTGCGCATTATTTATTTGAAACAGAGCCTCATTTGTGAGTAGTTTACCCTTAATACACATTAAATATACCTTTATTTACAATATTACACTATCATTCTTTCTTTTTTCATGTTGACGACTAAACCGTCTTTAAAATAACGTTTATATAAAAGCCCTGTTGCATTACTCTTTAGGACCTTCTTTTATGCATATTTCTTGGCTTACAGCCTTGATGCTAGTTAACCTCGGAGCTATTTTTTTTCCCGGTAGCTGCACTTCATCTTCAATACCACATCAAGCATAGTGAGCTATTTAATTTCAACAGAATGGGTTTTATATTAGGGAAATGGAAAGACTACTGTTTGATAATGAGTTACAGCACACATTCTAGAGACCAAATCTGTCATTCACTGATAACAATTTTCAAGCTGTCATAGGTTTTTAAACAATTGTAAACAAGAATAAAAATTGGAAAGTTATCTTTCAGAAAATACACATATATAATTCAAACTTTCATATCCCTATATTATGATGTACATTAGACCTGTCCATCCTTCACACTACGCTAGGTACTGTATGGCATCTCTAAGTTATTCTGAGCTGCTCATGTGGTACATTTGCATCTGCCTCTGGTACTTTCCCCTTTCAGCTCATCAATGCCTTATGTTTTACAATTTTTTCAAACACTGGGTGTATTATCTTCTGGGTCAATCAGGACACTGTTTCTTTTTTTAACAAGAACCCTAGGTTTCTAAATATTTCAAGAAAAACCACCAGGACAGTGGGGCAGCAGAATAGTGCCTAATAATCAGAACTGTCCCACACAACTGTTGGGTGGGATTAAGTACACTCTGTTCAGAAGTCAAAGTCCCATTTATCATAATCAACTTCCTCTGGTTATTTAGGCCAAAGAACAATCCAATAACCAAATAATACAAGTAATGAGAGAACGATGATTTCACAAAAGTTGATTGCTTTTGAAACTTAACATTTAAAAAGTAGCAGTTTTTCATTAATGAAAATATGTATACACACACACACAGACTCAGATACAGATATATAAGATATTGTATATTATTTGTGTGATGTACTTAATATGCACTATATATGTGTGCATGGCAAACACTACAAGACACTGTGAAAGGATAATCATGCATAGTTCTAATACAACAAGCATATTCAGCACAAAAGCTAATATTATAACGGCATGTCATTGTGGAACGTGTCTGTGTCTATAATGTGAGGGCCAACTTTGCCCACTATAATAATTAGATTGCACGCTGCTTAAAGGGATTATTAGAGACGTGATAATTAGAAATAAGCTACATTATTTTTTTTGCTAAATCCCTTTAGATAATACCTGTGCAAATAAAAAGTACTAAATGAAAGTATGGTTTGCCTAATTGTAAGCAAATATTTACCCCAAGAGCAAAGTGCTTCAATAATTTTATACATCTATAAAAATATGTACACTTCTGTTTTTGTACAGAATAGGATGTATTTTATACAATCTGATAGGTCTCTTAGAAATATTATAATGCTTACCAGAGTGCTTTTACGAAGATTGTCTTAAGTTTTTACCATTGCCAAGGTCAGTTTTAGTCAATGTTTACTTCAGAACATTTCCAAACAGATGGTTGGTCTGCAAAATAAGAAGTATTACTAAATGTTAATGGAAATAAACATAGCTCTTTAGTAACAAACAGAATTATGTGACTAAGTGTACACGTGGCAAAGCTCTTCTGAGGTAAAATACTCTAAATAAAAGTTTAAATATTATTACAATTTATTATACAGTAACAAAAATAAACACTGTATACAGACAATTTCTAAAGTTGAATTCTTAAGTTTGGAAACACTTCATATGCTTAGTTGTTTTTTTTTATCCTTGGCACTTGTTTTTCATGCACCATTTGTTGCAAGCTATATTTTGCAAATTTGAAAGTAAAATGCAACTTTAGGTGTTACATCTACTCAGCTAAGTTAATACTTTCGTAATTAATTTATTCATTATAACTATCTTAATTTTCTTGCACCCCTATCTACCTCACCATCTCATTTCCACCTTCCACTGTGGATTAAGAAGACTGTTAGTAACCATTACATAGATGTGTCTCCCTGTCACCTTCATACTAGCCACATAATTAAGAGTTGAGTGCTATTTTATATTGTTTTATATATTGTTTTATATTTATATACCATCAGTTCACAGGGCTGCACAATGGGAACTACTTGCAATGGCAGCACAGTCTAGTGAATCTTTGCAAATGGCTCCTTTTGCCCATTTGTTAACGCACCAAAAAATGAGAGCTAACTCTAAACCATACAGTTAATGAAAATGATTTAATGAAAATAACATCATTAGGGGAATTTTCATGCCAGCTTATCTAATTGATTGGTGACATCCAGACTGAGAAAACAAGATGATCGACATTAACAGCAGGCTTACAAGAAGTATTTTATACCTTTAAACAATTTCTCTCTACATAAAGGTAAACTCTGCATTTTGTTTAACCATAAATAAAAAAAAAAAAAAGGTTTTCTGTGGTCGCATGGAAACCAAGCAACAAAAGGAAGTAATTCTGGACAGATATGAAAGATTAATTTCATTCACACATACAATGGCTACAGGAAGAAATAACCAGAAATGTCAGCATGAGGTCAGAAGTAATAGGAAGCTCTAATGTCATGCTCCAATAATTCTGGAAAAAAATGTATTACATTGCAACCTTATAATAGCAACACCGCTGTAAGAGGCTTTTAAAAAAAAATACCTACAGTTTAACTCAAACGCCAAATGTTTTCTATAAAACTGTGATTTTACCTTTACTCAAATCATAGTTTATAGGTTAAACAGATCCCACTCCAGAATTAGTCTACTAATGCTATATATCACTATTGAATGTGTTTGGCCTCACAAAGTAAGGGTATTGAATCCAAGTTGCTCAAAAACAGGAACCTTGTCAGTTTGCACTGTTCCGACATACTCATCTGGCAACTTCAATACCCATACTTTCCATAAAAACGAGAGAATTTTTCATTATTATAGTAGTTTCTCAAGCAAGTAAATGTTGCTGGTAGCCACAAAGAGTATTAAAAGGCATATTCCTTGACACAGTGGCTATATTTGATGTTTTATAAACGTAACAATTGAACATTAATTCTTGATAAAGTTTTGTATGACAATGACTTTATAAATTATTGATAATTGTGGACATATAAATAATTTGGGTAATGATCGCTTTTCATAAAGCATCTGGTACATTTTTTTATATTTTTTTCTTTGCTTTATATTTTTTGATATTATATATTTTTAATATATAATATTATATATTATTTTATATGAGACCACGAACCCCAATTATATTACATTATTATAATATGAGATTATGAACCCCAATAAAGGAATTATTATATTTTAATAACGCATTTGACTCTTTCATCTCTCTGGAGTGCCAGCATCTCACTTTTTGGTGTCTGTGTATTATTTGGGGATGGATCGGTTTTGGTAAGGCATAGATAGGCCCATGGATCAACTATGCACCTTTCAATATACTATATGTATATATACAACTCTCATATTTTTGTAAATATTTTATTATATCTTTTCATGTGACAACACTCTGCTACAATGTAAAGTAGTGAGTGTACAGCCTGTATAACAGTGTAAATGTGCTGTACCTTCAAACATAACTCAACACACAGCCATTAATGTCTAAACCTTGGCAACAAAAGCGAGTCTTGGAGGTGTGTTTGGGGTCGTTATTATGTTGGAATACTGCTCTGCGGCCCAGTCTCCGAAGGGAACAGATCATGCTCTGTTTCAGTATGTCACAGTACATGTCGGCATTTATGGCTCCCTCAATGAACTGTAGCTGCCCAGTGCCGGCAGCACTCATACAGGCCCAGATCATGACACTGCCACCACCATGCTTGACTGTAGGCAAGACACACTTGTCTTTGTACTCCTCACCTGGTTGCTGCAACACACGCTTGACACCATTTGAACCAAATAAGTTTATCTTGGTTTCATCCGACTACAGGTGTCAGGAGCCGGGCAAGCAGGTCGGATAGGAGCCCAGTAGCAGGGGAATCTTGGGGGTCTGTCTGTACCCCAACAATGCCTCATAGCTGAGGGATGATACAGGGCGCGCAGTAGGAAGCCCACTGGAAGGGCTGACGACAGGAAGCCCACTGGAAGAGCTGACGGGAGCAGGTCCACTGGAAGGGCTGAAGGCAGCAGGCCCACTGGAAGGGCTGAAGGCAGGAACAATACAGGGTAAGGCACAGGGCCAGAGCAAAGCGGTCCTCCAACATTAATGCCAAGGCCCTGACTGAAAGGCAGGGCAGGTTTATATAGACAGACTGATCCAGGTAACCAGGCACAGCTTCTAGCACTAATGAGGTCTGGGTGCTCCAGAGAGAGAAAGGGCGGCCACTAGTGGTTGCAGGTAATCCTTGGGGGTTTAGAATTACAGCATGGTCCAGGCTGAGTAGGGTGTTGCCTGACAACAGGACATGGATTACTTAGTCTGCTTGTCTTCAGCAAACTGTTTGCAGGCTTTCTTGTGCATCATCTTTAGAAGAGGTTTCCTTCTGGGACGTCAGTCATGCAGACCCTGGTCCCTTCCCCATCTAGCCTACCTTATCTACGCAGCATTGCAGGGGTTAACAGGAGCAGAAATCCGTAGGTTCGCTCTCAGGACTTAAAAAGGCCGTGCGAGTGAGCCTATTGGTCGCCTGCAGGGTCCTCCTCTGGCAGGCGGCCAATAGAGTCATTCGCACAGCCCCTTAACCCCTGACAGCGAACCTACGGATTTCTGCTTCTGTCAACCCCTGTGATGCTGCGTAGATAAGGTAGGCTAGATGGGGAAGGGACCAGGGAGATTAATAGACAAAGACGAACATGAAGATTCTTCGTGTTGTGTGTCTTTGTCTTTGTCTACGTTTTGCCTCCACCATGTTAGTATGTTCGGTATTCGGGCTGAACAACGCAAACGCACCCTTCTTGTTCATTTTCATGTTCACCCGAATACGAATGCACAAGTCTATTATATATGACCATGACCATGAAGAAAATAGGAGCACTTGCAGGACTTCATATTAAAGTACAAAAATGCTTATTAGTCATATATATATATTTTGAACTTTAATATGAAGTCTGGCGAGTGCTCCTATTTTCTTCAATGATGTCTAATTGTATCAGCACTTGGGGCAAAGGTGGCTTGGCACAACTATCTTCCTTTGTAGTTTGTTTGGATTTATTTTTTACAATCTCAATATCATTTAATAGCATTTAAAACCATACATTCTACTTAAAAGACCATACCATTTTTTTTCTAGAAGCAGCAAGAAGGCTAATAAAATAATAATGATGTTAGATGAAAATAATTATAACAAGATGTTAGCTATATTAGAATTAAAGATGCATTAGGCACTTCATAGCATGAGACGCAGAAACCATTGAGCAGTTAAATTATGTGTTACAATTATTGACTCTTTAGTAATGTTCTGCTTCTACTTAAGTTGGGTTCAAGAGCATGAAGCATAAATGGCTAGTTATCCTGTCCTACTAATCCAAAATATCTAGAAAACCTACCGTATTTGCTCGATTATAAGACGACCCTGATTATAAGACAACCCCCCAAAATCTAAATATTAATTTAGGAAAAAAACAAAAAGCCTGCATATAAGACTACCCTATAGGAAAAAAAGTTTTACTAGTAAATACTAATTCATGTAAACAATATTTTCATATTTAATAAAAGCTATGATTGAGAAAAATATATTTTTTTAAATTTCCTTTTATTTGCCAACCTGCCCCCCCAGTTAGGCACATCTGCCCCCAGGGTTGCCACTCTGCCGCCAGAAATGCCTTATACCCCCTATTTGCCACTCTGCCCCATGATGTGCCTTTTAACCCTCTATATGCCACTCTGCCTCCAGAAATGTCTTATACCCTCCTATATGCCACTCTGCCCCATGATATGCCTTTTAATCCCCTATATGCCAGAGTGGCATATAGGGGGTTAAAAGGCATATCATGGGGCAGAGTGGCATATAGGGGGTTAAAAGGCATTTCTGGAGGTATATATATATATATATATAACTGCTAACAGCAATCACACTCCTATCAAGCCAAGGCAGCCTCCCTATGCCATGCTACCACCACCACCCCCCTTACACATCCATGCTATCAGACACACACTCATTCACAAACATTTAAATACTCATTCATTCCATTAATCACACATACTTCACACATTAATCAAACAAAAACCCTCCCCCACCCCCTTACCTGAACTGCAGATCTCTCACTCGAAGACTTCTGCAGGGGCCCGGCTGTGCGAGCAACTTCTCTGGCCCCGCCCCCAGAGGAAGGAGGGGGGACACTCTTCTAGCTTCCTGTTCTCCTGCTGCTCGCGACCAAAGCCTGGTAAGCAGCATGGCCCCAGCGGACATTTTGAGGTCTGATTAGAAGACGACCTCGATTATAAGACAAGGGGTATTTTTCAGAGCATTTGCTCTGAAAAAAACCTCGTCTTATAATCGAGCAAATACGGTATATCTAAAATGTGAATTCATACCTATAGCTTTTTATTATTATAAAATTCTAATTATACCCAATAATAAAGCAAGCATTCAATATAACAATAATACATTCTGAAAGTTAAGAAGATACTTTCCATTATGTGTATTAATATATATTATATATATTAATACACATAAGAGAAGGTATTATCTTATATATCATGGAAATGGAAGAAGGAAAATGGTATACAAATAATGAAAGTTTAACACCTTAAGGACCAGGCAGTTTTTTACTTTTTGTACCCTTTAGGACCGAGGCTGTTCTAATACTTTTGCGGTACTCGTGTTTAGATGTCACTTGCTCCTCACTTATTTAGTGTGCCCACACAAGTTATATATTGTTTTTTTCAGGACAAGAAGGGCTTTCTTCAGATACCAAAATATGATGAAAAATTGAAAAAATAAACAGTTTCTCACTTTTATTTGAAAAATCACTTACTCATCCAAAAAAGCTTATGAAAAATTCTTCTAAATAGATTCTACTATTTGTCCTGAGTTTAGAAATACCCATAATAATAATAATGGGTTTTTATGGGGTTTTTTTTGCTTTTTTCTGCAAGTTATTGGGCAATAAGTACAAGTAGCGTTTTGCTATTTCTAAACCATTTTTTTCCAAAGCTGGTCATTCTGCCCCATGTGCTATTTCTGGTATCTTTGAAGCTGGCCAATACTATTTTCCCCATGAAACCATATATTTTTGAAAACTAGACACCTCAAGGTATTTCAAATGCTGGCATTTTAACCCTTTCCATGCACTAATTCTACTACCACCCTTTGTGAAACGTATATCTCCCAAGTACAGTGATACCCCCATGCATGGGTTTGTCGGGTTGTGGCCATCTTTAAAGCCGGCTAATTCAATTTGCCCCATCAAACCATATATTTTTGAAATCTAGACACCCTAAAGTATTTCAAATGCTAGTAGTTTAACCATTTCGATGCATGAAATTCTACCACCAGCCTTTGCCAAAGTTTATGGTAGTCTTTTTTTTTTTTCACACAAATTGTACTTCAGGTATAAATTTATAGCTCCAGGTATACGTCACTATCAAACAACACCCAGATGTGTGTTCAAAAACATCTTCCGAGTACAGTGATACCACCCATGCATGGGTTTATTTAGTGTTCGGGGGTTAAAAGGCCACATTTGGGAAGTGCGCTTTTTTTCTGCCCATTTTGGTCAGTCTGTGCCTATGCCCTATCTTTGACCTCGGCCACTACAATTTACCCCATCAAACCATTCATGTTTTTTATTTGAAATGCTTTTACTTTAACCCTTTCCATGTCAAGATTTTTGGGGAGATACAGCGCTAATTTTAGCACTTGCTCATAATAATAAACTTTATTTTTTATATTTTATTCTTTTATTTTATTCGGTATTTAACCTTCAAGTAGAGCCAGAGTTCTCTAGAGGATGTGGAGACCATCTGGCAAACTTTTCCAACTTTGTTATTTTTTAAAGGACGCGCCGCCATCTTGCAGGTGACAAAATCACTTGCAGTGACGATTGTGACCGTTCTATATATACTATATTTTGCTTTGCAAATACTCCATGTCACCCCACTTACACATCCATGCTCTCACATGCACAAGTACACATCCATGCTCACACAGACACAAATCCATGCTCACACACACAAGTACACATCCATGCTAACACACACACAATTACACATCCATGCTCACATACATACACACAAGTACACATCCATGCTTACATACATACAAATATTATACAAACACATATACATACATCCCACCTCCCTCTCTCCTGCCCCCCGTTTACCTCTCTCCTGCAGCTTTCCCTCTGGCTGCTTGTGCACACTGTGCGGGCAGCCTTGCTTTTACTGCGGGGTCACATGATGTCAAGCTCCTGTCTCCCTGTGCCAGTTCAAAATAGTTTAGAAAGTGCCCTTCCGACCTGGATCGGTGCGGTCCAGGTCGGAAGGGCCCTTTCTAAACAATTTTGAACCGGTACGAGGAGACAGGAAGAAAGGAGTTACAGGGGTAGTTACGCCGGTGCAGTGCAGGGGGGGATTTAAAACATTAAGCTGAAAGTGTGTAATTAAGGTACCAATTACAAAGAAAACACCATAAAATATGCTATTATTGTGTCTAAACTACCTTATTCATGCAGGATCAAATTCTTTTACTTTAAAGAATGCAGGTCTAGAGCTCTTTAACCATAAATACCTGGTTGAAGTATTTCATCAAGAGTTCTTTTACAGTCGACTAGAAATTTTCTTGCATATTTCAAGCATAGATCTTCTCTTGAAATCAACTTTTGCTAAAATCACTAGCATTAGGAAAATTTCACAAACTCTAATTCTATTACACAATTCTCATTACATACAGGTATTCTTGCTGTATGGCACTACAAGCCTTTTAACATAAACCAATCAAGCCAAGGCTATCTTTTTCAGAGATAGAGGCAGCAAAAACATCTATCTAAGGCATAAATATCGGGTATTCCATCACACTATATGGCCATATATTGCTTAGCCCGCCACTACATCAAAGTACCCCAAGTTTGGTGAGTCCTATCTAATTTTTCATGGCTATATTGCTTACTAAAGAGCTGAATTAATGGGACTGCACTGCATTTTAACCCAAATGAGACTTTGCAATGTTAAGCCATGTTGTTCTTTTGGATGGAAAATTCTCCAACTGTCATACAAATGGAATCTTTTACATGTATTGTTGTAGTTTGTGTAATACAGTTGTGATTAAAATTTGCATACTCTTGGAGGATTATGAGTGATGGCCACTCGAGAACCTTCACCTTTTTCTGCTGTAACAACTGGAGGGTCAGCTTGGCCTTGTGCTTAGTCATTGTCGTGCTGGAAAGTCCAAGAGTGTCCCATGTGCAGCTATAGTGCGAAAGAATGCAAATTGTCTGCCAGATAACAGATGTTTTCTGATAATATGCTGCATTCACCATTGCCATCAATTTTCACAAGATTCCCTGTGCCTTTAGAGCTCACCCCCCCCAAAAAAAACATCAGTGAGCCACCACCATGCTTCAAAGTGGGGATGGTAATTCTTTTCGCTATAGGACTTGTTGACCCATCTCCATCTTGGTCTATCTGGCCTTGGCTTGGTATCAAGAGATTCCTGAATTTTCCACTTCTTAATAAGTGCTGACTGGCATTTTAAAGGCTTTGCATATCTTTTATATCCTTTCCCATTTTTAGAATGTTCCATATCTTTACGCAGGTCTTTTAACAGTTATTTTCTGTTGTTTTTTATATTAATAATTAAAATAATATATTCTAAATTACAGAGATTACCAATTTAATAAGGCTATTATAATAGCCACTGTGACCTCAAAACACCTAAGTGTTAAAAAATCAACTCAGGTTCAGCTGATTTACACATCAAAATATATTTACACACACATGTACACGTAGGTACATACACCTATTTAATGAAATATTTCTACCTATGTCATTTTAAACAATATGGCTTTCTTTAATTGTTGTGTTATTTTTTGTTTATAAATCCATAAGAGATTTTTTTCCTTTATATAGCATTCATTCTTAAGAGTTCCATTTTTCCCTTTCTACTCTTTTTCATCAAAATCAAATATAAATCACTCACTGCCAGAAAAAAGACTGTTTCTCAGCTGCTTCCAAAAATAACCAACAGGGAAGACAAAACATCAATAAGGATAATTGGCTTAATCTATTTTATATTTGTTTCAGTCCATGCAGAAAACATCCAGTTGGTATCATAAATTTAATCTTGTAACTATATTACCTCTGAGAAAACGGAATGATCTCATTTCTGTGTTCAAATGCTTCTTCTTACTTTAAGGACATAATTTTCAGCAAATACTGTATGTCTAAACATTGTTTACTCATAATGGTCTTATGTGGAAAATCTACATTTTGTCGATTAAGAATTGTTATTTGAAATACAATCTAATTTCTTAGAACAAAGTCCATGCAGATGCAGGGGCCGGCAAGAAAAAAACTAAGGAGCTGCCATTTCTGCTGTGTGGCCATGTGACATTTTGTCATGTGACTCCACTGTGTTCCCATCTACTGGCAGCGCATATGGAAGAAAAGCTGGCTCTGTATAGACGGTTTTTGGACACACTAATCAGCTCTGTATAGCAGGTGAAACCCTAGGCACCGGTACTTCTGTTTTTCCAAACTCTGTCTTAGTATAATTATATCTTTGATTCTTACTTGTGAAGAGAAACATATAATATCACGGCAGATAAGGACCATTTGACCCATCTAATCTTGCTTGGTCTCATCTAAGGCTCAATATAACCATATGCTTATCATGTGTATATTTAAATTACCATACTGTGTAATGGATGCATTCTATTCAAAAGTGTAAATGAAAAGCTTATTTGATAAAAATATCTTATACACAAATATACACAAATCAATTGTTGAACATTTTTTAAGTTAAAAAGCCATAGGAAAGAAAAGGGAGGGAAATGAATTACCCCATTGTACAGCACAGCAGAATATGATGATGTTATAGAAATCAATAAAAATAATTGTTTTGATAGAGTAAATTAGCCTCTCGGAGGCATCTGAACTAAATAATGTAGATGGTTAATGCAGGGTCAGTGCTACAGAAAAGTGAGGTAGGCGCCAGCCTAGAGTGCCGATCCGCTGAAGGAGAGGAGGTCATGGATCTCCCACTAGCAATGGGTGTTATAAAATATGGAAAAAGTGTACAATGATACAATGAATATAAATAAAAGTACTACACAAAAGATGAATCAAATAGTGTCCTATTATATATTAGTGTAAAATCATCTTGTGGAAACCTTGAATTTACTACCGCAAACTCAAAAGGTGGGTACTCATAAGCCAAGCTCCATATAAGTCTGGGAGCAACAGATCATCAGTATCTGTGTAAAACAGGCAACAAAGTATTCCGTAACAATGAGTGCATTCGGAGCATCGTTTGTGAGTAGTTACCTTACTGTGTATTAAAATAATTACTGGTATATATTTTTTTACATACTTCACTATTTGCTGGCATTTTTCTTTCTTTTGCACATCACAAGATGCCATCCTTGGTGAGTGATGTTAACTGACATGAGAGTATTGATACATTTCCACTGTTGAAACATTTGTTGTTGAATACTTTGTTACCAATTTCACACAAATGCTGATGACCTGTGGCTCTGAGACTTATACCGAGCTTGGCTTGTGAGTATCCACCTTTTGTATTTTCTGCACTATATATGTGGTTTCCACAAGAGGATTTCATACTGTTATATAATATGACACTATGATGATTTATATTTCTATTGTTCATTCATATTTTGTATATTACTTTTGTATATATTTATTGTACACTGAGTATAATTTGGTAAATCATGTGTATGTGTGTAATCTGTTTTTTGGGGCAAATCCTTATGTATGGATGCTGGGCAAGTCCTATGTGTGCAATATGGGCAAAACTCCTTGCACAACCCTGGGTTGATGCATGTACTTTGTGTGAAATCAGGGTGTCAGGACTGCCCTTAGGGGTGTGTGACCAGTGATCTACACCTGCAATTTACGATTTACATGTATTATTTACTTAATCTATAACTTGAACTGCTTACATAAGAGTTCAAATTAGACCAGTGATTAATCCATTATTCCCAAAGTGCAATTCTTCCAGCAAATACTCTTGTAGACAACAATAACCATTACAAACTCATGTACATACAAAAAATGCACGGGTAGGTTATGGCTGTTTTAATCCATTCCATGCTGAATTAAGTAGTATGGTTCGCTAAGATATCAGCCAACATTGCCTAAGGACAATAGATAGATGAAAACATGATCCAAGTCATTCATACTGAAAGCTAAAAACAAGGACAATTGCATAGAAATGTGTAATTAGATTGATAAATACCAGTGAATGTATTCCTTTAGTGATAGCATATATCCCTGTACTAGGAAAAGTCTAAACATTCTGAAAATGCATAACCAACTTGTAATAGAGGATTGCATCTTGGGAAATGTCCCATATATCGCTGGCAGCTTAATTACCACAGTTTCCATAGATTAAAAGAATGCAGTCACATTTCACATTTTATTCTCAACACGCATACTTGTAAATTCCAATTAAGAACTTGTAAAGGATGGATTAACATCTACCGCACTAATGGGCCTCCTAGTAACAAGGCTTGATGGCAGTTGAACCAGGTAATACTGCAATCTTTTAAGGCTGCAACTAACGATTATTTTCATAATCGATTAGTTGGCCGATTATTCGGATACAAAAATAAATGTACATTTTTCATTTATTTAAAATAATTTAATAAACAAACTGGATGTTAAAAACAAACAGCAGAATAAAAAAACTCTGAGAAAAATGCATTTCTTCTTTTTATTTCCCAACCTGTCCCACCAGTTATGCACATTTGCCCTGAAAAAACCCTCATTTTATAATTGATAATGGATTCTACTGGCAATGATTTTCATTATGGATTATTATCGATTTTATCGATTAGTTGTTGCAGCCCTACAATCTTTAAGTCGGTTTTTAACAGTGAGGTATTATAAACGTGTCAAAACACCAATATCAATGGTTCCAAATGCCACATGTTTTATATTCACCTGCCATAAGGTTTTAATAATAAAAAATGAAAGCGCCATACGTTAAGATTTGAAAAATCACTTATCAACTGACATGAAAAAGTACTATTATAAAATAGACATAGTATCACCACTGAAGTTACTATTAGTTACAAAATGCACACAGCAAACTCTATGAGTTACATAGACCTATTTATTACAATACAACATTCACTTAAATTGGGATAGCTTCATATTCAATCATATATTTTAACTTTCATGCCAAGATTTGACACACATGTGTAATTCGGTTTTGTAATTACATCTAACACAGACACCAAATGAAACATCAGCAAAAATATATACTTACACTACTGGCTGTATCGCATTGGCTGTAATAAGCTTTTAGCTATGGTCCAGCACTAACATCAATTAGGCATTTTATTTTGATTTTAGTATACTTGCAGAGACTTAGGAGTAGAATCAATGTAGCCTAAACTGTAATTATGAGTTATGCTCGCTAAACATGTATACGCATTTCAGGTGTCAGCAATTGTTTTTTTGGGGTGGTGTCCTGGGAGTTGACTGACTTGTAAGCATGTTTTTGGAATGTAACCTACAGTTCTGGGGAGAATTCTGAATCAAGCCCAGCATGTAAGAACGATGCAGCAGATGGGCTTTGAGTTAACATATTAACTCACCTGTACAAGAAAGAGGCCTTGATTCAGTGAGGTGTCACTAGTAGCAAAACACAACAACAGAGACAGAGGCAAAGATAAACTGCTTACTTGGGTCTTTTGGGTCACTTACTTCATTGTCTGGGCATTTGAGTAGCATTTATGCATTGCCACTCCCCACCCAGGTTTGACCAGCTACCTGTCCATCCCTATATTAGGCTAGCTCTGCCCACTGAAGGAAGCCTCTCCTCTGAAAGAAGGGCAGCTTCAGGTAGTCAACCATAGGACGTTTCCAGGTATGTCGACAAAGTAAGAGCAAATATAGAGCTTTCATACTGTGGCAAATACATTTTTTTTTAAATATATTCCAAGAATAAACTAGAACTCAGAGTCAGAGGATAGAATCAGAAAGTACATTGAGTATTAGCCTTTCTTTTAAAAGTCCCCATTAATTTTCTAAGAAAAATAGAAATAGACAATAGTGGTAGCAATTTGGCCTCATACAATAAAAAAACAGTTTTTTTTTAATTATGAACACAAGATGTTCATTGTAAAATAACAATTCTGCCAAGCACTGGCATATTTTCAACATTCTTTGCTAAAAGAGATTAGACAACAGATGGAGAAACTGTAGTGTCATCACTTTCAGTTCCTGCTTAAATAATCTCATTCAAATACCAAATACAGGTCATACTGATAAAATTTTCTATTAAAACAGGTGAAAACTAAACTGGAAGTTAACTGGGGTAAAAAACGGTGAGTAAACTGCACCTTGACACAGTTATGTTTGGAAAACTTTTTTTGCAATTTAAATATATTATAATATTTCTAATATTTAAAATACATATTTGACCACAGAGTTGATGGTGATTGGATGTTTTTGTTTCACACACCATTCTCTGTAAACTCTCAGGACTGTGGTGTGAGAAAATGCCAGGTGGTCAACTGTTTCTTAGATGCTGAAACCACCACATCCACCAACACCAATACCATGCACAAAATCACGCATCTTCCCCATTTCAATGTTTCTTCACACAATAAGTAAACATCTGGACCATAACAATCATATGAGTATATAGCTATATTCTTCTGTGTGCTTCATTAAAGAGTGCCTTTCAAAGACTACAACAGCTAGTTGAGTTGACCAAATTATGTTATTAGTATCAAGCAACTGCTTGAATGCAACATTGAAGGGACATCTATTTCAGAGGAGAAATGTTAAAACAAGAGGCCATTCAGCAATTTATATTTTGTTGAGAGAGAGAGGCAGATAAATGGAACAGGCTCCCATCAGAAGTGGTAGAGGCTAATACAGTGAAGGAGTTTAAACATGCATGGGATAGGCATAGAGCTATCATGAAGAACTAAGTCTCAAATCGGAGACAAAAACAGGCAGATTAGATGGGTTAAACAGATCTTGTCTGATGTCAGATTATATGTTTCAAAATAAACATTTTTATATTTGAAAATTATGTTATTCAAGCATATTGCATTTTGGTACAGGAACATATTGCATGATTATGTAGGGTTTATTTATTATGAGAATTTGAAACTGAGTTGCAATGTGTTAAGATATCTACATTTCTTACCAAAGTTGACATCTGAGTTAAACCATTTGGTTTAGGGGAAATCTGAGCACAGTGTATTATTGAAAATATTTTTCAACTTCTTGTTTTGAACAGATTGTCAAAATCTCCATAGGTAAGAACCAAAATACAGTGTGGATTAAATTGGTAAACAACAATATAAATGCTATTAACCTTGAAATTCACACAAAGAAAAAACATCTATAAATCCCACCTGCCAACATCCTTGCATTTCATTTGTAAGAATAAGTCACTTATAGATTTTTATGCTTTCCCTTCAACTGCGGTTGGTTACTACTAGTGAAAGAAACTCCACTTCCAAATGATTTTAATTTTAGAGCCATGCCATAATTCCTTTGATCCCTAGATGGACACTGAGGGTAAAAGATGTGATTGTTTGCTGTACTTGTCTTTTAACTAAACCTGACAGTAAGTAATCAAATTAGGTTAATATATTATGGTACAGTATCCACATATTACTGAGGCATATTTTCAACAAAAAGGGGCATTTACTTTGTTATAAAAGGGATACATTTCAATATCCAGCCATACAACCAACCAATGGAGCTAAGTCACAGCCCAGTGTCACCAATCACCTTCTCCCAGCATTTGAATAGAGATACACATACGCAATACAATATACAAGAGAGAAAAGAACTGGCAACACCAAATACATCTCCGAGCTGCATCCTCGCTCCACCAGCCACGTGACCAGAGATGTTGAAATGTATCCTCTTTCTTTCTTTAATTTACTTTTTATTTCTTTTTCAAGAAGATTGACAAAGGAACAATCATACAGAGACGTGTGCCGATGGCTTAATACTGCACAATGATAATGATGCAGATACATAATAACAGAAAGACCCAATAAAGTTGATCTAAACACACTAACAGAAAAATCTCTGTATAAAAGAGAGAGACAGAGACACAGAGAGAAAAGGGTGTGCTAGCTTAGCAGGTTATTAAACATTAATTTGAAGCAGTCCTTTTTTTAACTCTCCAGTAAGTGGTCATAGGAATGTTATGTCTTAGTTGTGGCCCATTTTTCTCAAAGCCCCCAAATCTTCCTAAAGGTCAACATTGTACCTTGAAATCAGTGGGTTAGTCTTTCACATCAGTAAATTATATGTAAGGCCTCCAGTACCTCCCTTACTAGTCATGGTAAAGAATATAATAATCTTTTATTCAGGGTTAGATATTTTCTCTGGTAAAAAAAAATCATGAAGTGCTATGTCAAGTCTTAAAGGTAGGTATGTTTCCAATGTATCTTTAAAGAATGTAAATATTTGTTTCCACAGATCCCGTATTATTGGGAATTCTCACTAGATGTGCAGCATGGTTCATTTTGTTTGGCAGTGTCTCCACCAACAATCTGTCCGGAAAGACAGATTTCTTCCCATTTGTTCATAAATGGCAATTTGTCTGGGGACGATTCGGTTATTAGACTTTAATAGCAAACAGACTGCCTCTGTTGTTTTTTTTTTAACACATAGGGTAAAAGTCATTGGATGAGGTTTGGTCTAAGATTTCTCCTCAAAATGGCTGGAGGATGTGTTTCATTCTAATATATTTGAAGATTTCATTGTTTGCTATTTCGTATTTCTCTTGTATCCGCAGAAACTGGCAGATTTAATATCCTTTAACATCTCTGGTGGTATGATGCTAGTGGATTTGATTAAATAACTCCGTCAGAACGGGCAGTAGATGATTCTTAAAAGGGTGGTAATAACAGGTTGAGGTTTAACTGCTTTAGTGACTTAATTGCAGCTTCTATTTCCTCTTGCATAAAGGCAGTTTCAAGAATGCATGGTGCTGTGTAGATATTGTTGGCAAATCTATATTTTCCCTTGCAGTCGGTTGGGTACTATTTTTATTATTTTTGAGATTATATAGAGATCAATAAAACACTGCCATTTCATTGACTCCATCATTAGTGTTATATATTCTGTGACCCTTTTTTCTGCGACAAAACGGAATTTTGATAGGGCTTGCTTTTTTCTCAGTTTGTGAACTAACAACTTACCCACTTTATTGTTTTGGAAGTAGCCAGGTAGCTTCTTAGTTTCTCTTGTCTGGGAAGCCATTTTGTGTTGGGGTTGTGTCAGATTATTCCCCTATAGTTGATTTATCTTTTGAACACATCTCCCATCACAGGATTCTTTTTTACAGCATTGCTTAAAGACCTGTCAAGCCACACCAGGATGTCTTCTTTCCCTCTATCTTATGTTTCATTTTTAATTTTATATTTGCATTCACCATATACATCAAAAAGGGATAAAAGGATCTTTTTTTAAAAAAACATTTTTTTATGACTATATATCTTTCCTTTTCATTTCTCTTTTCTTCTTTCCTTCCACTTTTAAGGATAAGCAGAAGCCTTATACAAAAACACTCTCGGTTCCAATGCCTATGTGCTATCTGTGATTCCAATTAGATTAGTGCTGCAGCTGAGGTGATGTTCTTTGTCTGCCTGTTTTAGATGTGGTCCTTCAATTTTAATCAGAATGTTCACCGAAATACAGTATGCATAAAAACATATATAATATAATTACAGTATATTTTACACAGCTATACGATTGGCGTTTAGATCTGTAAAGAGTTGTTGAGTATTTTTCTTAGTTTGAACAAGCAAGGGATTTTTTCACACAGAATTGCTTATCGCTTTATTGAACCATTTTCTGTAAAATATAGGATCTTTAGTGTGAGAATATCCCTGTGTGGTCTGCTGTTTGCTGATGCTGCAATCTCTAGATCTGTTCACCCACTGAATTACATACATACCTAGGAACTTTCCAGGGCCAGCTATCCGGAGTTCTCCCTCCATTGGGGAAGTGGCTATGCGTAGGGGCAGGCCATAGGGACAAGGAGTAGGCAGTGCATGGGTATGGTATAGGGCAGGGGCGTCCAACATCGGCAGCCAGGATCACAAGAGCCCTGCTGCTTACTTGTGGGAGGGTCTATTCTCTGCTCCAGTCCTGCTTCGTCTGTGGGGAGAACGAGGGAGGCCGCGCCCCCTGCTGAAGTCTGTGAGCGGCATGGATGTGTAAGTGCTGGAACCTAGGCATGATGGGACTTTGATTGCTCTTAGCAATCACACTCCTATCATGCCAAGTCAGCCAGTACATGCTGAAACCTGGCTAGCTGCCCCCCTTGTGTATTGATGCTGCCAGCAGTATGGGGTCTGCACTTACAGCCACCCTGTACCAGCATGTATTGGCTGACTTGGGATGATAGGAGTGTGATTGCTAACAGCAATCACAGTCCCATCATGCCTAGGTTCCAGCATTCACTGGTTGCCTGGGTATAAAAAGAGTGTGTTTGCTGTTAGCAATCACACTCCTATCATGCCAAGTCATATTGTTGATTTTTTTTGTCCAATTGTGGTGTGTTACTTTTAATAAGTGTGGTTACACACTAAAATTGGACAAAAAATACAATGCCCAGCCAACCAGTACATGCTGGAATCTGGGTATGCCTGAGATTGCTGTTAACAATCATGATATATAATTTTTTGTACAATTTTGGTGTGTAACTTACTTTTATTAAAAGTATGTGGGGGGGGTCACTTTCAGTTTCGGCTAAGTGAACCCTGAATTTTCGGTTTTGGTCCAGAATTTTCATTTTAGTGCATCCCTAAAATAAATAGAACTATTTTATTTTTACTTATCCAGAATCCTTAATTTGTAGGCCCAGAAATCCCAGAAATCAGTGAGAGGAAAAGTAAAGGTTTTGTGTCATTTACTTTATTTTAATCTGCATATCTTATTAAAGACCATATTTTCTCTCAGTGAAAAATGAGTGCGGCCCTCGCACGTATACAATTCTGATGAAGTGGCCCACTGCAGAAAAAACTTGGACACCCCTAGTATAGGGCCTGCCACACACTGCTCCACTGTCCAAGGAAAGAGAGAAACTAAGCCCAGGGACGCAGGACTTCAGTCAGAGACTCTGGGTCAATCCAGAGGAGTTCTGCTTAAGTAAATTATGATACAAGTAAACATGTAAAGGTTAATGTAAAATTAAAGTTACATACTGCCAGGATAGTAAGCAGTTTAAGGTTAAATCTTGTTAACTATGGAGATCTGCATTATTGTGTAATAGGAAGTAAAGTATTGTTTGTATCACCATCAAAGAGAAACTATCAGTGAATTTTATACAGCATGTGTGCAAAGAAAAACAGCAAAACAAAGTTCTAGAAAACAGGTTGCATGAATAACTTTTTCCTAGTGCCCGAAGGTGTCAGATTGTATATGCACCAGTCCCCGTATTGCTGCATTCCTTTTTCTAATCTGCCTATTGTTTCCTGCACTATTATCAAGTAGCTGCTACCTGTTCCTCGACTACACTATGCCCTCTGTATTAGGCACCTTGAGATCTTGGACAATTCAGCTGTGCAAAAAAGTTCAGCAAGACTTTGTTGTGCTAAAATATTTCTTAAAAGAATTGCTGCTGCCAGAGTCTGTGTGGGGGGAAAAAAATGAACTATGGAATTATTACAGTATTTTCTATTTCTGTCTCTTATTCACACACTAAGGTGCAACATTCATCAAAGAAACCAAAATTGTGAGAAAATAGTTAGTAAAATGAAAAAAATCTCATACTAATCAATGTTTGGCAAATCCTTTTAGCAAAATTGCAGTGAGTAAAGTACCAGATGGTACCAGAAAACCTGCGCTAAGATAATATATTTCAAGAATAAACATTTTGCATATAAAAAAGAAAATGCGAGGTGCCTGGCAAATATGCTTGGAAAAAAATGCAAAGCTAAAGCGCCAGATGGCACACAATATAGGTTAGTAGTAAAATGGGCTTTCAGCTTGATATCCAGATGGGAATACTTCCTGATCTTTTGAAAGAATATAAAACTACCATCTTGTTTTGCATGAATGCAAACTATAACTAAACGATTGGAAGGTTATATTTTGTACTACCTGTGTTTCTGATTATGCGTTAAACCAATGCTACTAGATAAACATAAATTTTAATTAATAAAAACCTAGAAATTTAGAAGTGGATAGTGGGAGTCTATTATTTCCTCAGTACAAGACATCTGTAAAATTCTGAAAAATACAAGAAAATAGCTTAGCATTAATAGAGTGATAAACTGTATCACACATATCAAATACATATAAGAGGCATGTCACCATGGGAATTGTTGGCCAAACTGAGCAGGCCTTGATGCAAACCTGCTTGAACTATGATCAGACCTTTTTAGGACAGCTGCACAAATCTCTGGTCTATGGTGGATGATAGAATGATCTTAATTTAGGTTCTTAGAACGTTTACTGTCCTTGACAGACCCACTAAAAAGAATGGTTATTAAAGTTACTTTAACAAACATTATTTAAAAATGAAAAAGCATTTACATGTGTGACACCAGAAAAAAACTACAAGAAAGACCTAAAGTTAAAACAAACATGGTACACTATTGGTGATAGGGCAGATAAGGTTGAAGAATAATGGACTTAAAATATAAAAATAGTAGAGGGGGACATGATTGTTTATTCACCTAAAGGAATTGGACACTATTATGGCTCATTATACAATTTACCAAGTGAAATAGATAAAGTTAAAGAAATGTTGGTCTTTTTTGGTAAGTTAAAAGATGAAGACATAATAAATCTAAGTGATTTATTACAATCGACAGAATCACCAATGCTGTAAAATAATAAAAAAAAAACATCAAAGCCATGGTCCTGGTCTTTTTCTAAGAAGGTATATAATATGTCAGACTTGTAGTTAACTAACCTATATTGGCAAGGATGTAAAAAGATTTCCAACTGAAATGCTATAAGCTACAATACAGTCTATATTGAAACCAGATAAAGATTCAAATAATGTGACAAATTATTATCCAATATCATTTATAAACATTGACGTTAATATGTACGAGAACAGGTTGGATTCCAGTTGCCCCCAGTTGCCCCAAGTAATGTAAGAAAATAAAGAGCATTGGTCCCTCATGCATTGCCTTGCCCCTCTGAAAAGTCATTTGACAGAGTTCATTGGACATACTTGGAATTTACTAGACTTGCGCATTCGTCTTCGGGCGAACATGTAAACGAGCACGAAGAGGCCGTTTTTTTGTTCGTGCCGAGGCCACGCCAAAGAGAATACAGTGCCGGCAAAACGTAGGAGAAGACGAAGACTCACAATCGTCTTCATTTTTGCCGCACAGCCGACAAAATTTCAAACAGGAGTGAGCTGATCCTCGTCTGTCCAATCAGCTCACTCTTGTGACATCACGCTAAGGGTCTTGTCCAATGCCTGTGCTGCTGTTTTTTGAATTTCTGAAACCGCCTTTATAAGACCAGAGCTTGCCTGAGAGATCCATTCATTTTCCCCTGTGACTGCTTTGGCAACACTGCTGTGCTGCATCCGAGCGTTACAGAGAGATTGTTCTGTTCTGTGTAAGAACTCAGCCTGCCATTTCTCACAGTGTACTCTTCCTCACTTCAGTTCTACTGAATTAATAATATTTAATTATAATAATTTTATTAATTTAATATTTTTTTTATTTAATTTGTCATCAACTGTGTAGTGCTGTTGAGTTGGCAGTGCACTCAGTGCCTCACTGGCACCGGGGTGCCCTTGCCCTGGGCTGGCACTAGTGTCTACTGCCTGTCCTGCTTAAATAAATTAAATAATAGAATTTATAAATAATTTAATAGAATATATTATTAATAATTGAATACATATAAAATTATATATATATTTGTCAGTTATATATACTATAGTAGTATAGTATTAGTAATAGTATACTAGTGTAGAGTGTACTGTAGACATTCAAGACATCTACTAGTGTCTAATCTAAAATCAGTAATATTAATAATTAATAATTGAATACATTATAAAATTATATATATATTTGTCAGTTATATATACTATAGTTAGTAATAGTATACTAGTGTAGAGTGTACTGTAGACATTCAAGACATCTACTAGTGTCTAATCTAAAATCATTAATATCAATAATTCTATAATTCTTATCTTAATAGTTAATTAAATTAGCTATACATATAATTAATAATTACTACTAGTTTATAGTTCAGCTAATCTTATTAGTACTGGTGCTGCAGCTCTATAGTTTGTGCTTTGTTTTAGCAACAGCAAGAGACCAAGTAAATTTTTCTTAATTAATAATATTTCATTTTATTTCATTTGTTTTGCTCACCTCAGTCCATCAGTGAAGTGAACTTGTTGGGCTAGTGAGTGCAGCCGCATAAGTGCTGTGTGTTTCAGCAAGCAGTGAAGCTAACTGTTTTGCTGTGAAATTTTATTTTATTTCTAATTTCTTTTCAAGAACAATTGACTGTGTGAAGACAACAACTGTACTAAGCAAAGCTTCAAGCTACTAGCTGTAGTACTAAAATAATTCTAATCTTTAATCTTCTTAATCTATAATATATTATATAATATAAATTCTAATTCATAATCTATAATATATAAGTAATTCTTTCTAATTCATAATCTATATTCTATCTATAATCCATAATATAAGTAATTCTAATCTATTAATATAATATTATATATAACTTAACCTCACTTTCTGCCTAGAGTTAGACTAGAATACTAATATAGCTGTAGGTTTAGCATAGTAGTAGGATAGGCTCTTAGGCCCGTGTAAATTCAAATTTTTTATCCCCTCTTTTTTATTTTGTATTTTTTTTAAGTTTTTTTAAACACTACACACACAACACAAAATTTAAAATGGATCCTCCTTTTGGGACTAAGGAGGGACAAGCTTCATCTACCACCACCACCAGCACCACCACCAGTTCTAAAATGCAGCCTTTGCGTCAGTCTAGTCGGCCAAGTAGGCCAAGCTCTCGCTTATCATTTGGGGAAGCATTGCTTGAAGGATCATCAAGTAAAGGAAAGGCACCAAAAGCAGGCAATAGTAGTGCGGCTAGGCCCACAAGCTCTATGTTTTTTTACGGAAAGCCTAAAGCACCAGAAGCACGTTCAAAGTTAAAGGGTAGCACAACTAGTACTTCTACTAGCCCAGTGAGTAAAAAGATGTGCCTTTTGCCCCAAGCAGCATCTTACCCATCCACAAGCAGCATGCAAGGTACCAAGAAGAGCCAAATTAGCAGCAAGACTCAGAGGGGTCCCAAACCAAAGCGATCTCATTCCTTCGTAGGGAAAACCACCACCACCACCACCCCCACACCCACCGCCTCTACCACCACTAGTGCTGCACCTACTGTTCCCACCGGTACCCGCCACGCCATGTCCTCCTAGTACCTCTAGCAAGCCACCAAGTCCTTACAATATTTTTGTAAAGACAGTTAGAGAGAGGGCTACACATAGTGGAACTCCACCTAGCGAGGTAGCAGAGGAGCCTGAGACTGAGAGGCCAAGTGCAGTGTTGAGTCTGTTCTTCCTGCTTGCACTACTACTAGTCACGAGTCTCACGACGATATCAGTCTTAGCTCCAGCCTAGCAGGAATTCCATTCGATCTGGCTAATGAAGAACTAGACTATGAGCCAGAGGAAGTAGAGGAGATGAGTGGTCAGGAATCAGATTCCTCAGGGAGCAGTGTCCAAATGACTAGTGCACAATTTTCCCCTGAGCCTCCACCTTCTCCGCTACGATCATCACCATCACCACCACCAGCAGCAGCAAAACCTAGCAAATCTAAAGTTAAAGCAATTAGCAGTCCCACTATGGCCAGTACTGTTACCACCAGTCCCACCACCACTTGTTCTGCCTCTGTTCATCCACCCCGAGCAGTAGGAGCAGCACCCAAGGCACACTCCAAGGCTATGTGCGCACCAATTTGGGAGCACTATGAAAATGTTGAAGAAGGGCGCTATGAAAAGTGCAAACATTGTGGGAAGCTAATAAGCAGAGGGAAAGTGTCTGGCCATTTTACCAGTGTTAGCATGAAGCATCACCTCAGCACTCAACACAGCGCTGTGCTATTGGGGAAAGATGCAGAAGTAAAACTTAGTGCAGGCAGCATAGCTGGTGGCCGTGGAAAAACCCCAACAGCTGCTTCTGAGCCATTAGCAGCAGCAGCAGCAGCAGCAGCTAGTGCTGGCAGCCAGAGACCAAGGCAGGTTGGAGCACTGCATGTCCAGCCCACCCTGGAACAATTTGTGGCATTCCAATCCAAAAGGTCAATGCCCAAACAGCAGGCCAATAAAGTAACGCGACTTATTGGTCAGTTCATTGCTGTTGGAGGGGCATCCTTCTCTATGATCGAAGGGGAGCCTTTCAAACAATTGATGGCGGCTGTGGCTCCACAATATACAGTTCCGTCACGTTCAACTTTCAGCAGGAACATTGTCCCCTCATTGTATCGGTCCTGTGTTGCAGCAGTGAAAGAGGAGCTTTCCAAGGCTGCTGGTCAGTCTGTTCATTTCACAACAGATTTGTGGAGTGCACCCAGTGGGCAGCATGCCTTTCTTTCTTTGACAGCACACTGGTGGCAGCCCGGTGTGCCCAAGGAAGCTGCTGCGTGGCAGCAGTAGTTCTGTCCCGCTGCAGAAAGATCGCTGGGCACTTTCACCATAGTGTTAAGGCTAGCCAACTTTGGAGGGAAGAGCAAGAGAGGTCAGGTCTTCCCGTACACTGCCTACATCAGGATGTCAGTACACGGTGGAACTCCACGTTAGACATGCTGGAGAGGATTTTGGAGCAGCAGAGGGCAATCCATAATCTTGCCTCAGAGCACAATATTGGGATTACATCTCCATTGAATAGGGAGGATTGGACAGCGATCGCCCAGCTAGTGGCAGTCCTTAAACCATTCAGGGATGCCACAGAAAATTTAAGCTCAAACACTGCCAGTCTGGCCCAGGTAATCCCAGTGTTCTCCCATCTAGGCAGCAAGATGGATATGTTCCTTGAAAACCGTGAGGCTGTTCAAGGTGGCACTCTACATCCTGACATAGCAGCCATAGTCAGGATGCTGAAGGATCTGCTAAAAGTACTCTAATGTTTAAGGTAGTTTCTCCCCCTGGTTGCACGTGTTTGTGGTGTGGCAACGTATGCTACCTCCGCCGGTGTAGCCAATTTACGTTAGGGCCTAGTGTCTGAGTTCTGGAAGTCCGCTCCCAAACGCCATGGACTGACAGACTTTGATGCTTTGCCCTGGGGTGAAACAGGTGAGCGGGTCGTCAATTGCCCACTCATTCGCCTTTCCCAATGCTGCTGCTGCTGGTTGTGGTGCCAGCGTCTCTTCTCTGCCAGTTCGCTTCCTGGCTAGTGTCATGCCTCAAATGTCCAAAATGTTTTAGGTAGTTTCTCCCCCTGGTTGCACATGTTTGCGGTGTGGCAACGTCTGCTACCTCCGCCGGTGTAGCCAATTTACGTTAGGGCCTAGTGTCTGAGTTCTGGAAGTCCGCTCCCAAACGCCATGGACTGACAGGCTTTGATGCTTTGCCCTGGGGTGAAACAGGTGAGCGGGTCGTCAATTGCCCACTCATTCGCCTTTCCCAATGCTGCTGCTGCTGCTGGTTGTGGTGCCAGCGTCTCTTCTCTGCCAGTTCGCTTCCTGGCTAGTGTCATGCCTCAAATGTCCAAAATGCTTTAGGTAGTTTCTCCCCCTGGTTGCACATGTTTGCGGTGTGGCAACGCCTGCTACCTCCGCCGGTGTAGCCAATTTACGCTAGGGCATTGTGTCTGAGCTCTGGAAGTCCGCTGCCAAACGCCTAGGACTGACAGTGTTTAGATGCTTTGCTCTGGGGTGAAACAGGTGATCGGGTCGCCAATTGCCCACTCATTTGCCTTTCCCAATGCTGCTGCTGGTGGTGGTGCCAGCGTCTCTTCTCTGCCAGTTCCCTTCCTGGCTAGTGTCATGCCTCAAATGTCCCTAATGGTAAGGGTAGTTTCTCCCACCTGGCTGCGTGTGTTTGCGGTGTGGCAACGCCTGCTACCTCTGCCGGTGTAGCCAATTTACGCTAGGGCCTTGTGTCTGAGCTCTGGAAGTCCGCTGCCAAACGTCTAGGACTGACAGTGTTTAGATGCTTTGCTCTGGGGTGAAACAGGTGAGCGGGTCGCCAATTGCCCACTCATTTGCCTTTCCCAATGCTGCTGCTGCTGGTGGTGGTGCCAGCGTTTCTTCTCTGTCACTTCCCTTCCTGGCTAGAGTCATGCCCAAAATGTCCCTAATGGTAAGGGCAGTTTCTCCCCCCTTGGCTGCGTCTGTTTGCGGTGTGGCAACGCCTGCTACCTCCGCCGGTGTAGCCAGCTTACGCTAGGGCCTTGTGTCTGAGTTCTGTAAGTCTGCTCCCAAACGCCAAGGACTGACAGTCTTTGGATGCTTTGCCCTGGGGTGAAACAGGTGAGTGGGTCGCCAATTGCCCACTCATTCGCCTTTTCCATTTTTCAATGCTGCTGCTGCTGGTGGTGGTGCCAGCGTCTCTTCTTTGCCAGTTCGCTTCCTGGCTAGAGTGATGCCCAAAATGTCCCTAATGGTAAGGGTAGTTTCTCCCCCCTGGCTGCGTCTGTTTGCGGTGTGGTAACGCCTGCTACCTCCGCCGGAGTAGCCAGCTTACGCTAGGGCCTAGTGTCTGAGCTCTGGAAGTCCGCTGCCAAACGTCTAGGACTGACAGTTGTTTGGATGCTTTGCCCTGGGGTGAAACAGGTGAGTGGGTCGCCAATTGCCCACTCATTTGCCTTTTCCATTTCCATTTCATTTTTTTCCGTCTGGTACACAACCTACCAAACATAACACACACAATAACACATATAACACAGTGACATAACACATAACACACATAACACATATAACACAGTGACATAACACATAACACACACATGTACAATTCACAAATCACAAGGACCTTTCCTCCTGTTATTTTCCCTGGCCTTCACTTCTACACTCACTAGCATTAACGATATAACTCACACTTCACCCTATAACATTTTTCCATCCACATAGCTGTCAACAGACCCAACTTTTTCAGGGACAGTCCTGCTTTTTTCCTGTCCCATCAAATTTAGCTAAACTAGGTATGCTAGTGCACATAGGTATACCTGGGTAGGGTAGCACTACAACATTAAATAAATATAATAAAGTAAATAATAATAAATATAACTGTAAAATAAAATTCAATAAACCCATTAAAATTAAATTATTTAGACATAATACATCTTTAACCAAAACAGTGCACTGCTAATAATCTTAAAAATAACCGTACATTAACCCTAAGCTATTTTTTTGTTCTTGTCCAACATTTTTCCATTCGCATACCTGCCAACACAACCAACATTTTTGTGGACAGTCCTGCTTTTTTCCAGTCCTGTTCAGTAAAAGTTGGGTTGTTGCAAAGTATGCCATTATAAATAGGTAGCAAATGTTAAGCATGTATTACAAGTGGTCCAAAATCAATTTAAAAATGTAAAATAATCCCTATTCTTTTATTAAACATCTATGGATGTGTGACTGTGTATGATAAAAAGGAGGCCAAGTTCCTTGCAGCATTTGTCTAGGTCATTTTGTGTACAGTACACCTCGGTACGTTGTGCAACTCTATTGGTCGTTTCGGCAGGGGGCTCGCCTGCCATCAACGAATGAGGTGCATTCTGCAGTTCTGCAATTCATTTGTTGATGCCAGACCAGCCCCCTTCCGGCGACCAATGGAGTCGGACACACGTACCTTCACGGCGCGAACGCATCTGCTGCTGCTGCTGCTCCGATGTGTTCTTAACCCCGTATTAACCCCTGCTACGCAGCCAGGAGAAAACGAAGATGAAATTAGCACGAAGAATGGCCACGAATATTCGCCCGAAAAGAAGACAGGAACGGGCGAATATTCGCGGAATACAAAGGGTTTTTTTTCTACGAAGACGAGTACGAAGACGAACACGAAGAGCCCCCTGGTGCCCAAGTCTAGAATTTACTTTGGGCTCTTATGGCTTTCGTGCCCATATGCCTGGAGCTATACTTGCGTTATACATATCTCTGAAGGCAAAAACAGTGGGGAATGGCTTTTTCTGGTTTTTAACTAACGGTACTAGTCAAGGATATCCTTTGCTTAATATTTTTATTAGGAATGGAGCCACTGGCAGAAACAATGATGCGTACTGTGGGGACAGCGTCTGCAAAAGTACTCCAAGAGGCCAGAATATTGCAGATGGATTTGCGAGATTCATTTAAATGCTACTATACTCTGAATATTGCATCTAAATTTAATCATTAGCAAAACAATCTATGGTGGCATGAAACAAAAGGGATAATATCACATATAGTTTTGGGATGATCATATGTTAGCAATAAACCATCGATAAAGGTCCCCTTAAGTAGGCATCATTGATTAAGTTATTTCTACTATAGTACAAAGCTATTTGTATAAATATTATTGCGGCAACAGAAAGAGGTTTAACATGAAAATGGAACTCTAAGGAAATAGCTGAAATAGTTCATATAATTAAACAAATTGATCATCAATCATCAATGGAAATCAGTGATTATAAAATAACAACCAAACTTTTAAATATCATATATGGGGTCCCTGGAAAAGATGGATTTTGTTGTATGAACTAATTAATATTTATATACTGTTATGCAATGTTAAGGGTATGATTCAGTATTTGTTTTGTGTCTACATTTTTATTATGAAAAAAAACTACAAAGAAAATGTCATGGCAGATACAAATAAGTTTTAATGGAAATTCAGTTGTCTAACGCATTCTAATATGTCTTAAAACTACAGGTTAAATCACATGTTTTTTTAGTAAACACATAGATTCTTATATATGTAAAACTGTTGTCTATACTTGGCTCAGAGACATTGTTGTTTCAAAATGCCCAGTCAACAAACTACCAAATCTTTAAGAAATCTATTTTTTCAATAGCTAAGCTTTTATTTAAACAACAAAGACCAAGCACAGATGTGGTATGACTGATTTTTTTGCCAGCCATGCTACATCAAAGTAAAAATCCACTTTGGGAAAACCTCACATGCAAAGGCAATGCATTTCCAAAGGAGTCGAGTCAGCTGTGAGGCTATAATTTAAAGTTGTGGTTTTAGTAACCTGAAATATACCTGGGCTTTGAAAAAGGAACAGTTGTCTTAAGGGAACATTTTTCTTAAGGGAAAAGGTGTCTATTTAAGGCAAAGCATATTTGTACAGTTTGGGGGGAGAAGTACATTCACATTGATTGGTGTATGCATGTAAATATCAAAACTAATTTTTACGATAAATATAATGTCAACATACATATCTGCACCAACCATTAATAACTAAAGTGAAGTATTTTTGGTTTTATTTTCTGTTCTATATCTGTGCTACATTTGTATAATATAGTATATATAGTATGTTTACAAGCGATGTAGCCGCGTGATGATCGTTTATAACTGAAGACGATTTATATTGCTACATCGTTGTTCTTTGACTATATGCCTAAATCACAAAGTCAGTCATACAGAGTAGAAGAAAAGCACGATAAATAGATTACAAAGATTTAGAGCGCCGGAGGATATACCAATTAAAAAATTAGCATTTCCTGGTTCAAATAATATGTAACAGATGTTTTATGTGGAAAAAAAATGTTCACATGCACAAGAAACAACAAAATGATTTCAAACAATGTTCATGTTTTGCATAGTGTCTTTAATCAAACCAGATTGTGTTTTATTTCAGCTATTCAGCTATTCCAGATCCATAGAAACATGCTGTTACAAGCGACAATATGGCAAAGTGGATGTTATGCAGCAAATTCCAGACAGTGAAAGAGTTGTATCACTAGCTGCCCTAGAAAGACCTCATAAGATCTGAAGCAGTGGTGCCTTGAGGGCCAGAAGAAAGGTCAAGAATCATGTGTATGCTTGCCTGAAAACAAGTAGTTTCATTATTATACTTTAATTGAGGCTTCTGTCCTTAAGCTAGGATATCCAAAAACTATGTCCTATTCACATCCCTCATGGACAGATGTTGTGCACCACTGGTCTGAAGCAAAGTTGGGACTGTGCTGTTGGGTCAAATGTCATTATTTTACTTGTTTTTATTGTCTGCAGAAGAAATTATATAAATATGTATTAAACCTAACTTGTTCTACTTGCAGGGGAGATCTCTCTACTTACCTTTTCTCTCTATTAATCTCTGACACAGCACTAAGAATCAAAATGGAGTGTTCCAATGGGTAATTTATTTTTTGTACATCATATGTACATAAATACATTTACAAGTTATGTATTGTATTAAGTGAAAGAAATTTATACTAGCTAAAATACTGGCCTCTGAATCTGAATATAATATTACTATGCACAATATATTACTATTATATGTTTAATACCATAAACAACACACACAGGTTGTTTTATGTATATAGTATATTTTACATAGTAACTAGTTCCCCATACAGCTCTGTCAATAAAGAATGTATTTTAAAGTACATTAATAACCTCTATTAAAATTTTTAAATAGTTAGACCTTTAGGAGAAACTGTAGTGTACTGTCCCATCCATGGTCCGTCTTTTTCTCCACTTTGGCTGGTTTAAGCTGCCAGTAAAGGGTAGGAAAGAGCTCCCAACCACACCATTTCTATGAATGCACACAGGATTTTCCTTAGACCACCCAGGCTAGCTGTCAGTATATATAACAGGTATGCAGTGGCAAGCCCAACACATCTCCTGCAGAGCCAAGTGCATAGGAGGATTTTGCTGAATCACTCAATGCATTTGCATTAATAATTTAAAGGTGGCATACATCTAATGCATGGTTGAAGTCTACCTTTAATACATGTCCACCTGGTTTGACTATATATATATAAAAAACATAAATTAGCAGTAACCAATAGCTGTAAATCAACAGCTCAGAATCATTATCAGTTCTATTGAAACTGACAAGCTATTGTTATATTATGATACGGCATGCCTAAATAAATATAACTCAATAATGCTGATGAAAGAGAGAGGAATTTATAGACCTAAGGTTAAATATATCCATACTACCTACAGAATACCCAACACTATTAGCAAGAGATATTTACAGCTTGGATTTTTTAGGTAAAAAAACCAGAATTTTGTGAGATAACCCTCCAAAAACAATTAAAAGAGAAATATAAGCACTGGTTTAGTTATTGGATAGGGGGAATGCCTTTAGCAATAATTTCACAAAATATATATTTTAGAGATATCCACATACTTTTGGCCATATAGTGTACACACCTCTCATTACAGTATAACTTACTAACATTATATCAATGGGTTATGTAAGTTCTAAAATTCTGATATATATATATATATCTATATATATATATATATATATACACACAGTATATGCAGTGATGTATTCTCGCCTAGGCTGACTATGATCAGGCCTAGGGCATCAGGTCCATAGAGGCAGCAGTCCCCCTGCCCTCCAAGTGTCCTGCTGCTCAATGCGAGGGTTACAGCAGCCGGCCCATTTACTCTAAGGAGGCTATGACGTGTCAGCATCTCCAGTCTCCATAGGCTGCATTAGAATGTGCGGTGGATCTTTTAGGTGCAGTGCACCGAGATTTGATATCATATCCTGGCACTCAGTGCCTTAAAGGCACGGTGAGCCTTTTAATGCAAAATAAGACATGGACTAGGACAGAGTAGAAGGTAAATACATATATATATATATATATATATATATATATATGCCCTGGCTTGTTGAGAGAAGAATCACGTATTGCCTAACTTAAAACCTCTCGGTTTTCAAATATCACAGCTATCCTTCTTCAGGCCCAAAATCACCGTGCTAGTCTATTGCTATTTTTTCTATGTTATACTAACAAATGCCAACAGATGTTGCACTATTCTACAACCCTAAAAGTCACAACAATGTTTATAGAAACAGAAACATATATGTGTGAAATGTAAAAATAAACTGCATAATTATTCTTCTAAATGTATAACTCATAGACAGGAATAGGTCCCAAAGTAATTTGATATAATCATTAATGCCCTGCTCCAAGGTCATATCTCTAACTACATCCCTAACAAATTGTGTCAGTAAATGATGACATTTTTTCTAGTATCAAATCTAGAACAAATCTAAGAAATATTCCATTATGATATCTGTACTATACTGTATCATATGGAAATTATATGGGAGTGTAATTGTTTTGTTTTCTTTACAACAAAGCCTACAGGGAGCCATGAGGAATAAATGTGCAGATTAAAATCAGTATCAGTACTCCTACTTCATGTTCTAAGAGAATCTATATGACAGTAAATGTAAAGGTTCAATGAAGCTTAAAGTATGTTATTTAAGCTACATGCACATTCTAAGTCATAGCTTTTTAATAGAAGCTCAAACATGGATATCTGCAATACACCTCACCTAATACATGTGTAAAATTAAAGATTAGAAAAAAATAAAAAAAATTGTTGCTTCACAATTTTAAGATGCCCATGAAGGTCAACCTTGTTCAGATTTCTTTTGTAGCCTCTAGCAGTCAAAAACTGCAACTCAAACTTACTAGTCACAGAGCTAGTTAAAAAATGGGAAACAGTTGCGACAATCACCGCTAACCTTTCCTGACACCACATAAGCATCAACGCTAATTTTAACCACTTGTCAGACTATGCTTCCTGGGTATATAGTTATTTTGCTTATGTTGTCTATATTGGGCCCAATAAGGTCCATCAATTAAAATATTTAAAAAAACTATCTCAACTGTGTAGTTCTAAGCCTTCAGTTTGTCTTCTCCAAAAGAGTGTGGTCAACTGCCCTTCTGTCTATATTAAATCATATGTTTTATAATAATAACATGTTTAACTATACAGAACTCTCCTTAGGGGGTGTGATTACAGGGAGACCAGGTGGCCTCTCATTCCCACCTGTGTCAGCAAACATCACAAGAAAAAATATTTCCTGCTTTTTCTAGTGGTGACTGAATCTGAGTCTTGATTATACAGTTGGCAGTACCAGCCACTGAGAAAACACTGAAAAAATATTTTTGTGGCAGTTGCCAACACAAGTTGAAGTGCAGTACACTTCTGGGCAAAAGACCAGTGCAACTGCCACATTTTGTACTATGTAAGGGGCAGCTGGTCACATAATGACTTAAATCAAACTTAAATTACTTTTAAACTGTTATTGTGAACATTTATACTACTTATTAGAAATATATCGGTATATATATATATATATATATATATGCAACCTTCCATCAAAATAAGTACTGTTTCATATGCCACTGCTTTGAAAAAATGTTTTAACTGGACTGATAAAACAGGAGAGCAAACAAAAATACTGCTTACCCCTCATTTATCTACACAATAATGCTGCCAACACATCACTTCTACATTGTCAGTTCCAGAGATTCATTCAACACATACTAGGTGATAATAGCAAAGGTTGTGTTGCTCTCGATATAACATTCCAACTTCAACTTTATCACGCACAACAGTTAACATTCTCAAATGTTGCTCCAAGAAAAAAAAAATGAATGAGTTATTCAGTTTATACACTAGGTAGACATGCCTTCAATTTTTTAATTTGACTTCTAATTTTTTATTTCATTCTTAAAGACCTCTATGGGTATGCCTATTTCTGTTACCTAAAAAAAAAAACATTATACGGTGTCTCCTACATTTGTGTGTCTTATTTCTAACTGCATGTTTTAAAAATCAACAAAATAAAGAATTCTCCAAAAAAGAAAACATGGTACTGTTTAGATTTTCCTAAGAAAACTGTAAACTGTTTATATGGTTATCACCTAAAGCTAACTATAGCAAAACTATGAAAAAGTGCACATACACCAGGAACTCAAAGAGTTAAAGCCTACTGTGCTGGCATGGAACATTGTGTATAAAGTTGAAGTGCATGCTCTAGTGTATACCACCGCTTGCCAATTCCCACTGCAAGGGACCAATGGACGCCAATTAAAGCCATGTGATAGTTTTGATCACCATACTTTTTACCCAGAGCTCCCCTTGTGGGATGTGGATAAGAGTTCCTGCTGACATCAATGGATGGTCCAGTTGACATTGCTGTATGTTGCAGCACACATGCTATTGTTGGAGAGGAAGTGGGAGAGTTCCCATGTATAGTGATCCACAATAACAGCTTTCACATGCAATGATGTCAGAGATGGTCAACCAAAAGAATGGAATATGCCCTCTATAGGGAAACAGTTAATATTTTAAGATGTACTTTTGTAATAAGGAAATCACAGTTAATGACTTAATGATAGTAAACACAAGTTTCATTATGCCCCAGAAGCGTTTTTTATGTTATTATTTCATTGATTATTTTAGGGCTTTAAACAGCCAACCAGTGGTAAAAAAATTGCCAGACCATAGAGGGCAGTTCCAGCTTCTACCTCAGGTAAGTGCTAAATGTTGTTCTCGTAAAGTACTTTAATATGTTTTATTTTATACTGGGGCTGTGGGTGGATATTAAACTGTCCCTTTAACCTAAGCTTTGTTAAAAACAAAAACAAAAAACTCATGGTACAAGACCTAAAACAGGATGTCACTAATCTGAAGGGGGACATACCAAGACACTTTGGACAATGCTATGCTTCCAACTTTGTGGGAACCATTGGGGGAAGTTCCTTTTCTATTCCAGCATGACTGCGCCCCAGTGCACAAAGCAAGGTCCATAAAGACATGGTTGGATGGTTGTGTGTATTCCTACACAAAAACACTCTAAAGTCTTGTGAAAAGCCATCCCAGAAGAGTGGAAGCTGTTATAGCTGCAAAAGGGGGACCAACTACATATTAATGTCCATGTATTTAGAATGCAATGTCATAAAAGTCCGTTGGTGGAATGGTCAGGTGTCCCAATACTTTTGTCCATATAGTGTATGTAAATATATATAGCAAAATAGGTTTGTACAAATGAACAGGCACTCTAGTCTTTTGCAAAAATAGAGCATTCAATTATCATGACATCAGGAACAGGGGCGCTCACAGTGTCCAGGTGTGTACTGATGCAGATGCAGTGGGTGCACTGTACCCGAATGCCTCTTTAATAAATTGCTCACAGAGGTAGGGCTCACCAGGGTAAGGGTAATGTGATATTATACTGAATATATTTAAGTATATTTAAGAAAGATAGGTGCTCTATATAGAGATATACCGTATTTGCTCGATTATAAGACGACCCTGATTATAAGATGACCCCCCAAAATCTAAATATTAATTTAGGAAAAAAACAAAAAGCCTGAATATAAGACTACCCTATAGGAAAAAAGTTTTACTAGTAAATATTAATTCAAATAAACTATTTTTTCATATTTAATAAAAGCTATGATTGAGAAACATATATATTTTTTTATTTCCTTTTATTTGCCAACCTGCCCCCCCAGTTAGGCACATCTGCCCCCAGGGTTGCCACTCTGCCGCCAGAAATGCCTTATACCCCCTATTTGCCACTCTGCCCCATGATGTGCCTTTTAACCCTCTATATGCCACTCTGCCTCCAGAAATGTCTTATACACTCCTATATGCCACTCTGCCCCATGATATGCCTTTTAATCCCCTATATGCCAGAGTGGCATATAGGGGGTTAAAAGGCATATCATGGGGCAGAGTGGCATATAGGGGGTTAAAAGGCATTTCTGGAGGTATATATACATAACTGCTAACAGCAATCACACTCCTATCAAGCCAAGGCAGCCAGTACATGTTGGAACCTGGGGATAATAGGAGTGTGAGTACAGCCTCCCTATGCCATGCTACAACCACCACCCCCTTACACATCCATGCTATCACACACACTCATTCACAAACATTTAAATACTCATTCATTCCATTAATCACACATACTTCACACATTAATCACAAAAACCCTCCCCCACCGCCTTACCTGAAATTCAGATCTCTCACTCGAAGACTTCTGCAGGGGCCTGGCTGTGCGAGCAACTTCTCTGGCCCCGCCCCCAGAGGAAGGAGGGGGGAGGCAGAATTATGTGACACTCTGCTAGCTTCCTGTTCTCCTGCTGCTAGAAGAGACGCTGCTCGCGACCAAAGCACCAGTAAGCAGCCTGGCCCCAGCGGACATTTTTTTGAGGTCTGATTAGAAGATGACCTCGATTATAAGACGAGGGGTATTTTTCAGAGGAGTTGCTCTGAACAAAACCTCGTCTTATAATCGAGCAAATACGGTACAATTAAAAATACCTATTGTGAAAAAGTATTTGGAAAACAATTAATACAGAAATAATATGATATTAATATACTATTGTTTATACTTTCTTCTAATGGTTTTTCAATAATTATTGTATGTCTTATATTTCTGTTTAAAATTGTGATATTTCTGATACACAGATATTTCCGAAGAAGCATTTTATTATATGTCACTCTGTGGAAACTAAATTATATCATTGTCCTTGGTGTTTCTAAAAATAAAGTTAACAGCTGTAACCAAAATAGCAACTCGAATTCTGAACTGATCTGCACTTCCTACAGCTTCCTATCTGTTCCTTAGTAACTTTTGGAGGGTAAGTTAGTAGGATAAAATTTTCATTTATTGAAAGCAGGAAAAAATATGTGAAGAATAGCCACATACATACAATTCCAAGAAAAATGTTAATGAACCCTTTAATTACCAGCATTTATGTATAAATTTCTCTTAAAATATGAGATTATCTTCATCTAAATTACAATAATGAACAAACACATTCTGTTTCAACTAAAAACACACAAATTATTGTATTGTTCTTTTTCATGTTGAATACATCATTAAAAAAAATATGCGAACCCTTTAACAAAAGCTAATTGGAGACAAGGGTTAGCAAAGCTGGAGTCAAATCAATGAAGCGGGATTTAAGGTGTGTTTTAGAGCTACTTTGACATAAAAAAAGCCCTCAAACATTTTGAGTTTGCTATATAAAAAAAAAATCTTAGACTTACAATCAAGAATTGTTGATTTGCATAAAGCTGAAAAGGATTTTAAAGTAATTTCAAATAGTTTACATATTCATCAGTCCACAGTTAGAAAAATTGTTTATAAAAGGAGATCATTTAGTACTGTGGCACCCAGCCAAGATGACTCCAAGAGCACAACACAGAGCGCTCAATGTGGTAAAAAAGAACCCTAGAGTAACAGCTAAAAGCTTGAATGAATCAGTGGCAATGGTTAACATCTCTGTTTTTAAGAGCCTACCATATGCAAACCATTGAACAGGCATGGAGTCCATGGAAGGACACCATGGAGGAAGTCACTACTCCCCAATTTAACATTGCTGCTCACCTAATGTTTGTCAAAGAGCACCTTGACACCCCTCACCACTAAAATGTTCTGTGGACTGATGAAACTAAGGTTAAATTGTTCAAGAAGAACATGAAGTACTATGTATGACTTAAAAACCATAAACAAAAGTAAATCTACTACAGAATGTTTTAAAAAAAATAAATAAAAAAAATACCCTTTTGGAGTTGCCCTGACAGAGCCAAAACCATAACCCATTAGAGATGCTGTGGAATGACCTCAAGAGAGCTGTTCACACCAGACATCCTAGAAATATGGCTGAGCTTAAGCAGTTCTGCAAGGAAAAATGATCCAAAATTCCTCCTGAACGTTGTGCGGGTCTGATCTGCAGCTACCGGAGGCCTTTGTTTTAAGGTTATTGCTTAATTTTTCCACCAGCACTGTGAATGTTTAATGGGGGTGTTCAATAAAGACATTAAAGATTATCATTGTTTATTTGTTATTAGCTAAAGCACATTGTTTTTGTCTATAGTTGTGACTGATGTATATCAGATCACATTTGATGAACAATTAATAGAGAAAATCAGGTAATTCCTGGTTTGTTTACATTTTCTTCCCATTGTATATATCCCCTTAAGGACAATGGGCGGTCCCTAAACCCATTGAAAACAATGCATTTTGAGCCCGTACGTGTACAGGCTTTGTCATTAAGGGGATATACACATATCTATAGATGAACTTGCTGTATATTAAATACATATCTAGATATCTGTAACAACGTTTTACATTTTCAAAGGAGAAAAAAATTTTTTAGAACAAGAGGTCAGAATCTAAAACTAGAGGGTCGGAGCCTTAGAGGAAATGTAAGAAAGTTTTACTTTACTGAGAGGATGGCAGAGAAGTGGAACAGCCTCCTAGGAGACTTGGTGGAGGCCAAAGCAGCATGGGAATTAAACATATAGCTATACTGAATCTAAGCCAACAACAACAAAATGGTACAACCAAACCATTAATTGAAGAATCCAGCTATGTGGAAACTAAAACATTTTTTAAGGGACTCCAAAAGAATTAGATAGTGATTATTGAATTTTTATAATACTAAAAAAAATTTTTGTATTTGGCACAGCAATCAGATCATATAACTTCAACTACAACTATCCCAAAACATTAAATAGATCTACAGGGAGAATGGTAATAAAGAACACAAACCAGAAAAAACTGAGAACACTTTACAACTACAAAGTACATTTTACATCGAGTAGACTGAACGTAAATAAAATACACATCCAGTTGCAAACCTCAGCTCCAGAAATTAGTGCTTCTAATTAAGTTGTACCGAGTACTCTAAATACTCTAAACCTAGTATTTTAGAGCACAGAGCACAACTGGGCCACATTACCTTAACAAGGGAGCCATTATTTGAAACTCATTTGACATAGTAATTGTTTCTTTCCCACTGCATAATAGTATTTTGTTGGCTATTTTGACAGCTGTGAGCACTTTTTATTACAGCTAGTGCCTCTGAATCTATTCCCTCTACATTCTAAAAGCTTACCATATGTAAGGTATCTAACATCATTTTTCCAGAGAGAAGAAAATAAGAATATGAAATTAAATTATTTTTTTAAAAACAATTCGTATTTTGTAATTTCATATTTTTCTCCCCTAGCATCTTAAAAATACTTTAAGGTTACCAAGTGACCACTTTAACTAATTGATTTCACTGAAGGCCACCAGTATGTATTTTCCATGGTTTCCATAAATTCCACATGTTGCCTTTTAGGGACAATTAACATTTTGCCTCAAGCATAACATTGCCCAAACTACAAAAGCATTCCGCATTACTACTGCTAAAAAAGTTCTGTCAAAAGTGTGTTACTCTGCAACACTTTACCCAACAAATCCAAGCTAAAAATCAGTTTCTAAAGGAACCATTCAATATTGACACTATAAGGAGAAACAGCTGCCTAAAAGGCGCTCAACCAGATCTAGACAAGAGGAACACCTTCACCGTGGAGGCAGGAATGTTTGATATAGTGAGTGAATTTAAACATGCATGGGATAGGCGTATGGCTATCCTGAATATAAGATGAGACCAAGTACTGATTAAGAATTGCAGTACTTTAAGCAGGAAAAATACCCAGACTAAATGTCTTTTTCTTTTTTAACTGCAGTCAAATTCTATGTGTCTAGCCCAACTATGTCACACAGACCACATGGTTCTCAGATTAAGACATCAATCACTAATGTTGCATACCCCACAAGTCTATACAGTACATAAACACTGTTACTCACAAGTGGGTGGTGGGAGGTGAAAACCTACACTGTTGTGGTGATACTAAAGAGCTGACATTTAGATTCTCTATTGTTAACATTAATATAAAAATGAATCACAATTAACATGCACAACACAATTAAAATGCAAAAAACACTAACTATTCCACTAAGATACATTAGTCACCATAACACAGGGCATGACAAATCCCAGGTCGCCATGGCGACTGAGAATTTTGTCCTGGCGCCTAGGTGTTTGTCAGCCTGTACCATCTCCAAAAAATGCCCCACGTCACCATTGTCGTGCCACAGACAGCTTCAGGGAAGGGGGTTGTGTGTTGATTGGATCCCCACACAAGTGTGGGGACCTGACACAACATTCCCCTGTTGCCTGATTGCTCCATGAGAGCGACAGTGCAGCGTTAACCCCTTCAATGCCGCGATCACGGCATTTTAGGGGTTAATACCCGTTTTTTACGGGGCTCTGCTGCTGTGGTTTAGGCAGACTAAATATCAGTCAATGCCGTGCTCCAATGGAACACCAGCATTGAAAGAGTTAAAAAAAAAATGTATACAAAAATAATAAAAAAAACAAAAAAAAACAGCCCTGACCTGAAACTCCAGGGGGCTTCCAGGTCAAATGCTGTGAGTTTAGTAAGTGGGCTGATGATGATCCGATCACTCCTGACCAACTGTTTGTTTAAAAAAAATCCTGGCTCTTAAATTTTTTAGCTGGCGCCTAGATTCACAACAAATTTGTCAAGCCCTGCCATAACATAATACATTCTTATTTCTACATGCTTAAATCACTCTTGATTTTACAACGTATTACGCTTTAAATTACAGTATACAACTGAATACACTTTATGACCATTTATGACTTTTCAACTGTACAATTTTATTATTGTCATAATGAAATCAAAGTAAATGTTGTGAGCCTGCATCTATAATGAGGTTGATCTTTGATGAATTAGCCTCATGAAAATGTATATGTTCCTCCACTAACTTGTTAGAATGATAAAAGTCTCCTGTTTTAATAATTAAAATGTAAGTTATTGAAAATTCCATAAGTAGGTTTATTCTAAATGTTATTTCAAATACTATTTTGTAACAAAATCAAAAGTCACTATAATGGATTCATGATTTACATACAAAGCATTTTCCTTTTTCATTGAAGATTACCGTACTTTGTCAAACATGTCAAAAATACATAGTGTATTGTAAACCTTACAAGTTCCAAAAAAAGAAAAATATTTAGTAACAGCATACTGGAATGTTAACACAGAGAATATAAATCTTCTTAGTAAACTACAGTGGAATGTTAAGAGGACATGGGGACAAGTATTAAGATTCATAACTAAATATCCCCTTGAATAACAACTGGATTGTATAAAAAAGACAAAAAAGGTCCATGCTTAAGTGGAAATCTTAGACATTTCCAATTTCAGCAATCTTATCTTCCAATTTCAGTGTGTAAATATGCACATGATCAAGTATATGTATAAATATTTATGTAATGTGACACTTGTTTGATACACTGTCATGGTTTTTAGGTAATAAATCTGAGGGTTACAAGGGTAATACGTGAGGCCACAGCTCAGTTAACAAAGGCTGATTAATTTAACAGGGCAATCATCCCGAATTGTAATGCAAATTCCACTTCCATGAATTGAATTAAAATCACAAATTGATAACTATAATATTGCTTTTCTAACTTGTTGTTTTGTAAGTTAGGCAACTTAAACAATAGAGGCATAAAATGCATACAATATTCTGTTCACCCCTATATCATGAACTATGGCTGTGGTTCCCCTATGCTTAACCATCAAAATCTCATAGAAATTAAAACCAAACACTTTGTAACATTTTAAGGTGAAGTAGGTATCCAACAACATTATAATGTATTGTACGAAAACACATCATATTATTGCTTAACTAATCACCTACACTTTGGAATTATGATGATCTAAAGATATTGTTGTGACTAGTAGAAAACTAGTATAGTGGCATTACCTAATGCTTTATTGTTCCCTATGATGGATCTCTTGTACCCTACCAAACTTCTCACTCTGGCATTTACTTGGTTTAATGTGGACAAGACTATATTTATTGTATGAGATATATAAGCAGTCTCGATAACATGTACATGTACATTAACAATGACAAGGCCAATCAAAGCAGTTGCAATTCAAAGAGCATTTTCTGTGAAACGACTAACCACAAGTATCTGCAGGTTACATCAAAAGATGGCACCACGTCCTGACAAAGGATGGAAGAGCATATCATGTGATGGAAGAAACCCCAGAGAAATTCTGTTTTTATAAGTAATGAGAACAAGAATACTACTAAAACGACAACACTCAATGGCTTTTCATCAATGTCACTCTGATTATGCATCAAGGTATCTATGGATCTGGCATCAGTGATTATGGATCCAGCAAGATGCATCATGCCACTTAATCAGTCATCAACACAACAGTATAGAAGATGATTCAATGCAATGTCCATTGATTATATGTCATTTGTAAATCCCACTTTCACTTTATTTTGTGACACAAATACATGCATTAAAAAAATAAAACTGGGCTGTATCTCAGAGTAATGAAAATGTCAAATATATTCATTAATATATACATTAACATATTCAATTCATGTACAGATTTCACCTGCAGTAATTGAAAATATATCTATTAAAATACAATTCACTCTGATGTTTTTACAAACATTGAAGTAATATATTTGTAATATATTAAAGTAGGGTATTTCAAAAACAGATGTATGTATTTTTTCCTTATATATTCTTGAATAATACTCTTAATTAAAGCAAGGCACTCAAATGCATTGATTCAAAAGAGCAATTATTAGATGTACCACAGACATTCAGACTTTTAAGGGGATTCTGACATTACACTTGTGCTAACGAATGACTAATTGCTTTTGTCTTCAGGCACTTCACAATATTTCACACAACAACATAGTTCTTGTCAGACTCATTTTCAACAACTTTAACATTATCCAGATCATGCTGATTTTTCAGCCACATTTTGCAAAAAGCAGCTAATTAAGAACATAAAGCTTAAGAGTGATTTTTATACTTTCTGTTGTCTTCTTAATGGAACACACATTTACTGTCTAATCTTTTTAACAAAATACCATACATGATGATAGAGGTTGTGGTCACCAGGTAAAGGAAATAAAGGGGCACACAGGCTATTGCTACTCGTTTGAACTGACAGCTCCCAGGTCTTCACTCCTAGGCCCACTTCACTTTCAAGTGAGGAAATGAGTGGGTTTTATGTATATAAAAGAAATACACAAAAGTTTTCAACATGGGACCTATGTACAGTACTATGTACTATTTTCCTACTCCAAGGCATATACCGTATTTGCTCGATTATAAGACGACCCTGATTATAAGACGACCCCCCAAAATCTGAATATTAACTTAGGAAAAAAGAAAAAGCCTGAATATAAGATGACCCTAAAGGAAAAAAGTTTTACCAGTAAATGTTAATTCATGTAAACTATTTTTTTTAATAAAAGCTATGATTGAGAAAAATATTTTTTTTGTTTTTATTTCTTGTATTTTCCAGCCTGTCCCCCAGTTACGCACATCTGCCCCCAGGCTTGCCACACCAATATGGCACTGTGGCCCATGATATGCCTTTTAACCCTCTATATGCCACTGTGCCCCATGGTATGCCTTTTGACCCCCTATATGCCACTCTGCCTCCAGAAATGCCTTATACCCCTATATCCCATTCTGGCATTTAGGGGTTAAAATGCATATTATGGGCAGAGTGGCATATAGGGAGGTATAAGGCATTTCAGGAGGCAGAGTGGCATTAAGGGAGTTAAAAGGCATTGTATAGAGCACTCTGCCTCCAGAAATGCCTTATACCCCTATATGCCACTCTGGCATTTAGGGGGTTAAAAGGCATATTATGGGGCAGAGTGGCATATAGGGAGGTATAAGGCATTTCAGGAGGCAGAGTGCTCTATTAAATGCCCCCTTAACGCCACTCCAGAAATGCCCTATGCCCCCATTTAAACTAACACACACACACACACTCTCTCCCCTCTCTCCCCCCCCTCCCCTCCCCTCCCCTCCCCTCTCCTCTCTCCCCTCTCTCCCCTCTCAGCCCTCTCTTACCGGTGCTTCCAGCCGGGGCAGCGGGTTGACGTCGCCTTCTGCTGCAGCCGGAAGGAGGTGGAGTTGGCAGCGGGGGTTTGTATGCGTCCGTCGCGTATACTTTCCCCGGCTGTCAGAGATCAGAGATCTCTGACAGTCGGGGAAGGTCTACGCGACGGACGCAGACAACCCCCGCTGCTAGCCACACCTCCTTCCGGCTGCAGCGGACGTTGTCTACGCGGATCGCGTAGACGTCAACCCGCTGCCCCGGCAATACAGCAGGAAGCACCGGTAAGTGTGTATGATGGGGGGGGGGGGGTGAGACAGGAGGATCCAGGTCCCCTGCAGCGGTGCGGGGGATCTGGATCTTAGTCTCCTAATCAGACTCTATTTGAGGTCTGATTAGAAGACGACCCCGATTAGAAGACGAGGGGTATTTTTCAGAGCATTTGCTCTGAAAAAAACCTCGTCTTATAATCGAGCAAATACGGTACATTTTTCTAATAATCTTCAACTCAACAGGCTGCCTTCAATATTTCAATACATAATAGCTTAAAATTCACAAGCCCAGCAATAAAACAATTCAGTATCAATCAGACTGAAGCTATGAATGTTTCAGCACTTGCATGTAAGTAAAACACAATATGTCACAATTTAATAAAAAATAAATTTGCATGTGCATAAATACGCATTGCATATAGAGCATTCATGAATTATTAGATGCTCAGAATTTGCCACACTTAAGGAATGGTATTTTATTACACTTTGTTGATGCAAATGAAGACCACATATATTTATTATGCATTTTATTATATAAGTGTAAAATAAACATATTTGCTACAATAGTATATCTAACCTTTTGAATACCATTAACACCAATAATTATTTTGTCATTTTATTCTAATATGCACAATTATTTTTCCTCCTCCAACACACAGCAAGATTTTACACACAAAACTTGCTCCTCTTCTTAAATAAGTCATAACTACACCTGTTTGCTGAGATGGATCTTATTTTAACACACTCCGGGTAAATAACGTCATGTATAAAGATTAATTTGCTTTACATTGCACTGTGAAATTTAGCTCAGATTCCATGTCTTTGGAGTTCGGCTGTGGTCTTGGGATCAAGATTACTATATACTATTATGACAGGGCTCGACAAATACCAGGCGCCAGGTCGCCATGGCGACAGAGAATTTTGTCCTGGCGCCTAGGTTTTGTCAGTCTCTTACATCCAGAAAAAATTGTGGATGTAAGAGGCTGAGTCACCACACGGGGGCGCTGCTGCTGCTGTCTGCCCAGGAGTCTGGGCAGACAGCACAGCCACTCAGAGCCCGCCCCCGAGCCTGAGGTCACTTCCATGGAGTGATCCTGTAGGCTGAAAACGCGGTTGCTGCAAAACCAGCAATCATGTTTTCAGCTGCCACAGGCAGCTTCAGGGAAGGGGGCTGTGTGTTGATTGGGTCCCCACACAAGTGTGGGGACCTGACACAACACCCCCCCCAGCTGCCTGATCGCTCCATGAGAGCGACAGTGCAGCGTTAACCCCCTTCAATGCTGGGGGTTAGGAGTTAATTCCCGTTTTGTACGGGGCTCTGCTGCTGGTGGTCTGCCTGGAAGCCCAGGCAGACCGGCAACAGAAAAAACGAGCCCCCACAATCCCTTTGATGATTCCTGTAGGCATGGAAGCCTACAGCAGTCATCAGAGACTCCCCCTGCAATGGCTGGTCTATAGACCAGCAATTGCGTCCCAGCTGCCAGAGGCAGCTTCAGGGACAGGGGAGAAGGTTCTTTGGTCTCCACATGAGTGTGAAGAGCAGCCCCAACCCTCCCCTGCTGCCTGATCGCTCGATGAGAGCGACAGTGCAGCGTTAACCCCTTCAATGCCACAATTGTGTATGACACATTCGTGGTATTGCAGAGGTTAACATTTGTCCTCACAAGCTTGGGGACTAAATATCAGTCAATGCTGTGCTCCAATGGAACATCAGCATCAAAAGAGTTAAACAAAAAAAATTAATTAAAAAAAAAAACACTGAAAGTCCAGGGTGCTTCCAGGTCAAACGCTGTGAGTTTAGTAAGTGGGCTGATGATGATCAGATCACTCCTGACCAACTGTTAGTTTAAAAAAATCATGGCTCCTAACTTTTTTACCTGGCGCCTAGATTCACACCAAATTTGTCAAGCCCTGTATTATGAACAGGAAGAGGCTTATTTTTCTATTCCAAGGCATACACATTTTACAGATCTCTGGTCAGGCCTCACCTAGAGTATTGCATTCAGTACTGGAGACCCCATCTCCAGAAGGACACTTTGGGAAGAGTTCAGAGAATGGTAAGTGGTTTGAAGTACAGAAATTATCAGGAAAGATTAACCCCTTAACGACAATTGCCGGTCCTGGCACGACACGGAAAAGCATGTGCTTTACGCCAATTGACGTGCCAGGACCGGCACGTCTTTAAACGGGTGCAGAAAGCGATCTACTTTCGCTTTCTGCACCCAAAAAGCGTTGCTGAATGCCTCGACCTCGAGGCATTCAGCAACGCCGCGATCGGCACGAAGGGGCCATCTCTGGCCCCTCCACGGGGCGTCAACATCCGCCATACTTTGTATGGCGGCGGACGCCCGTTTTAAAAGCGTTTAGGAGGCGATCAACGATCGCCTCCTAAACTTAAATGGTGTCGCTGGAATGCCTCGATCAGGAGGCATCCAGCGACACCAAACACTTACCTTTCGGTGGGCTGTGACCGCTCCGGAGAGCGGTCACAGCCGCAGCTGCCGGTGATCTTCGCCATCAAGGAAGATGGCCGCCGCCCTGCAAGAGAAACAAGCAAGTTTTAAAAGCTCGCTAGACGGTCTCCAGACCATCTAGAGAACTCTGGCTCCACTTGCAGGTTGAATACAGGTACTGCATTCACCATGCAAGTCAATGGAGCCCAGCTTTCTAATCACATTGTGATTAGTAAAAAAAAAAAAAAAAAAATAAAATAAAATTAATAATTAGAAAAAAATAGTAAAAAAACAGTAAAATGTAAAAATCATTTCCCACTGATGTCACTATCAGGGGAACCTCCAAGTTGAAAAAAAAATGTTTAAAAATTTTTTTTAAAAAAGGCAACAAAATATAAAATATATATATAAAAAATATATTTTTGTGAGCAAGTCCTAAAATTAGCATATTAGCTTAAAACAATTCTCGCATGGAAAGAGTTAAAATACTGGCATATTAAATGCCCGTGGGGTGTCTACTTTTAAAAAAGGTATGATTTGATGGGGTAAATTGAATTGGCCAGGTTCAACAAGGTCCCAATTAACACCGGGGGAAGGATGGCCACACATCTAATTTCCAATTAGAATAATGCACACGTACCAAATGTGGCCTTTTAGTTCCCCCAAAAAATGACAAATTCATGCATGTGGGGTATCACTGTACTCAGGAGATGTTGCTGAACACATATTGGGGTGTCGTGTGACAGCGGCATATACCAGGAGCTGTAAATTCATACATAAAGTAGGTGTGTGTGGGAAAAATACACACACAAAAATACTACTGCAAACTTTGAAACAATGCTGGTGGTAAAATGTGTGCATGCAAAGAGTTAAAATACCAGCATTTAAAATACCCTGGGGTGTCTAGTTTTCAAAAATATATGGTTTTGTTGGGCACACTGAAATGGCCCGGCTCAAAGATGTACCAAATAGGGCATGGGCAGTGGATCCCCAAATGCCAAAGTTCAACATTGAAAAATGCGCATGCCCCAAATGTGGCCCTTTTGCCCCCAAACAGCCAGGCAAAATCATTCATGTGGGGTATCACTGCGCTCAGGAGATGTTGCTGAACACATATTGGGGTGTTTTGTGATAGTGACATAAACGAGAACATTTTAATTCATACCTGAAGTAAAATGTGTGTGGCAAAACAAATGCAAAAAAATGACTACCACAAAGTTTGACAAAGACTGGTGGTAGATATGGTGCATGGAAAGAGTTAAAATACTAGCATTTGAAATACCCTGGGGTGTCTAGTTTTCAAAAATATATGGGTTTATTGGGCACACTGAAATGGCCCGGCTCAAAGATGTACCAAATAGGGCATGGGCAGTGGATCCCCAAATGCCAAAGTTCAACATTGAAAAATGCGCATGCCCCAAATGTGGCCCTTTTGCCCCCAAACAGCCAGGCAAAATCATTCATGTGGGGTATCACTGCGCTCAGGAGATGTTGCTGAACACATATTGGGGTGTTTTGTGATAGTGACATAAACGAGAACATTTTAATTCATACCTGAAGTAAAATGTGTGTGGCAAAACAAATGCAAAAAAATGACTACCACAAAGTTTGACAAAGACTGGTGGTAGATATGGTGCATGGAAAGAGTTAAAATACTAGCATTTGAAATACCCTGGGGTGTCTAGTTTTCAAAAATATATGGGTTTATTGGGCACACTGAAATGGCCCGGCTCAAAGATGTACCAAATAGGGCATGGGCAGTGGATCCCCAAATGCCAAAGTTCAACATTGAAAAATGCGCATGCCCCAAATGTGGCCCTTTTGCCCCCAAACAGCCAGGCAAAATCATTCATGTGGGGTATCACTGCGCTCAGGAGATGTTGCTGAACACATATTGGGGTGTTTTGTGATAGTGACATAAACAAGAACATTTTAATTCATACCTGAAGTAAAATGTGTGTGGCAAAACAAATGCAAAAAAATGACTACCACAAAGTTTGACAAAGACTGGTGGTAGATATGGTGCATGGAAAGAGTTAAAATACTAGCATTTGAAATACCCTGGGGTGTCTAGTTTTCAAAAATATATGACTTGATGGGGTAAATTGCATTGGCCGGGTTCAAAGATACCCGAAATGGCACATGGGGGGAAGAATTACCAGATTTGGAAAAAATGGCTTTGAAATAGCAAAACGCTACCTGTACTTATTGCCCCATAATGGGTAGAAAAAAGCAAAAAAACATAAAAACATTGGGTATTTCTAAACTCAGGACAAATAGTAGAATCTATTTAGCAGGTTTTTTCATTACCTTTTATAGATGAGTAAAAGATTTTTCAACTAAAAGTTAGAAACAGTCATTTTTTCACCATATTTTATACTTTTTTTAGTAGTAAATAATAAGATACAATCAAAACAATGTCATCTCAAGAAAGCCCTTCTTGTCCTGAAAAAAACAATATCTAATGTGTGTGGGTTCAGTAAACGGGAAAGAAGAAAATTACAGCTAAACACGAGCAGCGCAGAAATGTTAAAAAGGCCATTGTCACGAAGGGTACAAAAAGTAAAATCAGCCTTTGTCACGAAGGGGTTAAAGGATCTTAATATATATATATATAGCTTGGAGGAAAAAAGGAAAATGTTTCTATGTTTTTAAATTGTTTTTTTCTACTGTGTTATATTGGGATTAAATTACATTAAAAGAGTTCTGAAAAGTTAATCAAACGTAAATTAAATGAAAATATGTATTTTTTCTTAATGTTATGGATATTTTAAAATGTTACACACTACTACTTAGGTCATTTCCTAGGTCATTACCCTGTCTAAGAATGTATTTGCCATCTGCTTTATAACTTAAAAAAATATATATATATTTTACTAAGGACCACCTAGGCTGTAAAGAATGTCAACATGAGCCTTAAGTGACACCTCGGCTGTCATAATCAATGTCATGGACGAAGATTATTCCTGTCAACAAGTGACTTGTCACTTTCAAATGTAGCCAGCTGATACCAACTTTTGATTGCTGCAGAATGATCTGCAATGAGATAGGACAATATATATATATATATATATATATATATATATACACACACATATATATATATATATATATATATATATATATATATATACATATACACTACACAATCACTAGTGCTTTTTAAATCATAACATATAACATACAAAAATGAGAAAGCCCTGTGGTTGTTGGGGAACATAATTAGTGTGTAAGGGTTAAATCACAGGGGTCAGGCAAAGGACACCAAGGATTTCTATGGAATGCGCTCGCGCCGCTTAGTTTTGCCCGCCTTTTTTGTGTTGTTGCGCTCGCGAGCAGCTCGCGCCGCTGTGTTTGCCCGCCTTTTTGCATTCCATTTGCGCTCGTGCACAGCTCGCGCTATAGTTTGGGCAGGATTTTAGGCTATAAAAGTGATGTTTCTGAGGTGCTTGTTTCACCACCCTAGGCTAGCATTAACCGACTGCACTGACCTTTGAATCTGGTGAGCGGCGGTTTTCAGCAAAGCCTCGGGGAGAAGCATGGAAGAGCTGCTGAATTGTCGCCCGCACTCCCTCCCTTTATTTTAATGTTACATAAAAAAAAAATAAAAAAAAAATATATATATATATATATATATAATATTAATCTAAAAATAAAAAAAAGTGAATATGTTTATATTTCATGTCGTGGCTTTTATTGGGGTTGAGCTGCTCTCTGAAAAGGGAGTGAACATTGGGGGGTTTGTTCAGTGTCAGGCTGACCGGCTGTTGGGGCAGTTGGCCTTGATTAAAATTATTTTATAACTCTGTGGTTTGGACCAAGAGTTTTGGTTTATTCTAGTTTTGATACAAAGTTGTTTTGATTTGTTTATGGTTGGAAATTTGTTATAAGCTATATAAAAGACCACGGCCTTTGTTCAGCCAAAAAATTGTTTCCGTTGTATTTATTATTTATTATATATTTGGTTATAAACTTTACACCATACAACCACATGTGGTTTAGACATTTTTAGTTAAAAATTAATATGACTAATAGCATTTAAATGTATGTACCATATTTATTATTAAAAAAGGTAATGTAATCTCTGGATCCCTCCCCAAAGTATTAACCAGATAAAATATGGCAAAATTTAACAAAGAAGACCTCAAAATTCCAAGAGGAATATGACCAGAAGGCACAAAAATTGACTCGGGTAGGTTGAACATTAGATTTGGGTAATATTTAAAAGAATATGTGACTATGTACTTGACGAACAGATCCAACATGATCCCTTTTCAACAGGGATTAACTGATGTACAGGCCACTGAAATCAGAGTATACTTAGTATATCTACTGGAAACGGTGACCCTGACCCTGCATAACAATATGATTTTAGAAAAATCAGGTAAATCAGAGAAATATCTGCATTTTACAGAAACTGACAGAAAAAAAGAAAGGAAAATTGTCATGATTGACATTTAAATTATTAATATTAATACCCTCTGAAATTCTTTACTACTAAGTGTTCCTCTAACTCCTCAACAACACATTCAAAGTAAAACTGGTAGTTATACATTCAAGTTAAGACTCTTCAGAGAAGGGCCCTTTATATCAATTGAATGTACCTCCCTCCCAACTGAATGTCTGTCTCTTATTGTATCTCTCCTGCTATCCTTTGTATTTAAGTACAGGGTTGCGCTAAACAAAAATCAAATTACTCAAACGTCAGTAGCCAGAAAATGCACAGATGAGAACACCCCAGTCTGCAACAGAATGGAGCAAAAATAACTAAAAATCCCAAAGATATTTACATATTTTTGATATTCCTTAAATGTAATCGCTCATATAAGCTAAACCTAGTTTGAATCATCACTGTAATTTAAATGCGTGTTTCACGGTAAGATGGAATGGAAATTAAATTTCACTTGTCTTTCAATGTTAAAATTCTGAAGCCTCAGCGCACCTCTACGATATGCAACTACAGTACCAACATTTTATTAAACTCCGAGGAATTATCTGTTCACATAACTCATGTTTCAAGCAGTCAGCAAACAATTGATTTCTTTACACTGTGTTGAACAAAAGCCAAATCTTTAGTGGCTTTGCTCTATAAATGATATATAAATGGAATTAAGCTTATGAGCTGTGGCTTGTCACTAAATATACCCATGGGAATGTATAGTTAAGAAAAGATGCCCTGGGAGGAAGCTGGCAAGCTGACACAGCTGGAAAAGGTCATTTAATAAAGCACAAGTTATGGCAATGCTCAAAACCAGCTTGTTATGTAATAAATAGGCACAGGTGGTACCCTGCCTAGTTAAAGGTATGTTAAATAAAAAAGGTTATTTACACTTGATTCAGTTTGGGAAATTGATGTTGAAATAGCCTTCTAAGCAGAGTGCGGCCATATAAACGGTTAATGCATTTTCAACAAATACATAATTCAAATTTTCATCCACAGTCCTTTTAGACAGTTGATTATTTACATATAATATGACCAGTAATGCTTAAAAACAATGCAAGCCGTTTATGGTTAGTATTATTATTATTTATTGTTTTATATAGCGCCATCAAATTCCGTAGCGCTGTACAATGTAGTAAGTTTAGTGAGTTGGTGCTGAGTAACAGTATTTTATTCAACCATGAACCAGGTTATGGTGAACAACTATATTTAATCATAAACCTATTATTTGTCTGTGTTATTGAACGAGCAACAGACTGTAGTGAGCACCGTTCATATTATATTATATATATACTATATAGTATTCATATCAATGAAAGCTGAGTCTCTCAGTGAGTATCTTTTACACTAGTACTATGTACTTGATGAATAGACGTGACTCATATGAGAAGAAGCATTTGCCAAGCTGCTACATATATAATTTCCTTGACATGAAATTAAATGGTTATTATTTTTAACAATCTCAGGCTCACCTTATAGGTTTTTAAGTATATACATCACCTTATCTAATACCCCTTGATTGCGCTGTATTATTTAACCCAGGTTTTTCATTCTCACAGTGGACGGTTGGTAAGGGAGAGTGGGCTCTAATTTATCAATTTTGGGCCACTGCTAGAAATATATTCTGGGCTTGTTTTTCTTTTTTCTTTTTAACTTGGCTACTTGCCCTCTTGTGCTGAATACTGCCAGCCTTCCCTTACATTCTTACCTGACATGCCTCTCTTTTATTTCTATTTTTTACATATTTATCTCAAAACTAGCTATTGTTTTATGTGATCTGAATTTTTGTATTTTGTATCATGTTGTTTATTGTGCAACTGACTGCATTAAATGTTTTCTTGACTTTGTGTTGCTTTTGATGAAACGTGAATGTAAACTATATTTTTAAAACAGGTCTTTATGTGGCCAAGGAGTATGATTTATTAGGTGATTTGTTAGTGTTCATTTAGAAAGAATTCCCTAAAGTATGCTAGCTTTTTAATTTAAAGATATAAAGCATATTTTTCTCCAAAACAACAACTACTTGGTGAGTTTCAATGAAAAAAAAAACCACTGCCTGCACCTATGTAGTCTACTCACTATATATATACCATATAACATACACCGTTTTTCTTTTTTTCCTGCCTTTTTTGGCTGCCTCATAATGTCTTGCGGAAAAAAACAAACTATGGTAAGGCTAGGTTTCCACTTGGTCTTTTTTGCTAAAAACACACATAAAAACGCCAATTCAGCCACACGGCGTTTTTTTGTGAAAAAACGCTGCGGCCAGATGTTAGCTGTTCTTCAATAGGAAATCGCACAATGCCATATCCACTTGGCGTTTTTCTGTTTGGCGTTTTTTCAGTCCTCTTTTCTGCTTTTTTGGGCTCTGTGGCAGTTTTTCAAAATCGCAGCATGTTGACACTGGTGTTTTTTGCAAGGAAATCTTGGCGTTTTTCTCCAAAAGAAGTCTATGGGAGAGAAAAAACGCCATGAAAAAGCCATGTGGGTTTTGCCTTGGCGTTTTTTATGGCGTTTTTTTCCACAGTTACAATGCAGAGGATGGACCCAGTATCTGTGTGTCCTACGAGAAATAGGCTGGAAACAAACAGTTTCACACAAAACAAAGTTCATATTGAATTTTACACCATTTGGAACAAACATTCCATTACAAACAAACAAACAAACTGGATCCTGTGTGCCAAAAGCAACAGCAAACAATCTGCACCATCATTTGGGGCCAATCTTCCTAGAGGAGCAGACATTCGGAATAAAGCATGCCTTACAAACCACAGAAAAGAGACAAAAGGGTCCGCCGGGGCGTTTAAGTAGAACTCTACCAAGAAAAGGACATCAGGAGGGGGCAGATACTTTCCATTTATCCTAATCCCTTTTAGCTGGGTGAAAATTCCAACGTGTAAAGGCTGGAAAAACTGCCTAAGGTCAAAAAAGCAATTTCCACAGAAAGGCTAAAACGCCAGAAAAAACGCCAAACCGCAGGAGAATGCAGTGGCAGCTTTCTTGGCGTTTTACCTGGCGTTTTTCATCAAGAAAAAAACGCAGGACAAAAACCCAAGTGGAAACCTAGCCTTAACCATATCTAATTCAAACTGTGTATAAATTTCATATGACATTTTTAAAAAAGGTTACTATTAGTTTTTATGGTAAAACTTTGCTGACTTTCGGTGATTGTAAGATCATCGGAGCAAGGGTCCTGTTCAAATTGTTTTGCGATGCACTACTTGTTATACTCTGTTTATCCATTGTCCAGTGCTGTGAAATGATTGTACTATATAAATCAATAATAACAAGACACTATATTTCAAGGTACACCCTTTTCTTAATTTTTTGTCAATGTATGACTATTTTTTACAGTGAAAGATGCCTTTAAAAAGGGCACTTTAAACATCAGAGACAGGGATAACAATTCCTATGTAAACAGCCATTGTGCAGAACAGCATAGCTGATGGTTCAGCAGATTCATATTTGAAAAGCTCTGCAGACCTGTTGTTGTGCCTAATTCAAGAACCACACATCGTTAACCAACTGCATTTCAGAATGACTCACACTATAAATGCACTTGATATTTACTCCAAGAATAATAAAAAAAAACAGGTTACGCGATGGCATTACAAGTTTGTGCCTTTTTTAATATGGTTTTAATAATGGTTATTATAATTATTGTGCCCCAAACTTATAATTGTGTAAATCTGTATAAAAATATATACAAAGGAGAGTCTTCCGCACTGCTCCTGCTTTGCTTTTGCTAGACCATTAAAGGGGAACATCCACTATTTTGGTTACTAGTACATAATAAAAAGATAATAAAGTGTTGCGCCAAGAATTAATCAATGTGAAAGTGGCTATTAATTAATCAATGTTACACCAAAAAAAAGTGCAGTGAAAGTATAAAACAATAATACTTATATTAAACAGTCTCTCGCGTATCTGAGTCACTCCGCTTTCCTCCAAAACGGGCGGCTTGCAGGTATAACGCGGTGACGGTTCAACACGCAAACGCGTTTCGCCCAATCAGGCTTCCTCAGTTACTGTTTTTAAATGTAAGCATGCTGCATCTTTTTAAACATTAAAAACGTATTTACATCTTACCTTCCTGCCTCTCTATTTCATACTGTTTGCTCCGTGTTATTGTCATGTGGACGGATAAACGCTCGAGGAAGGGATCTTGAGAGAATCCTTCAAAACAAACCGATAAGTGAAAACGGAGCCGAAACTTATTTGCCGTATACTTGAAAAAGTCAGAGCAAACTTATTGCTCATTTCCATGTAAGTGAGATATCACGTAGGGAAAACACCTGATTTATATATTTATGGAAAGCACTATGATCTTTTGTTTTTTTTGTTTTTGTCTCTATATATTGACAAACTTGATACAATGGATGGAGATTCAAATTGAAAAGCCAATATAAGTATTATTGTTTTATACTTTCACTGCACATTTTTTTGGTGTAACAATTAATTAATAGCCACTTTCACATTGATTAATTCTTGGCGCAACACTTTATTATCTTTTTATGATTATTAATGGTATTTTGGGGTTATACTTCAAGTGTTTGCAGCATCATTCATACATTTTTTTGTATAATAGCAATATACAAAATTGTATGGTATTTAGCGCCTGATCACTATTATAATTACTACTAGTATATAATAGCTTTTTCTAAAAGCTCTAGTGTTCTAGCACTGTTATCTTAGCCCAAACTACTAGATAAACACTGTATCATACTGCCTGTGGCAAACAAAAGAATGGCTCACATTTTCACCAATTAGTTGATGGAGGAACAAACTTAATTAGCATTGTCAAATAATTTTGAGTAGGGGAAGTCACCTAAAATATCACATTACAACAATGGCAGTCTCCAGGACTGTACATAAAAGAAGTTTGAGATAAATTAGATAAAATCAGATTACTGTACAGATTACTGTACATAGCACTGTGTTCTATGCTTATGGAGAAACATTTTGTTACCATGGGACTTCCCCTTTAAAGTACTTATAAAGTACTCTTAGTTGAAGAGTCTGTCTGGAATTGTTTTTTGTGTTTGCCATTCAAGATTATTCTTTTTTCATTTTTTTTTATTGTGGGAATAATATCAAGTAAGGTTACAATACTTTTTTATTTTTATATAAAAAAAATAATATTTCATGTCTATTGTATGGATTGAAAACAGGTACTTCATCAATTGCTTCTGAACTAAAATGCTTCTGATCCCCAGATTGAAGCAACCAGATGTCTAACACAATGAGCACTTGGAAACGGTCTCTGCTGTTGTTATGTTAAACCTGTTCTAGAGGATACATTAATAGTGACATTCATGATGTGTACAAGATAAGTGGTAGATTATGCTTTTTATCAGGGCAGCCAAAATAACTAAAATAAATAGGTTAGCTGACACATTAATAGAAATACATAATTTGAGTACATTAAAAATATAACAAATCATTCCAGTCCATAATCAAAAAGCAACAGAGCAAAATTATAAAGTACATGGCTAAAATGTACTTTTCTTGGTTAAAAGAAACATAGAAGCTATGCTCACCTTATACAAACAGAACAAAAGTTGAAATTGATTCAAGTTAATTTAAGTTAAAATTTCAAAAAATACAACCGTTGTCTTTTAAAGTGGTCTTCTTTTCTATACATAATATTATAAAAACCAATACAACATGCAAAATTGTCTCTATATAGGCATATCCATTGGTTTCTATACTACATGCATACCGCATACCCCTGCTTTGATAGATTGGTGAATCGCATCAGTTTCATGATGTGAAAATCTAATTTATTTAATGAAACATTCTACAAATTACTGTTCATTTATATAAATATGCTGTTAATGTCAGGAATCAATTTAATTGCATAACAGTGCCTAAGCAAATACTTTTTTAATGAATTCGACTGGTGTGAATGTAAAGACAGCTTTAAAAACATGATTAAAGTGCAGTATAAAGTACACACAGTACGTATAAGGGTGGGATAACTGGAGTATTTAACCACTCTGCCATGAGGTCATCACAGATCAAAAACAGTCTTCACCAAACCAGGTGTTTTACTTTCCAAGAGGCTGGTAGGAAAAAACCTTTAAGGCCCACAATTAGTGACAGGAAGATAGTAGGAGTAACCAATTATTTGCTAAGCCCGAAACACACAGTAAATTACTGTCCGCAGCAGTTACCGTTTGTCTGATAGAGCTAAAGCAGCTGTTACAGAACCCATGGCAAAATAATGCAGAGGTGCTATATAACATGTTTGATCAATAGAGAGTAGGAGTCTTTATTGGGTGTGAAGAAAGAAACCAATGTATAGAATATGCTTATTTTGACAAACTGGTAAAACCATGCTTTGAAGTCACGTGAAATGTAACAATTTGATTCACAAAAGAGTTTGGATATTCAGAGAAAATAATGTACCCTTCTATCCTTTGCTGTATATATACATAAAAACAACCACATACACATAGTTTGCATTACAAGTATACAAGTATAATTGTATTTTTCATCAGATGAGTTGGTCCTATGTAATACATGAAGAAGTCTCAAAAGATGTAGCCAGTCATTAGACATGGCCTACTCAATGAAGGCGGAATCATCTAGGTTTGACCCTTCATAATGTACTTGGGGTGCGCTGAAATGTTTCTGTTCCCCACAATTCGTCTCTAAGCTTCTGTTTTATATAAAAAACCCTAAATGATAGAGACGCTATAGATTGCCAGTTGAATTTGTGTTTTCTCACACTCTGAAACCATTCACACCTGAAAGTAATTTACATTTCAGCTAGAAAAAAAAATAATATTTTGATTATACCATCATTTTGCAAAGAGGCCTCAGGGGCCGGTATCTATAACGTATTTAGTTTACGTATAGCTTGTGCAGTAGCCAAATCCCCAATTCAAAATTACGTATTACAATAAAGCAACAAAGCCAAGATCATTACCACTAGTTCTGATCTTAAGCAGACTGTGAAAGCCACTTATTCCCTTGGAGTTTAAACTAAACCTTCCAAGCTTTGTGGGGTCGTTTTCACATTAATTTCACATATTTTCTCACTTGGTCTACCTGGAATAAAAACACAATTGCTTGTTTCTTTGTTTGCATAGACGGGTAATTGCCGCCTAGAGAGAGATGTGATTCTTATAAATAATTTCGATATGGTTCCTGACGTCTCAGCAGGTTATCTTGGAAATAACATCTCATAATTTTCACAGGAAATAATCCTATATTAATGTCTGCCATCACAGTGGACTTTCTGCCAACTCCCTCTGGTGGTTAAGGCTGAAATATCGAGAACAATAAGTACTTTTCGGGATATAATTTATAGATATATTCTGGAGGCAAACCAAAACTTAAGAAAAAAAACACACACTAAATGAAACGAATGGTTCACAAAATACCACCACTCATTTCTTCACGAAAATATTCCCAGATTCAACCTAAATCCACATTTCTCTATCCTGCAAATTATCTTCTTTTGTTCTAGATTAATTCAAGTTTACAAAAAAGAATTGTCTAAAAGCGATATGTGGCTGCATTAAACAGACACTTCACTAAGAAGGTAAACATTGTATTTATGAGTTTGATAAACATCTGATAAGACTTTCTCCTACTTACTCCAACTTTAAACACTCACTAAAAACTTACCTAATCAGAGAAGCATACAACCTTCCCCTTAATACACCAAATCAGTATCCTAAAGAAGCCATCTGCAAGATGCCAACCTGCAAGACCAACACAGAGTTCTCTATTTTGCCCTCACTACAATCAACTCATCCTCACCCAAACAAGTCCTCTCTTCCCCTCAACTACCTAGTACATTGTAAACTTGCAGGAGCAGGGCCCTCTTCTCCTTCTGTACCATTGTGGTTTAACTGTGTGTTAATGTTATTGTCATTTTTAATTGTCTTTGTTAGATATCTTTGCTGTCCTCTATTGTAACAGCGCTATGCACTCTGCTAGCACTATATAAGTAATTGCAATGTAATAACATGATCTGGCAAATGGATTCTTGCTTTGTATACACATCACTCACAGATCTACTCTCAAGCAATGTAAACTTTAATCAAGTAAACAGTGATGATTCAATAGCCAGGCTATGTTTGTAGGGAGCTGAATTCAATTACTGGTATTATCAACACAATGGTATCCAACTATATTATATATAATGATACAAAAAAGTTGCTTTTTTCTTGTAGATAACAATGTGGTTCCCTGCCATTGGCTGCAAATATCTTAAAACAGTTCATTTACAGCATAAGCATGCACATCATTAAAAGAAAAACACCAAGTGGCATGTTGATAACTCACCTGATTCAGTTCATCAGCCTTTTTTCCAATACAGAATGCTAAAATCTCACAAAACCTCCAGGTTTGGCACAGAGGATACCATTCCACATGAAAAGCTGAGCAGCGTTCGATCCAAAAAAACCCCCACAACAACACAAGAAAAACGATTCACAAATAAAGAGCTGTTCCCAAAGTTGAATATATACAGTTATTTGGAGGAAAGCCTGGAGGCAGAACAATGGCAGACTGCATCATAGTGATTCTGATGAATTAAAGGCTGCTGCTGTAAAGGGAGAAGCCTCCATCGTCTTCTGTCACCTCACTGTTACACATTCACAGCCTTCTGCTGTATTGCTCGGTGTGCGTATGTGTGTGTGCGTGTGTGTGGAGTTGTAGAGTCAGGCAGCAGGGGGAGGAGGGTTTATTAGTGCTGGGACTTCTCTCTCACTGACTCCCTCTCCAGGATTGTGGGGTCTTGCAGTCTCCCTTCCATTCTTCTAGCGCTGCTCACTTCTGGATGCTCTTTTCAATATTATGGACAGATCTTGTGTAGTTAATATAGGCAATGGCCGAATAATGTAGCAATAAGAGCACATTGATTATCTGTCATGTTGCTTTAGTTGCTGTTTGGTTAGGTAATATATTATGTATAATGTAATATCATTTGGAATCTGTTGGTTGCATGTAAATAAGAGATAATACTTCTTCATTTCAGCTGCCCCAACTACCCTCACTGAACATGAATGTATATTATATTTATTTATATTTATTTGGTACTTTTAGATGAATGTTTTACTTTGTGCAAAAAAATGTTTTGTATTGTAAAAATGTTCCTTGATGGTTCCTTTCCATGCAGCCAATCAGGAAATAGAGCCATATCCATATGTATAATGGGAGTGACCCCAACCCAACGGTACCTGATGGCACAGCGCCCTCTGTTAGGGCTTTGAAAACAGATTTTATTATGCTACTCAACTCTAATTTGGGGGACTGTAAATGCCTGTGAATTGCACTGCTCTAATATACTGAATATATCAAAGTCTCAAGGGGGGCGAAACGCATAGCGGAATTTGAGCTAAGCAATACTTGGATACCTATGGAATTCTGATGATCTATCGGAAGAGATTTATTTTCATGTGGAGCTGGATCTGAAGAAACCCCCCTAAAGACACCTACGGCTGATTCCGTACATTACTATCCCTGTAATATGACTTCAATCCTCAGTGAATAATAAGGGCACTATTAAAACCATTGAGCTGAGACAATAAAATAACAATTTATTTTAGATTTTTTTTTTTTTTTATATATCAATCTTTATTAGAAATATTTTCCATAAAAAAAGTAGATTTAGACAAATAACAAAGACATTCGATCGATTAACAATGTTGAGACATAATGGGTAAATAGAATAATTCATATACTGATAAGTAATCCCAACGATAAGCGATTTCCAAGTTGTACATTTTAACTATTAACAATCATACCAGGCATACGTGGAGGAGATTCACAGGCGACGGGGGAGTGTTATTTTAGATTTTGCACTGAAGTGCACTTTAGTACATTTTTAAAATTTTCTTTTATTATCACTTCTGTGTGTATTGTGGGGACACACACACTGTTAGATGTATAGTGAGGCGCTGGGACATAACCACTTTTTTATGTTACATGTGGAAGATGGAGTTAGATGTCTGCCACTCCCTCGATGTAAGGTGAAACAGAGAAAGTTACCCCAGATCGGTGGGATTCTTGAGGTGTTATCACAAATCAAAGATTTATAATACCTAACCCAGTCTTTTTCTAGCACAATTACCCATTATGATAAGGTATGGGATGTATGGTCTATAGCAATGGCTGTAGTATCAGCTACACCAAACAAGCTCGTGTACAGGATATAGGTATCTCCCAAATACTTGTTTTTAAAGCAAACAGTGGCTAAATGTAGATTCCTTAGATTAAATGTAAGAAAGTTTTATTTTACTGAGAGATTGGTAGATACATGGAACAGCCTCCTCTCAGAAGTGGTAAAGGCTTACACATATTCTAAAGCTAGGACAAGATAAAGGACTGATTAAAGTCTGAGTCTTTACATCACAAACAGTGGACAGAATAGATAGACTGAATGGTTCTTATCTGTTGTCAAATTCCATGCTTCTATGTAGTACCTCAGTTTATTTCCTTGTCATTGTATCAGTTATTTGTACTTACATTGTTAAGTTGATGCAATTCAAATAGAAAAAAATATATATATCATTTTCTACATCCAATAATTGCCTTTTATTGTGTATTCTTTAAATTAATTAAATGTTTACTTTACTTTGTATTGCATACATACAGCCCTACTATACTCTTTTTATCACATTTTTTTACTTTGTTTACTTCTTTTGCTGTATTATGTCTTCCTCAGCTTTATTATATTAATACATGTTTTCCTATGCATTCCATCATTAAATTGTTCATGTTTCCCTCAGTGCCACATCTGCACATATCAGACATGTGTCTGTTTTCAATCACTCAAAATGACCAAGTGCACTATTCATGCATGTGATTTCTCTATCATCTGCATACAACATTCAAGAAAGGAGAGCTTTTCTTTGCAAGCCTGCACTAGCAAACAAGGTTATAGTGACAGCTCATACTTCTAAAAGCTCCTCCTTCTCCATATGTAGGCTTTAAACTTTTGGGAAGGTCTTGCGGGAGCATCTCACACTAAGTGAAACGTGGCACTTACAGACCCTTGCCTTGGCTTCATGCAGTATGTCAGAAGGTAAGCCATTTCTTATATATCTATAACTTAGTATACTTATTATAATGTCTTTTTCTTTATTTTGCATTATTTTAGATGTGCATAGTTCAATTCTGTATTTCACCATGCACATTTGCAATGCATTATTTTTTTTAGCAAATACTGCATTAATATAGGAAACATTTCCAAACTTTACATATTTTTAATACTATTTAAAACATCAGGATATAAAATGTGTACTTATGTTTCTTATCTGATTCTATCTCTTATACAGTCATTTTAAACTTAGCATGCTTCCGGTAAGTGCACTATACATGTAGAATCACTAATGTTACTATACATTATTTATTTGAACTATGTTTACATTAGCCATTATGCTTATTATTGTAAAGTGTTTCCAGCCCCCAGTATTGGAGTTACAAACCTAGTGCATATTATATTATTTCAGTGGGACATATATAACTCCAGTAAATCAGATTCCCTGCTACTAATTCACTTATGGAATTCCAGACTTTCTATGTTTGTGTGCTGTAAGGTGTTTGGCCATATATTTAATTCCACTTGCAATGGTTACAGGTGTCAGTTTAATTGGAATCATATTGTTATTTTTAATAAATAATCTTAAAATTATGTTACATCGAGAAATTAGAAATGGTTAAGATATTGAAAAGATATTGAATAGAACATTCAACAATGTAACAAGGCAGTGATTTTAAATTATTTTCTCACTAATCACTAAGGGAGGCTTTTTTAGCCAGTCAGACTTACACATGGCATGCATTTCATTAATCATACAAAATTTACAATGAGCATCAGCAATTTTGTTTGCATGTATTAGAGTTTACAAGTAAATATGTAACTGAATGCAACTAAATGGGCTAATTTCACTTTGTTTTTAGTGCAACGGTTTTCCATGGACAAAACTATGATTCATGAACAGATCTCATCATGAAGAAGAAAATATTTTGGTACGGCTATAATATAACAATATCCTGCATGTGGCACCAGTACAGAAGAAAAGGGCTCTGGGTACTTGGTGAAAAGGATGAAAATGGGGCTCAGAACTACATGATCTGAAAATGCCATCCATTTCCTGATTCATCTCTCCTGGCCTGAGTATTGTGCATTGAGTCTGTTGTCTGTCAAAAGAGTCTGGGGTTTCCGTATTATGGGATTACTCAGATCCTCTTTACGTTAGAATAATCCAACATGCAGGTCCAGAAGTGAGTGATAAAGACTCAAAGGGCCAGTTGGGGAGATCTTATCTCGTCTGATATCTCTTCTCTAGCTGGAAGCTTTCCCAGTGCTCAACACAGAGGCAATAAACATACCCTGGGGTCCTGAGGGATGGCTGGGTGTACTATCCTGAATCAGTCCTAGAGCAACAACCGCCATAAATGTACCACTGAGCAGGAGTTACAGTACTGATGTTGATATTTAGGACAGTTACATTTAAGAACATTGTGTACCTGCTAATGATTTTCATACCTCTGCAAATGTAATTATTTATGTGCACAATGATTACAGAACATACATGGAGGAGGCAACACAAGACCTACATTTCATGAATCATACCATCAAATTTCCATCCCTCATTCCATATCCTGTGTGTATCTATTAGATTAGATGTAGATAGGTTAGTAAATGCAACTAATTTCACTTTTGTTTCTGTTTTCCCAGGTAAGAAATGATTCAAGATTGAATGGTATCCTGAAGAGATTGAATGGTATCCTGAAGAAAGTATTTTGGTATGACTAAAATATAAAAATATCCTGTATGTGGCACTAGCACAGGAGAACAGGGCACTGAGTACTTGATATAAAAGGATAAAAATGGGGTTCAGAGTTATATAATCTAAAAATGCCATCTATTTACTCTATTTAATCTGACCTATCATGAATATTGAACCTTAAACTTGTTGTCTGACAAAAGACGCTGAGGTTTCTATATTATTAGATTATTCAGGTAAATCTGTCCTAAATCTTAAAGCGGCCCACCCTTCTGTGCCACTTTGTGAAATCCTATTCCAATTAACAATGACAATCCTGTTGTAAAGAGGGTAGATGTTCTGCATCATACTCAAATATGTAGGTTCGAAAGCATGTTCTGGCCTATTCGGTGATAGGGTCTCAAGGGCCTGCTGGGGAGATCGTATCTCCTTTGTAAACAGGTCATTGACTATAAGGATGCACATAGTATAGGTCTCCATAGTATATCTTCTCCTGTGTGTCTTTTTGAGGCAAATACTGTAGCTCAACACAGGGTGTGTATGGCAAGAAAGATACCTTCCCTGAGGGTTGGCTAGTTGTACAAATCTATGAACCTGTTAATAAACTTTCTTACCACTTTACATTTAATTATTTACGTGCATGATGACTACAAAGCAGAAGTTTAGCCAGTCCAAGTAACACAATACCTACTTTTCTTTTACTCATACTATCAGATTGTATTCCCTCATTCCATTAACCCTTGGATAGGTTTTTCTTTTAATAATAATCATGATGAGAATGGGTGGATGATATGCATTATGCATGGCAGTGATCACTCAATTTAGAATAGATTTTAGCAATTTTGTGAGCATCTATCAGGGTTAGAATTTGCAAACATAATAGTAACTAAATGCGACAACAATTCAATTTCAATTTCTTTATAATTCAGATTTTTTCTGGGGAAGAAATGATTCATGGATGTATGTCATCCTGAAGAATTACATTTTTCGGTATGACTACAGTATAAAGATATCCTGGCTCTAGAACAGAAGACTAAGGCACTTGGTAATTGATGAAAGGATGAAAATGGGGTTCAGAATTACATGATCTGAAAATGCCATCCATTTCCTGATTCATCTGTCCTGGTTATTGTGCATTGTCTTTCTTCTCTCTCAGAATAGTCTATATTACTGCATTATTCAGCTCCCCATTTACTACTAGCTGGTTAAATCCCATTCAAATTACAGCTGACAATTCTTCTATAAAATTAGTAGGTATGGTCTGCATCGTATTCCAACATGCATTGTATCCCTTCTCCAGCACATTTTTTTAAGGGAAAAAGCTGGGAGATATTCCAGAGCTTAACACAGAAGGTGCGTAGGGCAATAAAGAGATCCTCCTTGATGTCCTCGCAGTTGGCTAGGGGCCCTATTCTGATTCAGCCTTAAAGCAGTGACCTCCATATATACAACCCTGAAGGGTAGCTAGTACAGATATAGAATTTCAGGACAGTAAAGTTTAAGAACAAGGTACACCTGTTAATTTCCCTGTTTTCTTCTGTCATTTGTAGTTGGTCTGGCAATGGGTGAAATTACCATTTATGAAGGTTGATTGTACATAAGACAACATTTTGGTAAGAATTATTATTATTAACACCTGAATATAAACATGAATAGAGACAATTATTTTTGTGTAACTGGTGAAAAGGATGAAAACTGGGGTACAGAGATTCATGATTTGAAAATGCCATCCATTTCCTGATTCACCAGTAGGCTTTGTGCTTACAAATAAATGAGAAATTTTACTTTCAGTTGTGGCTTACATATTTTTTCTAATTATGTGGAACAACAGATTTGTGGTTTTGAAAACAAACATAAAAAAAAGAAAACTTAGAATATTGTTAAAGAAAAAGCCATTATGTAACTGGTGAAGATAAAACAAATACGCATGACCTTAAATTTCCTACTCCTGTTGTCTTCAGCAGATTTGGAAATTAGAGCTTAAAGTCTATATAGGTTATATTGGCAGGTCTGTTCTATGTTTCATTTTTTACATTTTTTTCCGTGTGTTAATCATTGAGCATTTTTTACCAGTTAATATTTAAATGTTACATATCGCATTCTTATTATCACCAGATTTACAGATTTATAGATTTTAGCACCCCGGGTATATGAGATTTATCAACATTATTTCAGAAGGAAGCCTAGAAGCCATGATAATCAAAAAACAACAGTTTTTTCCTTGTCTGCTATTATTTTAGGTGGACTGTCCAAGAACGAGGCTACCATTAATGAAGGTTTGTACATGCTAGTTATGTATAAGAATAGATATGAACATGTAAATGACCTAAAAGGCTTTTTTTAAAACTTCCAGTATTCCCCATCTAGCCTACCTTATCTGCGCAGCATCACAGGGGTTAACGGAATCTGGAAATCCATAGGTTCGCCGTCAGGAGTTAAAGGGCCGTGCGAACGACTCTATTGGGCCCCTGCAGGGGCCCTGCCAGGGACAAATAGAGTCATTCTTATGGCCCTTTAACTCCTGGCGGCGAACCTACGGATTTCCGCTCCTGTTAACCTCTGCGATGCTGCGTAGATAATGGGTGTGGAAATCCTTAGGTTCGCCGTCAGGAGTTAAAGACCTTTAACTCTTGTAGAGGGGAGACAGGCCAAGTTCCAAATCAGGAGTTAAAGGGTCATGCAAGAGACTCTATTGGTTGATGCCAGAGGAGGCCCCTGCAGGTGACCAATAGACTCACTTGCACGGCCCTTTCTCCACTCTATTGGTCGTACGAACGGACCTTTAACTCTTGGAGCGGGGAAGCCAAGTTGCAGCACCAGGATTTTAAAAGTCTGTACGAGCTACTCTATTGGTCGCAAGCAGGGGGCTCGTCTGCCATCAACCAAACTACAGGTGTACTTAATTGGTTGATGGCAGAGGAGGCCCCTGCAGGCGACCAATAGAGTTGCTCTTACGGACATTTAAAAACCTGGTGCCAAAGCTGTTGTGTAGTGTGTACCGCGTTAACCCCATATTAACTCTTTCTACAAAAAATGACAAAAAAGGGGGGGAAAACAAACACGAGGAATGTACACGAATATTCGCCCGAACCGAAACCACAGGAACGGGCGAATATTCGTGGAATACAAAGATTTTTTCCCCCATGAAGCCGGTGCCCAAGTCTACTAACAACCAGTCCTAGTATACATTTGCATGGTTCTATTTACCAACAGGTGATGAGTTTCACTTATTTAGATGCTTTGTGAATCAATGTTTTTTTTGTAATAAAATCACCATATAATTTGGGCATTATAAATAATGTTAACATTATAGTTTAATTCACCTGCCTGTTATCATGCCTGACTAAAGAGATAGAAGACACATCTTTTGTGCCAGTAATAGCAAACATGCACTCATGTAATTTAAACATATTGTGTACTAGTTGATTAAAGAAAATGGAAATTGATAGCAGGGGGGGAAAACGAAAACCAGTAACATAAGTTCAATGAGTTATCAATATATCAGACCATGTAAGAGATAGCAATTGAAAGTAACTAATTGTATTAATCCAAATATCCTCAATTTTAAATATGAATACGTTGATATATCTAGGATCAAATTCAGTCCTCAGTGATAAATGGTTTGTCTATGTAAATCTTTTGATTTAAGATGTTAAGAAAGCCTTTCATGTAATGTGTTGAGACTGTGTGAATACATTGGCTGGAGCAGATCCAAAGCCTGGCCTCGGGAGGCGCACTCATGATAACACACACACCTAGACACACACTAATACTGTCAGGTTCAAGTGCAGCTACCCAGAAGTTCCACTGGGGCTTCTATGGCGGAGCACCGGAAAGGTCACTTGACGCATGTGCCATCATAGAAGCCCGACAGGAAGTGCCAGCAGCAGCGGAGGTTGTCTGTGCGCACCCCGCAGGCGTCCACTGGCTGCCAAAGAGAAGGATCCAGGTCCCCTGCAGCGCTGCAGTCTTGTAGTCAGACCTCAATTTGAGGTCTGATTATAAGATGACCTTGAATATAAGCATTTGCTCTGATAAAATTTTTGTCTTATATTCAAGCAAATACGGTATGTTTTGAAATCACAATATTTTTATCGTTTTGGGAATATGTGGACACATTGTGCAACGTTTCTTGCCTATGTAAAGAAAACCATTAATTTTAGTATTTGGTAGAATATATGTATTTGCAATAAATATTGTATAATCGCTGGTGAATATTAATATTCTATATTTCCTTTTCAATTAAGTTTCTTTTTCAACTCTTTTAAGACATTTAGTGTAATTTGTTATTTGTCTCAAAAGTAAAAAAAAAATTAATTGATTGAATAGTAGAGCTTAAACATTCATATGATCAAGCATAAAAACATGCACTGAAATCACTGAGTTGTCTTTAGCAGCCTGCTTGAAATCAATATTGCAAGCCAAGTGTATTATTATCCCTTAAGGCATATGGTTAGATGCTAATGCATTTCTTTTTGATCTGTATTGTTTTCCTTAGACACTGATCTCCCAGGTGATTCAGGGGTGACTGGGCTCAAGAAACATGTTTCCATCTTGTTGCACTTCTGTATTCTTCGTTCTACAGAAGAAATTGTTTAACCTCTTTCATAAATATTGGCAAATATTGTCATGGTAACTGCACAATGCATGATCTAATAACTTAAAAAAAAACTAGTTTTGAATTAGTATATTAAAGTGCAGAACATATTTGCAGCATACATATGGTGGACTCAATGAGATATTATAAGACGACCCTGATTATAAGACGACCCCCCAAAATCTGAATATTAATTAATGGAAAAAAGAAAAAGCCTGAATATAAGACGACCCTTAGGAAAAAAGTTTTACCAGTAAATGTTAATTCATGTAAACTGTGAACTATTGTTTGTTAATAAAAGCTATGATTGAGAAAAATATGTTGTTTTTGTTTTTATTTCTTTTTTTTCAACCCCCCCCCAGTTATGCACATCTGCCCCCAGGCTTGCCACTCTGCCCCAGAAATGCCTTATACCCTCTAAATGCCACTGTGCCCCATGATACGCCTTTTAACCCTCTATATGCCACTGTGCCCCATGATATGCCTTTTGACCCCCCTATGTGCCACTCTGCCTCCAGAATTGCCTTATACCCCTATATGCCACTCTGGCATTTAGGGGGTTAAAAGGCATATTATGGGGCAGAGTGGCATATAGGGAGGTATAAGGCATTTCAGGAGGCAGAGTGGCATTAAGGGGGTTAAAAGGCATTTCACAGAGCACTCTGCCTCCAGAAATGCCTTATGCCCCCCCCCCCGTCCATTTAACACTCCCTCCCTCTCCCTCCTCCAAACTTACCGGTGCTTTCTGAGTCCGGGTGCTTAGTCCGGGCAGCATGTAGAGCTCTACACGCTTGAGCGGAAGTTGTCTACGTGAATCGCGTAGAGCTCTACGCGCTGCCCGGACTAAGCACCGGGGACTCAGAAGCACCGGTAAGTTGGGGGGGGATAACACAGGAGGATTCAGGTCCCCTGCATCTGAGTCCCCGGTGCTTAGTCCGGGCAGCGTGTAGAGCTCTACGCGATTCGCGTAGAGCTCTACACACTGCCCGGATTAAGCACCGGGGACTCAGAAGCACCGGTAAGTTGGGGGGGGCATAACACAGGCAGAAGATCCAGGTCCCCTGCATCGCTGCGGGGGATCTGGATCTTAGTCTCATAGTCAGACCTATTTGAGGTCTGATTATAAGACGACCCCGATTATAAGACGAGGGGTATTTTTCAGAGCATTTGCTCTGGAAAAAACCTTGTCTTATAATCGGGCAAATACGGTATATACATGATAAATAGATTGGAGCAAAATAACAAATTTGCAGATGTGCAAAGTACATAACAGTATTACAACAGCACTGCAATATCTTTGGGAAACAAAAAAGCAAAACTCTAAAATGCCAGGTGGTAAGTGTCACTGGGTGGTATGTGTTTGAAAGCCCTATTCTTTTTAAGGTGCAGTTGGGAAGCTATAGTTGAGTTTCAAGACTGAAGTAGATGCAAGTCTTGGGTTTTATTGTTTGGTGACAAATAAAGGTGTAGAGGAGAAAATGTTTGCCATATCCAAAATGGCCCACCAGTTCTCCAAGTGTAATGAATTAACAAGGTGGGACATTCCCACCTTGTGTGGAGAAAAGCATCCTGTTCAGTGCTGCACCTTCTGCAGACCTCTAAATGGTTAGTGCATCTAAAACACTTTACAATGTCATTGCCCCACAGTAATATACAGAGAAGCTTATCAGGGTTTGTTACTACAATGAGGTTATTGTAACATATAGAGATAGCCTATCTTACAATGGAGCCTTAGAGCATAAAACATTTTATGGCATGTGTCACGGAAACCTCCGTGACTTGGGGGGCACCTGGAGGCTGTATTTCCAATTATAGACGGTGGACCCCTGGATTGCATTACATACTTCCAGCAGGCGACAGTGGACACTAATTACAGTGTAATATCTGGTTCCCTTGCTTGTGTTTAAGTCACCCTGTACCTGATTAGGGGTACAGGGTGGCAAACATGAGAGTGCCAGAGCTCTCTAGATCCTAGTTTCCCCCTTCCTCCTGCCTGTCTGATTAGTATTATTGGTTCCGATGGCAGAATCATGTAGGTTGATTGTGTTTTCTGTTATAACTAATTTGCATATGATCTGCATATTGTGTTTTACATATGGTATGATGCATGCTTGTCGGAACTCACCGCCAGCCTATTGAAAGGCTCTTGGAGGCTGGTGGTGATTGTTTCCTCAATAAAGTTAGTTCCTGTTTTACCTCAGTATGAGTCCTGTCTTGTTATTGGGGTAAGCCTCAGTGCAGCCCTTGTCAGGGTGGTAAAGCGCTGTATTGCTATGCTTCTGTATACTACAGTGTTGCTGAGGTTCCCAAGGAGCTGTTTCCTGCTGTCTTTGACGCTAGTTCTGTCTGAGGATTGAAGTTTTGTGTTCCTGGCGGCCATGGGGAAGAGGAAGGACCCTCTAGCGGGTGTACCCAGTCGGGAGACAGGTTGTTCTCGTCACATCATGTGTTGGAGGTAAGTGGGTCTTAACCAGCCAGTCCACTAATAAATAATTATTTTAAAAAACTGCAAAACTGACGTGAAGGTGTCCCAGAAAATATACCGTATGGACAAAATGGGACACCTGACCACCAACAGGGACTTATTGAGGATGATATCAGGGAGGATATTGAATTCAAATTACATATACATTAATATGTAGTTGCTCCCCCCTTAACAGCTTCCACTCTTCTGGGAAGGCTTTCCACAAGATTTTGGAGTGTTTCTGTGGGAATTTTTGTCCATTCGTCCAGTAGAGTATTTGTGAGGTCAGGCACTGATGTTGGACAAGCAGGCCTGGCTTGCAATCTCCAGTTAATCCTAAAGGTGTTCGATGCTGTTGAGGTCAGGGCTCTGTGTGGCCCAGTCAAGATCTCCCACTCCAAACTCATCCAACCTTACTAGTGTGAATGACAAGTTTAGGTCCACCATGACATATCAAGGCCTATTATGTGTCTATTGACCAATGCTACTTTACACTAGGAAGAAGGGAACATCAGAGCTTGGCTTCCCTGTTACAGTATATCAGCAAGGGAATGCACAACATACTTGACAAGACAGGTTAATAAACTTGTTTACCTTCATTTTGGCCATACTGAGAAATAATCGTTTGTAAAAAGGTTCTAGCGTGGGATGGTTATGAACCATTCTGCCCATCTAGTCCCAATTTCTGAATAATTTAATTAGTTCCAAGCCTCTTTTAATAACATTTCTTTGTCTGAGCTGACTATGCAACATGGAGGACTGTATATTAATAGAGATCCCTGTGCAAAAGTACCATACAAAGGAGTATATTTATCAAATGTATGACAGTTGCTGTAGTTTTGCCAATACCGCCACCTTAATGACAGTGATCCTGCCCAACCACAAAAGCACAAAGCTCTGCACCTGTTAATATCCAATTTGATTTTTTTTTCATTTTGTATTATAATTAGTAGGGCTTACCATGGACTGGAATTTATTAAGTTTGTTGCCCCCCAAAAAGCTAATGAAGCCCTTCTTTTAAGGGATAGCTTCCCCTTTTCATTGAGGATACATTCCAATGACCATTATTTTGGATTTGGAATAATTAATTTGAATTATTAATTAATTGAATAATTTGGATTGTACTAAATTCCTAAAGTACCTTACTAAGATGAAGAAGGATGAAAACAGGATGGAAACCAGCTGGTCTAACAAAAAAATGGAATAAGTAATAATAAAAAGAACAGTATGCAGGGCTGGACTGGGATACTTGGACACCAGCACCATATATTTTGTCTTGTGGCCGAGCTCTTGTACCCACACACAGCCCTCATACATACCTTAGTCACTCTATTTGGCATCCAAATAGCTATAAATCATTCTTGTTTATCACTTTATTATTCTATTTTTGATTACAATTCCAGAAACTAAAGGCCTAAACAAGTTATAGAGATTAGAAATAATGGAATCAAAACATTTGCTACTGCAAAAACTTTTTAGATGGAAAAAGTTCCAGTTCTACCAGAGTGTATGTAAAAGGTTCTCCCTTAAGGGGGAAGAACTGTGAAACCAAAGGGAATTATAGGGCATAATGAAATCAGTCCTTACAATTAAATTGGGTTTTACAACCAACCACCATCCTGTCACGTTCTGCCCAGGCTGCGGAGCTGCATATCTGTCTTGTTTCAGTTTCCCTGTTTTGCTTCGATTCAGTCCTGGATTTCCTTTTGCTTTGTTCTGATCGTCCATTCCTTGCTTCTGCTTCAGCTCTTTGCTTCAGCTCTGTTTCCTTTTATAAGGTGTGCCCAACTGTTTGTCTCAGTCTAAAGGTATGTCTCAGTGCTATGTGTTTGGTTTGTTTCGTACCACTGTCAGCAGGGATTAGCGTTAGGACCCACCGTCATTGGAGTACTTTGGCGTAGTGGTGGGCTAAGCATACTATGGCCATATGATGTGACGGAATCTCCAATTGTTATCATATAGTTCTAGGCTAGTTCTTGTATTCATGTTTGTTTGTCTCTTATGTACCTTTCCCTTCTTCCTTGTATTATCTGAGGATTCTGGTTCCTCTCTCCTCTCCCTATTTCCTAGTTTATATGGCCTATCCTTGCTTAAAGGAGAAGCGTCTGAGGATTCCGGCTCCTCACTCCTTCCCCTGTGTTCCTTGCCTTGTTCCCTGTCCTTTGTTGTGCCCTGTATCATGTATATCTTGTCTAGTAATGTTTATTCCTTGTCTGGTTCACTGTAGTGCCCTGTAACATGTATGTCTTGTCTGGTTATGTTTCGTGCCTGGTCTCCCTGTCCCTTGCTTGTTATGTTTCTGCTATACCCTTTGCTTAGCTTCCATACTCCCAGCCTGCAGCATCCTGCACGTGATTCTAATGATATGCTTCATGCCTGCTCCAGGGTGCCTGCAGGATATCACTTCACTACATTCTGGACTTCATCCGCTGCCATATCAGGGCGCTGGTGTTTGGCTGCACAACCCTAGGTTCTCAACACCTGGGTGAGTGTGGTTGCCCTGCAACCAAGCCCTGTCCAAACTCCACTACTGCACTGTGACTCCTGCATACAATCATCGGGCGCGCCGGGTCCTTTCAGTCATCTGTTTGGACCCAGTCCGTGACACATCCAAGTTTCTGTGACTGTACCTTTGCAATAAGATATGCAGATTGAAATAGAGTAAACTCAAAACCTTTCGTTTTCCACTCACTGATTTCTGGGCCAACAAAGTATTGTCCTCTGAAGCGGTCTACAAATTCAGGAGGGCATTTTATCTCTGGGTATGTAAAAATGATATAGTTCAATTCATTCCTACAGAAAGTAATGTGCCAGGAAATGGATGACCAACTACAAACACCAGGACAGGCTCTGCCACACCAACACACCAGGACTGGAAATACAAACCGGGCGGCCCACCGGGAAATCTCCCTGTTTCCCTGGAGGATATGAGATTACTAGTAGGAACACATTGGCTGTGGGTAAAAAAAGGATGTACTGTGCCAAAATGAATCTGCATAGTAGTCAGAGAATACATATATCAGTAGTAAATAAAATGTGATTACAGTTAATAAAATTGTATTTTTGCATGTACTACCTCCGAAATGATGTTGTATGTCTGCAGGGATTAGTTCTTAAATATTCACATACATATACTAAAATGTTTCATTGATTACATCTAGCAAAAGACTGGCCTAAATGTTTTACGCAACCATCGCACTTAAATATTCTGCTGAATCATGTTATTTATGAATGCATATTTCACTTAGCAGAAATACCAAATATTGATTTTTACCTTTAAGTTCTGTAGTGCTTGCTGACTTGCACACAGAGAAGAAAATTTCAAGAATCCTATGATTTTAAAGAATAGCTCCCGGTTATCGAGCCTTCGGCCTGCCCCTCAATTTCATGCATAGGCAGAGCTTCATAGTATCGTCGGCTCCAGACCAGAATTGACCTCTCCTGAATGCAGGGCTGAGCATGGCCATTCCCTTCACACACCAGGCCACGTTTTCTTGCCTAGCGCTCACCTACTTCAAACGGGAGGGTAAGCTACCGGCCACCATACAACGGGTTCCTAAGCGACGGCTATACTTGAGAGCGGGGGAAGGCACTGCAGGAGAATCAAGCACAATGAAGCATACTTGTGATATAACCAGCACATTATAGTGCTGCTGCTAAGTTTTCAAGCTTTGCTTGCCATAGGTGTCAATCTATTAAAGTCAGTAATCTATTTGTATGTTTCTGGTCCAAGTGATGAGGCTGCTTTAATATCCAGTCTTTTTCTAGTCTTTAGCTTTAAGTACAGCCATTGGAAATTAGGTTCTTCTGAGTGCTAGAGACAGGTGATTAGCAGATCAACTTTTAAGTTGTGTACACTTCCAGTGGCTTTATTAGAGTAAAGTAATTTATTGTCTCAGAGTCTGTTGGCTCAGGTTCCCTGGATGTTTTATTTAAAGTTGTACAATATTCCATCATTAAGTGTTGCTTTGTGTGCTAGGTGTAAATGTACCAACACGTCATGTTCCGTCATTTTGTCCACACCTCTTACACATTAGGATTAGGCGAACACTGTTAGGGTCATGACTGTCGCGTCTATGTGTCCGTACGCACTGAGGAGTCGTTGTTAATTGGCGCAACGCTAATTACTAATTTTTTGACTACTTGGGTCAACTAGGCCTGAGAATTGCTACTTGCCTGTTCTCGTCTCAGGGAGCCTCGGCCTTTTAAAATAGAGCCTGACACGTCTTTTCAGACTTGGATCACCTCGGCATACCACTCCCTAGAACATACTCCTCCCCCTTAGGAAGCAGACCAAGTCATTCATTGTCATTTAGTACTACCGTCAGTTGTCAGTCACAGCATCACCATTTGTTATGTCATGTAGCACAGTCCTGTCCAGGTGTTCTTTTACTTTTTCATTACACAGACCCCCTTTTCTTTGTAAACACATCTGTTTTCGCACAGAGACCATGTATCACGTATCTGACAGTGAAGAACTGGACTCCGTTCCGGCAAACCCAGCCAGAGGTCCGCCATCTTCTATTGCAGCATTGGGTAGGCATATTCGCTGTCTAGGGAAGGCCCAGATCTGCAATAACTTTAATCTTACAACCTGCAATTACGGGCAGTGTCGTTTGCTACACATCTGCTTCATCTGTTATAGGGCAGACCCTAAATCGGCCTGTAATCATAAGCCAGCACATAGCTGACTAAGCCGGATCAATGTCAACCAATTAGCCAGGTATCTAGAACATTACCTGTCCCAGCAGCTTACAGAATTTCATACGGGTCTTATCACCCTTCCGAGTCTACTTTCAAAGGGCACAATCTGCTGTCAGCAGCGCTTAACCCACAGGTCACCACTGAACTGCTTCACAATTGGAGAAAAGGTTCGTCAGATGGCCATTCAACTAGTCCCCCTTTCATTCTTGGAAGGTCAACCCCATTGGTGTAGTTAAAGGCAAATTTTCAAATAAACTCTGGTTGATTTATGACTTGTCTTCGCCTAATTCTTCCCATGTTCCTAGTCTTAATTAATTGACTCCATCAGAAGATTTTTCATTGAAATATTCTTCAGTTGAAATGGCCATACAGAGTATCATACAGACAGGTAGGGATTGTAGGTTGTCAAAGGCAGATATATTTGATGCCATTAAGCTTCTCCCTATTTTACCCACACTGTGGCAATGGCACAGTATCAGGTGGGAGGGGCTGCACTTTTTTTCCCACTAAGCTTACTTTTGGAACTAAAAGCAGACCCTGGCTTTTTGATTCTTTAGCGCAATCCCTTAATTGGATACTCATTTACCAGGCCTACTGTCATAAAGGCATCAGGATCACTTTCTCCTCAGGACCTCGGGGATACTCACGTCAGTCTTCCACTACATTGACATCCCTTTAGCCTCCGATAAGGTGCAAGTGCCAGAGACAGTTGTCACTTTCCTGGGGGTCACCCTGGACACATCCCGCATGCAGACAAGCCTCCCTCAGGACAAGTTAGACTGTATTAGGCAGACTATCCATAGCCTAGTTAAGTCATCAGCTTGTCCAAGAAAAGAGCTGCAATCTCTTCTTGGCATGCTTAATTGCACCATGAGAATTATTCCTCAGGAGAGGTCATTTATTTCCAGGCTGCTAGCCTTGCTACCATTAGCCCCTGACTTTGACGCCGTCATCCGTTTAGACATAGCAGCCCAAGCAGACCTGGTCATGTGGTTTAATTTATTATGGCTTTGGAATGGCGTTTCTATGTTAATTTTGCAGGTATCTGAGGATTCTATACATATCCCATCTGATGCGGCAGCTTCGCATGGCTATGCAGCTATCTCCGGTTATCATTGGCTGGCGGGCTGTTGGCCTTTTGAGATCCTTAGGATGCCTGCATTCGCACAACATCAGCCCTGTTTGAAATATATCCCATAGTAGCAGCTGCTCAGGTTTGGGGTCACTTATGAACTGGTAAGACGGTTGTTTTTCTCACAGACAACCAGGCCAGAGCATTCATTCTTAATAAAGGTCATTCCAGGGCCATGACTTTTATGTCTTTCATGCGGAAACTGATTTGATTATCACTTCATCATCAGTTCCATTTGATTGGGTCAAAGCAGACCAGAAGCAGACCCTATAGCTACACCTGTACCCATTTCTCCTATCTCACCATGGACGGAAAGTTCATATGGACAACGCAATTGCCCTAATTAACAACTCCCTGTCTCACAATACTTGGAAGGCTTATACTACAGCATGGAATACCTTCTCTATGTTCCAAGATTTATACCCCATTTATACCCCTGCCTGGATACCCATAAAACAGGGTATATTGTAGCTTTTATCTCGGATTGCCATGCCGAGTTCACCCTGTCATTTAGTACCATTAAACTGTATTTTAAAGATTCAGCCACAATAGCTGAATGTTATCATATTAATCATATGGCCCTAGAAAAGAATCCCTTTTGGCACCACCGCATGGACCCCAAGTCCCTGGTGGTGCAATTCAGTGAAGGTGGGTGGATGTGTTTGTGTGTGTGCATAGATGTGAAATTATGTGTGTATGTGTGCAGGCCTGGACTGGGACAAAAATAGGCCCCGGCATTTAAGACTGAGCAGCCCATTTTTATTTATTTATTTCTTTTTTGTTAAACCAAATTCTGACAAATTTAATATGCGATTTCTTGTTGTCTATTAGTTATATTTCAGCATGCTTTTGTCACTGTAATCAATTAGCATTACACAAATATATAATAAATGAATCATAACGTCATGCAATTTATAAAGCTCTATATCTTTAATGAAAGATTCAAAAAAATAACTAATCTTAGACCATTTAGTTGGTACTTAGAAAAAAAAACTAGTGGCAGTGTGGCACTCCTTGGGCCTTGGCTGGTCAGATCACTCTCACAACAAGTAAGACTGTCAGTCACATACTCACAGCACACAGAAGAAACTCAGACCTCACACCACCCCAACTGAATTGCGGCGCTCAGCCAATCCTCTAGGCGGAGCAATGTGACTAAAAAAGTCATCATACTCAGGACCCCTGAAGCCACAGTTTACTGCCACTAATCCTTTTTAATAAGAAACGCAGGTTGAAATAGAGTAAATAACACAATACCTTTACTTTTTCTCTCACTGATTTCTGGGCCTAGAATGCTTTGTCCTCTGAAGTGACTAGAAATCAGGAGGGCGTTTTATCTCTGGATAAGTAAAAATTAAATAGTTCAATTTATTCCTACAGAAAGTAAAGGGCCAGATTTGGCAGTTGACAGTTGAACTGAATGGATGCATAATCTGTGAGCTCTTAACCTAAAACGGAAAAATACGGCAAAATCCAACGAATAAGTACAGTAAAAGACCACCGAAACAAACATGAAACCGGCTAAACCTAAGAAGACAACTCAAAAACAGGTATTTACCTTAAATGGTAAATTTAAAAACCGAAACGAAGCCTCCTTAAGTTTTGCAACGTCGACACAAACACAGCTAGCCATGGAAAAGGAGGAACCACTGATCTCTGATCCGATTGTCTATAGTACATCAGACATCGGATTAATCACAGAAATAGTAACAAAAAGTGTTAGAGAAACTTTAAATTCAATACTATCAGATTTTAAAAGTGAAATGAAACAAGAACTTCAGTCACTACGCACTGATCTCACCCGCACGATTAACGAATTAGGCCAGAGAACGGGCACAGTGGAAACTAAATTAGATGATCTCATCGAATCACACAATTCAGTAATAGAAAAAGTTGAATCCCATGATGGGGAACTAGAAAAATTAAAGAAAAAAATAATAAATATAGAAGACAGATCACGCAGGGGCAATTTACGAATAAGGGGAATCCCCGAAACTGTCAAATACAATGAGTTAATACCCTTTATCCAAGAATATGCAAAATGCTTCACAGATGATTTCCCCAAAAAAACGTTGGAAATAGACAGGGTACACAAAATCCCAAAGGGCACCTAAACAGGCCCCGAGAGACGTGATCATTAAAGTGCATTACTACCCCCAAAGAGATGCCTTACTCAGGGGAAGTAGACAACAGACACATTTACCTGACACTAACATGGCAGAGACACTAACGTGGAGAAGAGAGATGAAACCTATGCTGGAGATCTTACAAACGAACAGGATACAATACAGATTGGGTTTCCCATGTCGGCTCCTTATTCTTAAAGATGGTGCAATCCGAACAATTCAAAATCTGAAGGAGGGAATGGATCTGTTGTCAACTTGGGAAATAGCTGTACCTGAAACTTCGTCTGATCGTGGTAAATTCAACACTCCTCTTCCAGCCCCCAAAAAGCAACAAAAAGAATGGCAGAAAGTTCCCTCTCTGAATAACTCTCATAATAAACCAGGTTGATCCATGGAAATGGACATTGGATATTCATACTGATAATATATTTTGCTTGGCTCTGTTTGATTTGCTGTGATTTTCTGTGGAGATGGTTAAATCCACCAAAATTAATATGCTGTTGACCGTGAGGACTCCGCTGTCTCTTAATACTGAGACAGCGGTCTACTCAGAGGCATACTTAATAATTAAAGTTATATAATATAAAATTGTATTATACATCTTAGGTTGTTACAAACATATGCATAAACTAAATAACAAAAGTTAGATACGTGTTGTTCACCTTTTACTAATAGTTAAAAGTAACTATCCGGGCAAGGTTATACTCACTTAAAATGATACATTACTTTCCTGCCTCCAGGAGGATGAAGGGGTTGTCTCTCACACCAGTCACTGAAATTACAAGTGCTGGAAATTTTTATACCACTATTTGTACCTTACTTTCGTTTATTCATTCTTTTTTTCCCCCTTTATATTCATTTTATTTCATCACTACATTTTTTTACTTTAATTTTACAACCAAATGTCTAGAAGATCCTAGAATAGACTGTCATTTATATCACTTGTATGGATTTGATGATACAATGATGCTTAATACAGAAATGTTACTTATTAACCAAACATTAAATGTTAAGAAGCGAGCATACAGCACACCAACACCCTTTTACAAATGTATAACATAATTTCCCTTAATGTCAGAGGATTGAGCTCACCATGCAAACGTAACACATTCTGGTCAGAAATGCAATGTTTAAAAGCAGACATAATCTGTATTCAAGAATCACACTTAACAGAGGAAACTTCTCACTATTTAAGACACCAAAACTTTACAAACATTTACAAACATTTACCACTCTTTTTTCACCAAAAGGAAAAGAGGATGTTCGATTATTTTTAAGAATTCATTAAATTGTGAGATATACAAGGTCATTGATGATGAAAAGGGTCGCTTCAACATAATATATTGTTCAATAAATGGCAAACCATTGGTCCTCGCAAACACTTATTTACCACACTCCATACAATTTTCCACTTTAAAACATATACTGGAAATACTCACAAAATTCTCCCCTAATGCATCAACAATAATATGTGGTGATCTAAATACCTTATTTTGTGCAGAATTAGATTCATCCAATAGAATTATAACTGAAGACCTAATACAAACTGGAAACAAATTCATGAAACTAATACAAGAGTATAAATTGTTTGAACCCCACAGCAAGAGACTATTCATGTTTTTCTCAAAGTCATGGTACATACAGCAGAATAGACCACTTTTTGGGATCCAAAAACATTATACCCATGACAATAGATATGGCATACCACCCACCCTCCTTTTCAGACCATGGTCCTATCTCTCTTAACTTAAATTGGGGATGTAAATCTCTTCACCATTTTAGATGGAGAATAAATGACTTCCACTTAAACTACAAAATATTCAAGCACACTATAGAGACGGCATTAAAAGAATATTTTCAAAGTAATTTAGATGAAGACATCTCAAAGTCAACAATTTGGTTGGCACGTAAACCAGTTATAAGGGGGATATGCCTAGCTCATTCATCCAGGATAAAAAAAAAATCAAAAGAGAATTTACATAATTTACAAGTCCAGCTATACAATCTGACTATTAAACATAAATTTAACCCCACACTTCAAGTAAATTCCCAACTGGAAGAAATAAAAAAGAACATTAATACATTACATGAAGAAAAAACAATATATATAATAGGCAAATTAAAAGAAAGATATTATGCACAACAAAACAGGGAAAATGCTAGCAAACAAATTGAGAAAAAAGGAGGCCCACACCACTATTCCTTACTTAAAAGATAACAGTGATACTAAACAATACAAACCTTCCAAAATGGCTGAAATATGCTTAGAATTTTATAAAAAACTGTACAATATTAAAGACTCAAGAGAGGATTACCAACCATCTTCCCATGAAATTAATGAATTTTTAAATAAAATACAATTACCCCAAATAAAAGAATCTCATATAGAAATACTATCAAACAAAATAACAAAGAAAGAAATTGAAAAAGCGATCTCAGATAGACCAACAGTTAAATCACCAGAACCTGACGGATTTACAAATTCTTACTATAAAACTTTCAAATCCATTTTAATCCCTAATTTATTGAATTGTTACAGAGAACTGCAATCCATCTGATACCTCAGGATATGAATAGAGCATTCATTGTAACCTTACCAAAACCCGGCAAAACACCGACAACTTGTGGCAATCTTCGCCCTATATCTCTACTAAACGTAGATTATAATTTATATGCCAAAATTTTTGCAAACAGACTAGCCAAAGCTCTCCCCAGTTTGATTAATTTAGACCAGGTAGGATTCATCAAAGACGGATCTTAGATCTGATAGACCTAAATAATAGAAAAAAAGTTGGATGCCTTCTCTTATCACTGGATGCAGAGAAGGCATTTGATAGATTAAACTGGTCTTTCTTAGGGGAATGCATGAGGAGATACGGTATCCCTGATGAATTTATGCAAATCTGTCTGGGTCTTTACAATAAACCTTCAGCACAGGTGTAAATATCGGGAATCCACTCTCCTACTTTTGACATAAATAATGGAGCAAGACAGGGGTGTCCCATGTCACCTCTTTTATATATCCTCTCTTTAGAACCACTTGCAAAACTAATTCGCCAAAACAAAGATATTAAAGGGGTAACATTACCAAACCAAACTGAACAACATAAAATCTCAATGTTTGCAGATGACATCATGCTAACTCTTCAAAACCCTATTGACTCCCTACCTCACCTAATTAATGACCTTAAAATGTTTAACAAAGTATCATATCACAAAATAAACAACAACAAATCCCAAGCATTAACTTTAAACCTAGATACAAAAACGAAATCCTTACTGCATGAGTCATACAATTTTGATTGGTGAAAAAGCAACTTTAAATATCTGGGTATTGATCTTTATAGAAATACAAGCATAGCGGGCAACAATTTAAAAAATGTATGGAAAAATGTCCAAGCAGATATAAGAAGATGGCAAGGTTTTAACCTTTCATGGTTTGGAAGAAATTCAGCAATTAAAATGAATATAATACCAAAAATTCTTTACCTTTTAAGAACAATTCCTCTAAAATTTCCAGTCAAACTCCTTAAAACTATCCAAGGAACCATAAATAGATACATTAGAGGAAAAAAAAACCTAGAGTCAGTATGTCAACTTTATATAGACATACACTCAAAGGAGGTATGGGGATTCCTAATGTTTTACTATATCACAAGGCGGCCATATTATCTCAACTAGTCTTATTCCTCTCAAACCCTAAAAATAGGTGAAAGAAATAGAAGAAAATCCTCTAAGCTATCCTATAGTTTCACATGTCATGTGGGCAAATAACATCCCAATCAAACCTAAAGCAACCATGCCAACATTAACTTATGCATTAAAAACATGGATAACATTTTTAAAATCCTTCAATTTGGAAAACAATCTGTCAAAGATAGCCCCAATACAAACTCTACACCTTAATATACCTGGGTTAAACATCGCAAACTGGGTACTATGTAAAATAAATTCAATTTCTCAAATAATAGACACCTCAAAAAAACTGAAATCTTTTGAATGTTTGAGGGAAGAGTTTAATCTTAATTTTTTTTTTTCAATTCTCCGTTTATTGCAAGTGAAACATGACAGAACACAATATCACAGCAATAGTGAGGCACATTCGAGATGGGTACGACAGGTACATAGTCAAAACAAATTAAACCAAACAGTGTGCGGCATGCAACCAAAAAGGAATAATAAGAAGAAAAAAAACAAAACAGAACGGATCGAGAGCAGAGACCCTATGTGAAAGGAAGGAACACTCAAGAACTTAAATCAGAGGGGGGTCCGGGCGGTTATCTAGCGAGGAAATATAGGAGCGCCAGTGAAACCACCTAAGCTCCACCGTGTCTAGGCACCCGAGAGGACCTCCATCTGGTAAATAAATTCTACGCGGCGGAACCAGGCAGACACAGAGGGGGGAATGACGGACTTCCAGGATCTAGGAAGGGTGGTGAGCGCAGCATTAATCAAGTGGAATGTTATGGAACCCTTGTAGGCGTGGTGCGGGACCGAATTGTAGTGTAAGAGCACAGATGCCGGGGTAGCAGTGAACGTAGGGTCAGCCACTTCCCGAATAACCGCAGCCACTTTGTCCCAAAAGGGCTTAATAGCAGGACATTCCCACCAGATGTGGAAAAGGGAGCCAGGGTGTGAGTTACAGCGCCAGCAAGTCTGGGAGATTTAGGGCAGAAATCTATGCAGATCAAGGGGTATCTTATACCAACGGGTAACTATCTTGAAGAGGGTTTCCGGCACTCTGCTAGAGATGGTCCCCTTGTGTACAATCATAAGCATTCTCTCCCAGTCCTCCAAAGAGAAGGGAAAACCCAGATCGCTCTCCCAGAGGCTAAAGTAATAGGGTTTGGCGGTCACCGCCGGGGTAAGCTGAATGGCATATAAGGCAGAGAGCAAATGTGGAGGCTCCACGGCCTCAATACACAGTCGTTCAAAAGCAGTGGGAGGGCGGGCACCTCCCGCCAGGGCCCCGGTGGAGCAGAGAAAGTGTTTAAGCTGGTGGTATAAGAAGAGGGTCAGGAAGGAGTTAGCCGTGGTCCCCGTCATCTCCGCCAAAGGCTTAAGAATAGGGCCGTGTGTCACGTGGCATACCCATAGAGTGGAGATGGTGGCGGGTGTAAATGGTGCCAAACGGACAGGGTCACGTCCCGGAGCGAAGTCGGGATGCCCCGAAATGGGGAACACGGGGGAGGGGTCCGGTGAGAGACCCCTCGCCTGCACAGCACTCCCAAAGGCTTTCAGGGTACGGCCAATCAGGGGATGGGGGGCGCACGATACATCACTGTGGGTTAGCGATCCAAGGGAGGACACTAATCGGGCAGGAGAGAGCTGCAGCCTCAACTGACACCCAGGGGCATTTCGCACCAACAGACCATTCTACTACACGACGGAGATGGGCAGCCCTCCAGTAAAGTTCTAGGTTGGGGAGACCCATCCCACCCAACGTCTTAGGCTTCGTCAGGTAAGAGAAAGAGAGTCTAGGCGGTTTACCCTTCCAGATGTACCTGAGAAAGGCACCGTGACACTTACGGAAATAGGAGCGGGGGAGGAAGACAGGCAGTGTCTGGAAAAGATACAGGAAGCGGGGCAGAATGTTCATCTTGAGAACGCTAACCCTCCCAAACCAGGACACATGAGGGAAGGCCCATCTATGCAGGTCAGCAAGGAGGGAGGCCAAAAGGGGATCAAAGTTGAGAGCCTTAATCTGAGACAAATCCGCAGGGAGAAGAACCCCCAAGTATTTAATAAAGTCATCCTTCCAACGGAAGGGCGTAGTGGTGCGGATAGAGTTCCGGCGTCAAGCGAAACCCCATCACCTCTGACTTAGATAAATTAATCTTATAGTTGGAGAAGTAACAAAAGTGGTCGAGGACCGACAACAACGCGGGGAGGGATCGACCCGAGTCAGAGAGCGTCACCAGGACATCATCAGCGAACAGGGAAATCACATGGGAGCGGCCAGCGACGTCTATTCCCTTGATATCTGGGTTATCACGGACGGCCGACGCAAGTGGTTCGACCGCCAAGAGAAATAGAAGGGGGGAGAGAGGGCACCCCTGGCGCGTTCCGTTGGAGAGTGTGAACCGATCGGACTGGATGCCATTAACTGTAACCCGGGCGGTCGGCGAGGAGTACAGGGCACGTATACACGTCAAGAACCTGGAGCCCAGGCCGATACCCTCCAAGACCCTAAATAAAAAGGGCCAGGAGACTCGATCAGATGCCTTTTCGGCATCCATCGAGGCCAAAACCAGAGGGGTTCCGGAAAAGTGGACGTGCGCCAACAAATCAATGACCTTAATCGTATTGTCTCTCGCCTCTCTCCCCGGCACAAACCCCACCTGATCCAGATGGATCAGGCCAGGCAGAAGGGGTCGGAGGCGGTTGGCGAGCACCTTGGCGAATAGCTTGACATCTACGTTGATCAGCGAGATTGCCCTGTAGCTGCTACAAAGGTCTAAGTTTTTATCAGGCTTAGGGATCACAACAATGCTAGCATCGAGCGCCTGGGGATCAAAGGGCTCGCCTCTGGCGATTGCGTTGAAATGGGTCACCAAATGTGAGCCTAAAAGTGGGAGAAACTTTTTATAATAGATGGCCCTGAAGCCACCTGGTCCCGGGCTCCTACCAGGGGGGGGAGTTTTTAACTACAAATTCAACTTCTGACAGAGTAATCGGATCCTCAAGAGCCGCACTATCCTTAGATAGCAGTTAGAACCCGGTTAAGGTGCGCGGATAAAAAGTCGGTGGTGGCTGCATAGATATCCAAGCTCGAGCTCGGATCAGAGGGAAGATTATAAAGAGAGGAATAGTATTGTTTGAAGCACTCAGCGATTTTGTGAGAGTGGAAATGCAGCTTGTTATTGCGGTCCCGGATCCTAGTCAGGTAACTCTGAGCCCTTTTCGCCCTCAGGGCCCTAGCCAGCAATTTGCCAGGCTTGTCCCCAAACTCGTAGAATAAATGCCGCGTTAGCAGAAAGTTACGCTTGATACACGTATCTAACATAGATGCCAGCCGAGCGCGGAGGGTGGTAAGTTGCAGTTGTAGGGCCGGGAGGAGAGTAGCTTTATGTCGTAATTCGAGTTGCGCTATTTGCCTAATCAAAGAAAGTATGGAATCCGAGTGTAATCGCTTGGCCGCAGCCCCCAGTCCGATCAGGTGGCCCCTCACAACAGCTTTATGAGCCTCCCAAACGACCGCGGTGGGAACGTCCGGGGTGGCATTTTCGGCGAAGTAGGTAGTGATGTGGGAGGATAAATCAGATACATTGTGGGGGTTGTCTAGCAATGACTCATTAAATCTCCAACTCCACCGGGCCCTGGGGAGAGCAAACAAGGAGAGTTTCATAAACACCGGAGCGTGATCACTTATGGTAGAAGGGCCTATTACAGCAGAGCGCAGGAGGGAAAGGTGGGTAATAAAAAAAGTATCAATCCTGGAATAGGTGGCATGGGGGGCTGAGAAGTGGGTGTAATCCCTCTTTTCGGGGTGTAAGGTCCTCCATGTGTCTATGAGTTGATTTAATTTAAGGTGTTTGAGGACCTTGCGAATAATAGAGTACGGAATATGTGACCTGCCGAAGGAAGTATCCACCAGAGGATCGAATACCATATTGAAGTCCCCACCCAGGACAGTGATCCCCTCCTGGAAGTCCGCCAGTTTTTAAGTACCGAAATGACGTAACGGCCCTGCGATTTATTAGGGGCATAGAGATTCGCCAGGGTAACCTTTTGGGTGCCAATATAACCTTTCACAAAGATACAGCGCCCCTCATCGTCCCTCCATTCGTCTAAGAGTTGGAAGCGGACAACCTTATGTATAAGGAGTGCCACACCTTTAGTTCTCAAAGAGGCGGAGCTTGAAAAGAAGGAGTGGACGAAGTTCCTATCCAGGAGTCTATGTTCGCTGCCCTGCTTAAAGTTGGTCTCCTGGATAAAAGCTACGTGAGATTTAGGGGAACATAGAAAGGAGCAGAGTTTGGAACGTTGTTCCGGTTTATTTAAGCCTCTTATATTAAGAGACACAAAGTGTAAGTGGTTAGAAGACATAGCGGGGTCTGGGGGAGTGTGAAAACACAACCATAAAACAAATGTGTAAGGTGTAATGTGTGAAATGTTGATAGGCCACAAGAAAACCTATCGTAGCGACATGGAGTGTCGGGAACATATGAGCTGCGGGACTACAGGGAGTCCCCGAATCACTGTCCACAGGGGGACAGGGGAGCTCGGGGGGGGGAAAGGCCCACGTAGCCGGTAAGAAAAGAAAAGATATACAGTGAAGGGGAGAGTAAAGTGAAGAATAGGAGAGAGCAGAGAAAGATAGAAGAGAGCATCTGCACCACCGTCCGAGAGAGCAGAGAAGAGAAAACCCCCACCAGTCACAGGGGATAAAGAGGGGGGACGAGCAATCCCTCGCAACCCAGAGAGGGGATGAGTAAGGTGCCTAAGGAGGAAGAGGAGTCACACATGCGGAAAGGTGAGCTATAAGGTGGCGAAAAGGAAACCATCGAGAGAGAAAGAGGAGAAAAAACAGAGAGTGGTATGAAGAGGATAGTGACATGTCTGGACACGTATAGGTGTAGAAGGCCTTGGGGCGAGGCCCAAAGCATACCAGAGACCGAGTCCAGCACATAAAAACGGGGTATTCAGGGCCATCGGATGGCGAACCCTGTACGTGTGCGAGTCGTGCTTGGAATGACTAGAGAAGAAGGGGGCTAAAGCGGCCTACAGAATGGGGGCCACCACCAGAGGTGTCAATGTGTAAAATGTGAAGTGTGGTCGGAGTGTGGAGAGATGGTATGAAGGCCGGTGCGAAACATAAAAACAGCAGGAAATAATAAATTAAGGAAACATAATACCCGATCGAAGGTGAGAGTCCCAGTCCATGAAACCTCTTCAGGAGGCGTAGAGGACGGGTACAAACGACGACTGGAGGTGGGTAAAGTTCGACGAGAGGAAAGTCAAGGACGGATCATGGGTGGACGAGTCCCAGGGCGAAGAGAAAGGCAACCACGTCGGCGGAGAAGGAAGGAGGTTCGGCCGGTGTTGCCGGGAGTCGAGGGGGCACGGCGGGTCCAGGTGGAGTGCGGGATCCAGGTGTCGGCCGGGTCCCAAAGAGGCTGCAGAGGTGGGGGAGCTTCTTCCCAGTCGGGTACATCCACGGCAGGTAAGTGTAGTTCCTCCAGGAAGAACTTCAGCTTGCCTGGGTGTCTCAGGGTGGAGGTGTCGCCATTTCTTCGGGCTATCAACACGAACGGAATGCCCCATTGGTAGGGGATGCCGGCTTCCCGGAGCGCTGCTGTGATGGGCCACAACGCCCTACGCTTCTGGAGGGTGAGCGGGGAGAGGTCTTGATAAATGGAAATCTTTTCCCCTTCATATTCCACGGCGCCAGCGGTGCGACAGGCCTTCAACACCGCCTCCTTGACCGTGTATTCGTGGAAGCAACACACCACGTCTCTCGGAGGAGAAGATGGAGAACCCCTCGGGCGAAGAGCGCGGTGGGCCCTGTCGAAGTGAATAGGAGCATCGTCCGGCTGCTTGAGGATTGAGTTGAAAAGTGATTGCAGCGTCTGATGAAGCTTAAAGGAGGCACCGACTCACGTAGGCCGCGTGTGCGGAGATTGTTTCTCCTACCTTGGTTATCGAGAGCCTCCAGCTGACGTCTGAGTTGGTGGATGGAATCCATGTGTGTGTGCAGAGCGGACGAGTGGGAATCGATTCGTTCACAGGCGGCCGAGTGGTTCTCCTCAAGTGTCAGTACGCGATCCCCCAGCTGCTTCATGTCGTGCTTGATGACCACGAAGTCGGCCCGTACGCCCTGGAGGGCTTGGTCTAGCGAAGAGTCAATCACGGTCACTAAATCTGCTTTTGTCGGGAGCGACTTGAGAGCCTCCTGCCACGATGGACCAGCAGCCGACGAAGGTGGGTAGCTTGTCTCTTGGTCGTGAAGGCCGTCATCCGAACACTCACTGACTTGGCTAGCAGGGGACGGCGCCATCTTGGCCTCTGAGTCCCAGGAGTCTTGGTCGGGCGGACCGTGAAAATAGGACCGGACAGAGGGATTAGACGGTCTGTCCCGCGTCCCAGAGGATCTGGGGGTGCTCCCCACACGGTTAGTTTTCCCCATCGGCGGGGTCTAGCGTAGTGTAGCTGAAATAAGGTCGGACGGTGAGCAGAGCTATCGGCTTAAGCGGCCATCTTCGTTGAGCGCCAACTCCGCCCCCCGAGAAATTTTTAACTATTTAAAAATAAAAAATTACTTAGACTCACCAGCTTTCATACAGAGATTTTCTAGCATACAAATTGCTTTTATGGAATCGAAACTAAACAATTTAACAGATATAAAAGGGTTAGTATCTTTTATGTAACAACAATTGTTAATACTTTTACAGTCAAAATGAAATAGAAGAAACAATAGATGACGAACAATGGGATCAATCGTTTGCTTTACTGAAAGGCCCAACCAAATGTATAAAACTATCAGAACTTCATGATAAAATACTTTATAGGTGGCACTACACATCTGAGAAATTGCACACGTTCTATCCCCAAAGACTGAATTTATGTTGGCGGAAATGCAACCAAATTGGTAGTCAGCTACATATATTTTGGTCCTGTCCACAAGTATATCAAATCTGGTCTCAATTATTCAAAGACATGAGTGAAATCCTAAAAATCCAGATTCCAATTGATCCAAAGATAGGGATTTTGGGAATCTATCCACATTATATACCACACAACTTCAGGAAACTTTTAAATATAGCTTTTATGCTTTTTAAAATTTTTTAGCTAAACTATGGAACTCAGAGGAGCTTCCAACCATACCAATGATCATCAAAAGAATGAGAGAATCTAGAAAAATGGAATTGGCTTTCCATATGGGCAACCAGACAATGAGCACTTTCAATAAAATATGGGAAAACTTTCCATTAAAGGAGCATGATTAAAATAAATAACATATTCATAAAATCAATTAATTATCCCTAGCTATACTTCATCAAATATCATTAAGTTGTGGGTTAGAATAAAGATGACACATATACATAGATAAACCACCTCATATCGCAGCAATGACTACACTCCTTGGAAATATAATTTATCCATACTCGTGTTTAGGATCAATCCATAAATATCTGAAAACATACACAACTTTCACCATAATGGTTGTTTTTGTTATACTTTAATTTTTCCTTAGGTTTTCTTTTACACTTTCTTATAATTTTGTTCCTTTTATCTTCGCAACTGATTATCTTGAAATATTCAATCTTTATGTTGTGTTGTATTTTTGGCATTATGATGTATTTACTCTGTAAACGGAGTATCGAGGTCACATAAAATTAAAAGATCTCGGTGTTCCATTGACCTTGTAGTATCTTTGTCATTAACCAACACATTTCTTTATTCTGTAACAGAGTTTGATATACATGCAAAAAAAAATCTTTGATCAAAACTCTCCAATAAAAACGTATTTTATAAAAAAAAAAGTAAAGGGCCAGAAAACAGATGACTAAATACACACCAGGACAGGCTCTGTCACCCAGACACACACAACAGGACAGGCTCTGCCACACTGACATCCAAACACACACCAGGACGAGCTCTGCCACCCAGACACACACAGCAGGACAGGCTCTGCCACACCGACACCCAAACACACACACCAGGACAGGCTCTGCCACACCAACATTTCCTTGGGCCCTGCTCCACTCTCCCTACTATGTTATCACTCCCTCCGCTAACACACCAAAAAAAAAATTGCCACACTGACTGCAGATTAGGGGAAGACTGTGAGAGTCAGTGCAGTCTTCCCCACTTCTCACCCTGACCATGACTTTGAGAGGTCCTCTCCTCTGAAACATTCCCAGTCCCTTTGTCCCTCATTCACTAAGCCATAGCTCTCCTTTCCTTCCTCCCTGTGAACTATAGATCAAACACATATAAACAGCACTTGCATGTAGAGATCACATACAAACCCTATATTTGCAGGTGTAGATCAATTGAAAATCACATGTTAACTCAGCGTTGAAGGTATAGATCAAATAAACAGAATGAGACATACAAACCCTCTTTTTGTAGGTATACAATAATAATGTATGGAAACAGAGCGTACCAGATACAGATCAACAGAATAACACACACCCAGCTTTGCAGGTATAAATCAATTGGAATTCACTAATAAACTCAGCATTAAAGGTATAGATAACCCCCTAAATGACAGGCATAGATCACAGGTTGCACACCCCAAAGTCAGTCTTTGTGTCCACATTGCCCACATAAAACCGGATCAGCACCCAAATTACACACATATTACAGCCCAGCCTGAGCCAACTTTGTCCCCTAACAGCCCAGTGTAAGACATCTTTGTCTGCAAACAGCCCACCCTTCATGTACCATCTTTGCATTTCCCCAAATCATTCAAGCAATTCATCCACACATTAATTCATTCATTCTCGTACGCATTCACACTACCCCCTCTCCCCATCTACCCCTCCCCTTCTTATCTGCCCCTTCTCACTATGTTCCCCCTTATCACTATGTACCCCCTCTCCCCCTTCTCACTGCCTTTCCCCTTTCTCACTATGTACCCACTTCTCAATATGTACCCCCTCTCACTATCTATCCCCTCTCCCCCATTCTCACTATCTAACCCCTCTCCCCCTTTCTTACTATCTAACCCCCCCTCACTATCTACCACCTCTGCCCCTTTTCACTGCACCCCCCCTCACCCTTACCTTGTTGCCGGAATCCTGCGGTGGGGGCGTGAGGCGCCCATCTTCCCGCTCTCCCGACGGAGTCACAGAGAGTGAGGGGCGCTGAGCGGTTGCTGAAAACTTCACGAGCAACAGCTCGGCGCCCCTGCCCGGGACTTCAATTAAAACATAGGGGGTTTTTTTCACTTTATTTAACATCCTCCGTGTTAAATAAAGTTAAGAAAAACTTTATTTAACATGGAGGATGTTAAATAGAGTTGAAAAAAACAAACAAAAAAAAATCCCGATGTTTTAATTTAAGCCCTGTGCGGCCGCACACCCCTAAGGCCGGCCCTGCTGGGGGCTTCCGGCCCCCTAGAGTGGCGGGCCCGGTCACAGTTGCTGCGGGCTTAAGGGGCAGGTGCCCCTTATGCCCTGCGTTAATGCGGTCCTGTCTGGGCCTATTTTAAGGTAGGGCCCTGGAGCTGCAGCTCCATCAGCCCCTACGTCAATCCGGCCTTGGGAAAATGCCCGGTGTGCCCGATGGCCAGTCCGGGCCTGTATGTGTGTGAGCATGGATGTATAATTGTGTGTGTGACCATGGGTGTGTAAGTGGAGTGTGTGTTAGTGAGTATGAGTAACTGTTTGCAATTTGTGTGTGTTTACATTTGTTGTATGTTGGAAGGGGGGGCAAAGGGCAAAGAAGGCACAGACCAGTTGTGTGGGAGTAATGATGGCACAGACTAGCTGTTGAAGTTGAGGGGCCCCATGGTTTCTAGTTATACCCCTGCATCTGAGGTTGTAGTTACCTAATTTTTAGGCCTGCTAAGGAGCAGATGAATGTTATTATGTCCTGTTATCTAAAACCTTGAAATTCAAAGAGGGTTACTTTCTTTTTCACACAATTGTAGAACATTAAAACATTAAATGTAGGACAAATATTACAATCTAATTTGCAGGTTTTTTCAATAGCTTATCTAAATGAGTAAATGATTTTTCATATGTAAATTAGATTTTAGGATCAAAATAATGGTATCTAAAGAAAGCCCATCTTGCCCAACATTAACACAGCCTTGTTCACGAAGGATAACATAAAAAAACAGCCCGCTAATTAAGCAATAGCTAGAATTTTTTTAGTTTCTTATGTGATCAGCTGATTACATTTCATTTTCTGATTTTAATCCCGCCTTGCATATAGTGTGAGTTTCCATAGCACTTGCCCACAATTGCTATAGAAGTATTGAATGCATTGTTTATGTGGATGGATTGTCTGCATTATATTTAGTGACTGTTTTATGTCACATTTGTTTCAGATTACTGTGTGTTCCAAATTCACACATTACTGGCTGCCAACTAGCTTCCAGAGTGAGCTGTGGGATTAATTACGTATCATATGCTATAAAGGGGAAAACAATCAGGTATATATAATTAACTAATCACACAAAGCAAGCACTGAAGAGAAAAATACTTTTTGAAGCCTTGTGAAATGCAGCAGTAGTATAAACACAGTATAAATTAGGTTATAAACAGAAATCTTGCTTGTTATGAGCTCATATACTTAAATGATTTTCACATGAATACTGAATAATTAAGACATAACTACACTTGGCATGCAAAATGGAAAAAATGCGACATGTAATAGTGTAAAAACATAACAATAAAAAGCAATTTCAAACTGACACAGGTTCACAAAAGGTAAATGTCACAAAATCAGCTAAGATAAAATAACAATGCTATTTATAATGTTTTAGTTGAGATCTGCAACAAAAGGATTCTTCTATTTTTGCTTATTTGTCACATTTAAATGTTTCAGATCATTCAAAATGTGCAAACACAAAATGTTTCCGATAACTGGCAAAGATTTTTTTACATTGCTGTGGAGGAATTTTGGCCCAATCTTTTTGGATTTAATTCAGAGACAATGGATTGTTTTTGGAGCATGAACTACCTTTTTAAATTTATGCCACAGCATTGGATTTAAGTCAGGACTTTGACTAGGCCACTCCAAAACCTTCATTTTTTTCTTTTGAGCCATTCAGAGGTGGGCTTCCTTGTGTGCTTCAGATCATTGTCCTGCTACATAACCCAACTGTGCTTGAGCTTTAGGTTACAAACTGATGGCCAGACATTCTCCTGGTAGAGAACAGAATTCATAGTTCCATCAATTATGGCAAGTCATCCAGGTCCTGAAGCTACTGCCCCCCATGTTTGACTGTTGATATGATATTCATATTGTGGAATGGTGTGTTAGCTTTATTCCAGATATAACAGGACCCATGTTACACTTTTGACTCATCAGTCCATAGAATATTATAACAAAAGTCTTGGGGGTCTTTAAGATGTTTTTTGACAAATGTGGGCCGAACCTTTGCATTCTTTTTTGATCAGCAGCAGTTTTTACCTTAGAACTCTTTCATGAATGCAATTTTTGTCTTTTTTTTATTGTGGAAATATGATCTTTTGTCTGGGTTTTTTTGACCTATTGGATGATTTGTCGAAGCACTCTTGGCAGAATTTTGGTAGGCCATCCTACACCACAGTTCACCACAGTTCCAACTTTTCTGCATTTGTAGATAATGGATCTCACCATGGTTCATGGAGTCCTGGAGTCTTTGAAATGGAATTTTAACCATTTCCAAACTGATTGATGTCAATGACTTTGATTCTCATCTGTTATTGAATTTAGTTTGATAGTGACATGATGTGCTACATTTTAAGACCCTTTAGCCTACTTCTTTTTGCAATATGGGTTCTATTTAATTGATGTTTATATTCAACCGAACTGGCAGTAATCACATCTGGATTTGTCTAGTAAATTGAACCCAATTATTAATTACATTTGGTTAATTGACTGATTTAGTAACTAAGGGGCAATTACTTTTTTACATGGGGCCAGGACTTCTCCTTGCCTTGGAGAAGTCCCCCCTCTCTTTGAATGTGTGGAAAATGGGGAGAAGTCACAGCTACTTAGACATAATGCAGTTTACACAAGCATGGCTTGATTTTTATCTGTTAAGATTTACTGATTGCATGAAAAGAAAAGAGCTGCCTCACAGAAAGGCCAGGTTGCATGAAAACAAAAGAGCTGCCTCCCAGAAAAGAGCTGTCTATGAGACAGGACAGCTCCTTTAATTTAGGATCTGTCCCAAGCAATCCAGGACACGTTGTCACCCTAGGTTTGCCATATTTATGGCACACCAACATTTTAGTCTACATATACCATATTACCTGCTCAGGCATATTAATAATTTACTTTCCATAACTATTACCAGCTCACCGTCATAATGCACATACTAGAAATAACTTTTGTTTATCATTGCAGTTTAATTGCTTATTTTGTAGAATTATTGACGGCATTCAATTTATCAAATACAAATAACACACAAAAATCAATTGGTTAAAGAGGAACTCCCATATTCCAGAACATCCCTAAGCTTTACTCTTATAAATATATACTACACATAAATAATTGATAAAACCAATTTGTTTTATCCTCACAGACTTTTAACTGGTACCTGATCATAAACGCTTGCAATAAAAGCTTTACAGAGCTGCAAGCTCTTATTGTAGAGGCTTTTTATGAGTTTACTAAAATGTAGCTATTCAATTCAGGAAATGTGTTACAGTGTCCTACTAAAGATGATAGTTGGATTAAGAGAAATAAATAAAAATGTGCATGAAATTATCTGTCTATGTCTTTGATGGATGTCAGAATTAAAAACTATAAAACTGAATAATTTTACCACTACACAACCATAGTACCACATAATAATGTGTCCAATGGTTTTTGTACCGGTGGGGCATTGTACTTGCCGGGATGTAATAGATCAAGTGCTTGTTAAAAAAAAGAGTTTCTTTATCTTAAGAAATAAGAAAAACGAAATCAATAAAAATTAAGTTAAAAATAGCTTAAAAATAAACACAAAATAAAAGAAAAAAGAAAATGAATAAGTAACCACCATGGCATCATAAGGAGTACAGTCTAACTGAAAGAGCGGTACCTCTCCCACTAAAAATTTAAGTGAAAAAACTTCCTTGTCCCCCCTCAAGTTAAAAAGTAACCAAAAATAATGTAGTTTACTCCATTATATAAAAAAATTATAAACTATGAATTCATGTTTTTTCTGCTTTGATAGAGGTAGAAGTAACTTATGTATTGCCTTATTCCTCTCCATTTCTGAACACCACAATTAGATAGCTATTGAGGATGAAGCCATACATTAAAAACCATACAGTCTGTTTAATTATGACTGAATTCAAGTTACTTTTTTTCTCAAAGATGATTGCAAACCATAATTATTACTATCTTCTTGGGAAATTTATGATGGCTAATTTATTTTTTCTTTTCTTTTCAATAATATAGTATAAATAGATGAACAACAGTAGAATGGCTAAAATGTTTTCTCTGCGGTAGATTTTGTTTAATAAATTACTTACTTAGAAAAACATAGGTTTCCACACTTGACTGAACACAGGTTGCAGAAAACAAGACGCTTAAGGATACATTATCACATTTTCAAGCTGAACACATTTCTGTTTACTTTTAATAATCATGTGTATCAAACTTCATTCACATGAGCAGAGACATGAGAGCTGAAACAGACATAGCAATAAAGCTGGAGCTACTAAAAGCCTAATAAAAAGATATCAAAGAGAAATAAATATGTTAGACTGATATATATATACCATCTGTTTTTTAAAAACATGCATTTGTTTTATGATTTATGTAAGCTTCACTTGATAGTTATTGAATGTTCAGATATAAGTGTGAAAATGTTGCTTAAGATACAAAATCATTTAGTGACCTCTCCATTCTGACATTGCCAATCAATATTCTAAACAATATTTCCACAAGAGTGAAATATAACATGGGGTTAGGGTGTTACAGAGAATTGGGATTATCTGAAAGTGTAAGAAGATGTCTACTAAGTAAATAAAGCAATTAAGATGTCATTATGAGAGAAGGATAACTCAGAGAACCAGCTTCTTAATTAATGAGTTGAGCTGGTGGGAAAGGTTAAAGGTTAATGAAGCAAATGTGTCATGCACAATACCTGCTAAAGGATGAGTACTTACTTGTGCTAGTGAGCAATTAGAGTACTCTGAAGATAAAAGTCCTAATTAGCCTCTATCATTTATGCACTGTGTAATTAATTAAACGTTATCATGTATGTAATATAATTCTAGGTGCATGTTTCTCAATTTCCTGTTCGTAAAGAAATCTTAAAGAAGTACGTGTTAGCTATATAAGATTTCACGTCATTAAAAAATTGTTGTACATTTCCATACCTGGAATATAGCCAACTATAGTTTGAATAAATATTCATATCAAAATTGTTTATTCTTATATAAAGGGTCAATTTTGAATTATATTATTCAAAAGAAAAAACTACCTCAAAAAGGCCAACACCCTGCCGCTCTATTGCATGAGTTTTATCAGTAATTCTAGTTATGACAATTGAGCTAAGAGTGAAATACACCAGAATACAGATTCCCACAAGAACGTGTGCTGATCATTACTAACAGGCCCGGACTGGGACAAAAAATAGGCCCGGGCATTTGAGACTGAGCAGCCCATTTTTATTTATTGATTTATTTATATGCCAGAGATGCCACTGTGCCCCCTGATATCCCTTATACCTCCTATATGACACTCTGTCCCGTGATAGAAAAACTGACAGCGCTAAAATAGGTATGAAAATATATGCTTTAATAAATAGACAAAAAAAATAGATAATACATAATACAATATCAATATATATATATAAATATATGGACAATACAAGCAATAAATCAAATATTACAGCAATCAAAAAAAAATAAAAAAAAATTCAAGAATGCACATAATTAATAGATCCCGAAAAAATTATATCTGCCCACCAGGGGTTAATATATCAACAGAAGAAACATGGGGCAAATAAGCAAAAAAATAAAGATAATACTCCAGGCTAAGCTTACCCAGTGGTGCTTATTTGCCCTGTTTTTCTTCTGTTGATATATTAACCCCTGTTGGGGCAGATGGAAGTGAAGTAGTGGAAGTTGCGCACTAAAATCCAAATTCCCCGCAGCACTGCAGGGGACCTGGATCCTCTCTCGCAGCCAGTCACAAACTAAGAAACTCAGACCACGCCAACTGAATTGCAGCGCTCAGCCAATCCTCTAGGCTGAGCAATGTGACTAAAAAAAGTAATCATACACGGGACCCCTGAAGCCACAATCTAGTGCCACAAATCCTTTTTAATAAGATACGCAGGTTGAAATAAGAGTAAATAACACAATACCTTTACTTTTGCTGGGCCTAGAATGTTTTGACCTCTGAAGTGACAAATTCAGGAGGGCGTTTTATCTCTGGATAAGTAAAAATTAAATAGTTCAATTTAATCCTACAGAAAGTAAAGAGCCAGAAAACAGATGACTAAATACACATCAGGACAGGCTCTGCCACCCAGTCAGTCACACACACACACACACACACACAAGGACAGGCTCTGCCACACCAACACCTAAACACAAACACCAGGACAGGCTCTGCCACACTGACACCCGCATCCGGAGGGTTTCCACGGACGCTTTCCCTTTGATTTAGGTGATGGCCGCAGCTGGCTCTCTTGTGTATTGATGCTGCCAGCCCCCACATGTATTTATGCACTCAAGAGAGCAGCCCCACTTTAGTATTGATTTATGTGATGCACTGATGCCCCAGCCAGCACTCGCTTGTGAATTAATGCCCCCACACCCTTGCGTATTGCCCCGTCAGCCAGCCCTACATTGTGTATTTATGCCAGCCACCCCCCTTAGTATCAAATCAGACCTGGCACCCAGACCTGCCTAGGACCCAGATTGGAAGAATAGGACTTGCCATCTTTGGCCCCAAAAAAGCCTGCCTGTGGCATCTTTGGCCCCAAAACAGCCCGCCTGTGGCATCTTTGGCCCCAAAACAGCCCGCCTGTGGCATCTTTGGCCCCATAACAGCCCGCCTGTGGCATCTTTGGCCCCATAACAGCCCGCCTGTGGCATCTTTGGCCCCAAAACAGCCCGCCTGTGGCATCTTTGGCCCCAAAACAGCCCGCCTGTGGCGTCTTTGGCCCCAAAACAGCCCGCCTGTGGCATCTTTGGCCCCATAACAGCCCGCCTGTGGCATCTTTGACCCCATAACAGCCCGCCTGTGGCATCTTTGGCCCCAAAACAGCCCGCCTGTGGCATCTTTGGCCCCAAAACAGCCCGCCTGTGGCATCTTTGGCCCAAAAACAGCCCGCCTGCGGCATCTTTGGCCCCAAAACAGCCCGCCTGTGGCATCTTTGCCACCAAAACAAGGCTGTTTTGGTGGCAAAGATGCCACAGGCGGGCATCTTTGCCACCAAAACAGCCTGCCTGTGGCATCTTTGCCACCAAAACAGCCTGCCTGTGATATCTTTGCCCCCCTTACACATCCATGCTATCACACACACATATTAATTCACAAATATTTACTCACTAATTCATAGATAATCCATTCACTCATTCAGATATTCATACATTGATACTCATTAATTCCCTCATTCAGACACTCATTTACATATACTCATTCACAAACATTCATTCACTCCTTCACCGATACTCATTAATTCACTCACTCAATCTCAAACACTCCTTCATGCAGCCTCCCCTTACCTGAACAACTGAAGATTTAAAGAGTACGTGCCGCTCGGCGCTCGCAGACCAACCTGTTCTTCTGCACAGGAGGAAGCAGATGCGCAGCAGGGTCATGTGACGTACGTCACGTACGTCACGTGATTCTTTTGGATTCCTGCGTCCCCGGCATCCTCGTGTAGCCAGTAAGTAGCGGGCCCCCGCGGAATTAATCGTGGGGGTTGCACGGGCCCCCTAGAGTGGCGGGCCCGGTCGCAGCTGCTGCAGGGTTAAGGGGCAGGTGCCCCTTTTGCCCTGCGTTATAGACGGCCGTAGAGGCCCAGTCAGTCCGGTCCTGACTGGGCCTATTTTAAGGTAGGGGCTTGGAGCTGCAGCTCCATCAGCCCCTAAATCAATCCGGCCCTGCCGCGGCCCGGCCCACCGGGCAAATGCCCGGTGTGCCCGATGGCCAGTCCGGGCCTGATTACTAACCTATCAATATAATAAATCATAACTAAATGGCAATAATATGTCAATAGTGGAGCTGGAGAGGGTTCAAAGACGGGCAACCAGAGTAATAAGGGGAATGGGAGGACTACAGTACCCAGAAAGATTATCAGAATTGGGGTTATTTAGTTTGGAAAAAAGACGGCTTAGGGGGGACTTAATAACTATGTATAAATATATAAGGGGACAGTACAGAGATCACTCCCAGGACCTATTTATACCCAGGACTGTATCTATAACAAGGGGACATCCTCTACGGCTGGAGGAAAGAAGGTTTCTACACCAGCACAGACGGGGGTTCTTTACAGTAAGAGTGGTGAGATTATGGAACTCTCTGCCAGAGGAAGTGGTGATGGTAAACTCAATAAAAGAGTTCAAAAGGAGCCTGGACGTGTTTCTTGAAAGCAATAATATTACAAGTTATGGATATTAGATTAATAGGGACAGAACGTTGATCCAGGGATTTATTCTGATTCCCATATTTGGAGTCGGGAAGGAATTTTCCCCCTGGTATGGGGCAATTGGCATCTGCTTCATAAGGGTTTTTTGCCTTCCTCTGGATCAACACAGTAGGGACACAATATGTATATAGGTTGAACTTGATGGACTTTGGTCTTTTTTCAACCTTATGAACTATGTTACTATGTTACTAATAGATTTGTTTTCCCTTTAAACGTTGGCAAGTATGACATCATCACAATAACCTTTCATTATCTCATGTACCCAATATTTACCAACAACACTCAAAAGCACATTCGTATTTTTATAATTTTATTATATTGAATCATCCATGCACCAGTAAAGCTGTTTCTTTGCACTGTTGTAATCTTAAGAATTTCTTGTACTTGTTCTTAGCTGCTCAAGAATGACAGTTTTGTTGTGTTGATTAAATGAATACTTTCTAGAGAAAACATAGAATAAACAAGCTTCATTACATTTTAGGATTCTTTATTTTTCTGTGAAGGAATAACATATTTAAGGAATAGAGTTGTACAGTATGGTATATTCACATTAATGCTATAGTCTCATGACTCATGGCAGAATTAAGACTGGGTTATCTCCTGTTTGTCATACAGTAAGACAGAAATTAAATAATAATTAGTTAGGATATACACATTTATTTCTGCTCTATTTTTATGCATTCTTCCCAAACGGAAAAAGTAAAACACCTACCTGAAACAGAATTTGCAACCAGGGTACAAAACCTACTTTCTTCCTCCAGGATCTGAAATTTCTTGCCACTCATGGGCTGTCAATCAGTGGCAGTAACATACTTCCAACAAAGCCAATGGTAATATTCCTGTACCTGATTGAAATTTAGAAGACTTATGCACTGGGGTCTAGACAGACCTTTGCATGCCTCATTCAGCACAGTCAGAAGTTAATCTAACTGGAGGTGAGTATATCACGTGCAGGGAAATGCATCTCCTGCAAGGAATTTAGCCAGGGGGGAGGGGGGAGAGACAAATGCATTGAGGGATTCTACTGAACCTCTTCATGCATTTGCAAAACGGACCACATGAAAATATAAAGGTATCACCCACCTATCATATGCATTAAACTGCATATGGTGGCTGGAGAGCCCCTTTAATGTCCCCAGCAGGCCCGGACTGGGACAAAAAATAGGCCCAGGCATTTAAGCCAGAGCAGCCCATTTTTATTTATTTATTTATTATTTATTGTTAAAGCCCACCCTTCATGTACCATCTTTGCATTTACGCACTCATTCACACAAATCATTAACACATTCATTAATGCAGTCTCACAAATCATTCAAGCAATTCATCCACACATGAATTCATTGTCATACGCATTCACACAATTCATCCACACATTTATTCATTCATTCTCATACGCATTCACACTACCCCTTCTCCCCATCTTATCTGCCCCTTCTATGTTCCCCCTTTTCACTATGTACCCCCTTCCCCACTTCTCAATATGTATCCCCTCTCCCCATTTCTCACTATCCCCCCCATTTCTCACTAACCCCCTCTGCCCCTTTTCTCACTAACCCCCCTCTGCCCCTTTTCTCACTAACCCCCCTCTGCCTCTTCTCACTGCACCCCCCTCCCTCACCCTACTTACCTTGTTGCTGGAGCAAGCAGCAACTGCGACCGGGCCCGCGGCAGGGCCGGATTGACTTAGGGGCTGATGGAGCTGCAGCTCCAGGCGCCTACCTTAAAATAGGCCCAGTCAGGACTGAGCCTATGCGGCCTCAATGCGACCGGGTCCACCACTCTAAGGGGCCGGGAAGCCCCCACCAGGGCCGGCCTTAGGGGTCTGCGGCCGCACAGGGCTTAAATTAAAACATCAGGGTTTTTTTTTTACTTTATTGAACATCCTCCATGTTAAATAAAGTTAACAAAAACTTTATTTAACATGGAGGATGTTAAATAAAGTAAAAAAAAAAAACCCCCGATGTTTTAATTTAAACCCTGTGCGGCAGCACACCTGTAAGGCCGGCCCTGGTGGGGGCTTCCCGGCGCCAGGTGCCCCTTATGCCCTGCTTTAATGCGGCCATAGAGGCCGCATAGGCCCAGTCAGTCCAGTCCTGACTGGGCCTATTTTAAGGTAGGAGCCTGGAGCTGCAGCTCCATCAGCCCCTAAGTCAATCCGGCCCTGCCGCGGCCCGGCCCGTCCCGGCCCACCGGGCAAATGCCAGGTGTGCCCGATGGCCAGTCCGGGCCTGGTCCCCAGATGCACCTTCCTGAAAGATAAGAAATAAGTATTTGGAGAAAGAAAACATATTAAGCTTAATTACTAATAACTTTAACTTATTCTGTCAACATATATAAACATAGAACCGTGACAGGAGATAAGAACCATTTGGCCCATCTGGATTGCCCATCTGGTAAAGACTCAGAACCTAATCAGTCCTTGGTCTTTATGCGATTTCGGATAGCTTTATGCTTATCTCAAGTACAGTTTAAACATGTCTCCTATGTGTGAATACATCAACACGATTTCAGCTATGCCTGTCACAGTAACAGTTGCGCAAAGAATACATTGAAATTAAGTAATAATATCATCCATTGTTCACTTGTGTTATATATTTGGAAAACTTCCATCACGTATAATATTTTAGATATTTGTTAATATATCAAAATCACCAGGATGTCTTATCCTCCAAACATCTGCCAGGGCTATTGTCTCCACCATATTTCTCAAAGATTTAGTGTTTGCATATCTTGGCTTCTCTACTGAGCTACCCCTATGATCCAAATAAACATCTGCAACTGTGTTAAAGTCCCTCCCCAGAATGATGTGGTGGTGTCATAAAGGTAAAATTAAATCTGTTATTTAATGTAGAAGGCTGCTGCTCAGTATGAGGGGGCATATAAGTAAGACACCTGGGCATACAGCAGCAGCAGTGCCCCCGCGATCACCACGACTGTGGCGACGTGGGGGCCTTTTTTGGGGGGATGACGTACCTGGTCCGCAGGTACGTCCCGGTCGTGAAGGAGTTAAGTAATATTTCCTGATGTTACTTTTAAACCTTTGCCCCTCTAGTTTAAGATTATGTCTTCTTGTTCTGGTAGTATTTCTTCTTTTAAATAAACTATCTTCCTTTATCATGTTGACTCCCTTTAAGTATTTAGATGTCCCCTGTCACGTCTTTCTTCCGGCTTTATATGTTAAGATTTAACCTTTCCTGGTAAATTTTATCCTATAATCCATGAACCATTTTAGTAGGTCCTCTCTGAAGATACACTCTCCAGTACTGTACACAATGCTCCAAATGAGGTCTCACCAGTGCTCTGTAGAACGGCATGAGCACTTCCCTCTTTCTACTGCTAATACCTCTCGCTATACAACCAAGCATTCTGCTAGAATTACCTGCTGCTCAATTGCATTATCTACCTATCTACTTACCTTTAAGTCCTCTGAAGTAATTACCCCTAAATCCCTTTCTTCACATGCTGAGGTTAGGACAGTATCAAATATTCTATACTCTGCCATTGGGTTTTTATGCCCTAGATGCATTACTTTGCATTTATCCACATTAAATACCAGTTGCCACACCTAGAAGCATGGGCCCCGTCGCAGTTGCAACCACTGGTCTCTGACCCTCCAGTTTTATGCGACCGGGCCCGCGGCAGGGCCGGATTGACTTAGGGGCTGATGGAGCTGCAGCTCTTTTTATGGCTTCTTGTTCTAACATTTTTCCACCTTTTAAATAAACTTTCCTCTATATGCTTAAATAAAGAAGTTTAATTAAACCAAAATGAATAAACAAAGCAAAGGAAGGTCCCCAGACCTCCTATTAACCACTGTTAACCAATAAAGTGGCAATCACTGACCACTACTCTTCCCCTTACCATAAATGTTTAATCCAGCCATGAGTCACAATTCATTATTCATTATTGTTTTTATTTAACTTAGTTCTAACATTGAAACAAATTATGGTTTATTGAATTTGCAAATGACTTACTATTTTCAACTTGCAAAAACTTCCCTGTTCATGGAGTCGAATGTATGAGAGTGGGGTGTTGAGTTGGCAATAGTTACTGCTGCAAACTAAAAGGATTTGGCCATTCGCATTCACTCACATTTTGTGAGTAGACCTTCCCACAGTTGTGAGGATTTCTTGTTATTTTTTTGTTGTTACAATCTTCTTTTTAACACTTTTATGGCTCCTTTCCTTGCTTACATTTTGCATATAACAATTCCTTTGAGAAAAAGGTTTATTAACTGATATGAGATGTGGAGATTTACTTTCTATCGTTTGCACAGCTGTGTTTTTGTTTTGCTATGCATTCAACATATTTAGAGTCTGAAATTTCATTTCAAACATAAAAGCAGAAATGCTATTTTATGATTTGTTTAAACTGTTATTCCTTTGGGTGTGCTAAAAACATGCAAAAACGTACAAGTAATTGGTAAATGTGGCTAAGGATTTAAATAGCTTAATATGTAAGATGTGATATTTATAATGTGTATTTGACAAGAAACCTAGTTTAATTAGGAGATTTTGAGGCTTGCCTTTTTTTCTAGGAGGGAGAGAATATATTATATTAGTGGTATGCTCAGTAACTATGGTGACAAAGTAATGAAAAACATAATTAATTCTCCTCAATTCTGAGAAAGAGCGCATTTTATGGTTATTCAAACTTAATGAGTTTTCAAGATAACGTATAGACCTTTCTTCAGTATAGGAACATTACCCCAGGTGTTGAACACGCAGAGCATGAAACTAGATTGTAATAAATGATGTGAGATGGATGCACATGTAGGGTTTATAAGTCTCTGCTGGCAATATATTATGCATTATGCTATTGATACATTCTAATGATCAGTGTTGTAGACTCACATTAAGGAGGGTGGATTTGATAAATGAAGTCCATTAAAAATATTCACACATTTTAAACCGTATTTTAAACGCTGAAAGTGCTTGTTGTTACTCCCCAGCCACCCTTAACCCCAAGGAATGAAGACTGTTTTATCCTCTTTCATACTTGTAGGCCAGTAGGCCTTTAAATGTATAATGCCTGAGATCAAGCAGATTCAAGGACTATATAAAAGGAATGTGAGAGAAGCCATTGGTTGGTTGGCAGGTGGTAAAGTGCAAAACCAGGAAAATACAGCTCTTAGTGACAGATTATATAAACTGGGACCAGGGAAATACAGGCACAAGTAGGAGCTAAGGTAAATTGGGAAATCAGCAACAAGAGAGAAGAATAAAGGAAAATTATAATTCGGATTACCACAGGGATAAAATTATCAGAGTGCAGGGCCATGACACAGAAAGACCTGCAATATTAGACCAGTCAATGCCATTATTGCGTCCATGTGTTAGTGGTAGCCCTGCAGTATATGTAGTTGCTGAAAGTGAATTTAGGTTTGACAGCGAAGGCCACTGACAGAAAGCCTCTGGTTTGGATACACATGTGGTGTTATTACCAATTATAGATACTTTTTGATGGTTTTACGTTACTTGCGCCAGCTCTTGTTTAAACCAAATATTGTTGTCGTTTACTAAGAAAGAAGAATCAGAAGAAGAAATTGTCATAAGCACAATCAAGTCCCAGTATTTTCTTCCACTATGATTGTCACCAAGTAAATCATTGGTTTTTTTTTTTACTTCACTGACATGCCTCTAAATTGAAACAAGATGGGTCCTTTTTAATTTTAAATTATGGTGCTGCCATAAGCTATGTTTTTGTTTAATATGTTAAAACACAGGCAAGATGTCTAATTTGATTTTTCTAAGGCTCCCTTATATGGGATTTTCCAACATTTTTGTTATCAAAACTATTGTAAATGTCTAATAATAATATGTTAATACTGTTGCATATATTGCAGTGTAAGCCTAGGTATAGAACTTTTAAGTAAACAATAACCTGTTCTGTAAATTATCTTTCTTATTTTAACATATTGAAATACTTATTAATAGTATTGAAAAACACTCATGAACAGCAACAGTCATATTACTTTCAGACGTTATTATGGAAACTTTAGCCATAGAATGCAGTACCACATCTGGAACTTGCGAGACATGACTTTGCAGTGCTTTCTGTATGTGTGCATGCAGTTATTGCACATGTGTAGATGTGTATGAATATCAGGTGATAAATAGTGATAAATTGGCCCTAAATAAGTAAAATCAGAGATAGAGATAAAAAAGAGAGTAGAAAATAGAGGCATGTTTTGAAAAATGGAAGAGATGGAGAAATGTAAATTATGAAATCATGAAAAGATTAGGTACAAAGATAGAAATTAAATCATGAAATAGAAACAAAAGACCAAGACATGGGGTCCCTGAGTAAATAAGCCCAAAATCCTCAGTCATAGCACTGCAGAGCAAAAACGGAATGATCTATAAAGTCTCTGAGGGAAGCACTGGGTAGCTGTTCAGGTGAGTCAGATATGTGTGACATCTGTTTTCTTTTATGCTATTTACAGTATATACATATATATATATATATATATATATATATATATACATACAATCTCTAAATCAGCGCACACACATCAAATAGATTATAAACTCTCATGACTGTAGTTAAAACTACTTAAAAACACCTTTCTAAGATGACAAAATTGGAGTTTTAGTCACATTATATGGCCATATTATGCTAAGCCCACCACTACGCCAAAGTACTCCAATGTAGGTGGGTCCTAACCTAAATACTGTTGCTTATATGGAGCTAAATCTTTGCAAGTACATTGCTTACCAGGAGCCAAAAGGCCTTCCTAAATACAGACACTCCTGCAATTTATAGGTTTCCAAGGACCTCACAAATGGAGCACCTGTGGTGGGGAGGGGTGCTGAACCAAAAGCCTGGTCAGAGCTTCAAATACAAACAAATACAAAAAGGAAGCACTCACCTGAACTAGCATTAATTATAAGGGGGTGCTGCTGAAGACCAAAATCATAAACAATCTCTAAATCAGCGCACACATATCAAATAGATTATAAACTCTCATGACTGTAGTTAAAACTACTTAAAAACACCTTTCTAAGATGACAAAATTGGAGTTTTAGTCACATTATATGGCCATATTATGCTAAGCCCACCACTACACCAAAGTACTCCAATGTAGGTGGGTCCTAACCTAAATACTGTTGCTTATATGGAGCTAAATCTTTGCAAGTACATTGCTTACCAGGAGCCAAAAGGCCTTCCTAAATACAGACACTCCTGCAATTTATAGGTTTCCAAGGACCTCACAGAACAGATTGAGTTCCTAGATGTAGAACTTTTTACGGAAGATGATCAAATATGCTCAAGGAACTACAGCAAACCCACGGACAGAAACGGGTATATAAACTACACAAGCTATCATCATCCTCAATGGCTTAACAACATACCTAAGGGCCAGTTATTGAGGATAAAAAGAAATTGCACGAAAAGTGAAGATTTTGAGATTAAAGCAAAAGAAATAAAACCAAGGTTCATTGAGAAAAACTATCCGGAGGAAAGGCTAAATGAGAGTCTCCGCCAGGTAGAGATGTTTGACAGACAACAACTATTAGGGAATAAAAGCACAACACCCAAAGAGAGGGACTTCAGTTTTTCCTTTTTCACACAATACAACACCCAAGCAAACAAAATTAAACGCATTATAGATAAACACTGGCACGTATTGAAAAATGATGAAATTCTAGGAACAATACTACCAGACAAGCCACAAATAATTTTTAAAAAAACAGGATCGTTGAAAACATTGTTGGCCCCGAGTATTCTACCTAAACAAGTAGCAGAACATAACCCCCTAATGTTCATAGGAAACAAACCCAAAGGATTTCATAAATGCAGTAACTGTAAGATGTGTACTTTCCTACCCAAGAAAACCAATCAATTTACAGGCCAAAGAACAGGTCTAACATACACAATAAAACATTTCATGAATTGTTTAACTAAAAATGTATGACTGTAGTAGCCTCTACTCCCGGGCTAGGCCCCCTGCAAGAACACACAAACCTTTCCCCCAATAAAGACACGACAACCATAGATTTTTGGGTGTAAAAGGCCACAGCCGAAATTTATTTAAATGCAGGCCATTGCCACGCAGACCTAAAACCAAAATAGGTGCGTTAACAGGACAATGACCAACACACAGAACAATAAATAACATAAATTAACATAATTCAACATTAACCATTTAATGTAAACCATCCCAAGCTTACCAGGTTATCCAGGAACCACACAGGGAAGGACATACCGAGATGCCCAAACCCAAACCTAAGGTTCCCAGTTCCACCTACCAGGAAACCTCCCAAAACCAATGCTCTCCCATCAGCATTAACCCCCTAGATACCTGGTAAGCTTACGCCAAGAGCCCATCCCTTGAAACTAGACTTGCGCATTCGTCTTCGGGCGAACATGAAAACGAGCACGAAGAGGCCGTTTTTTTGTTCGTTCCGAAGACACGCCGAAGAGAATACAGTGCCGGCAAAACGTAGGAGAAGACGAAGACTCCCAACCACGAAGAATCGAAGATTCTTCGTGATCGTCTTCGTTTTTGCCGCGCAGCCGCCAAAATTTCAAACAGGAGTGAGCTGATCTCGTCTGTCCAATCAGCTCACTCTTGTGACGTCACGCTAAGGGTCTCGTCCAATGCCTGTGCTGCTGTTTTTTGAATTCTGAAGGCGCCTTTATAAGACCAGAGCTTGCCTGAGAGATCCATTCATTTTTCGCTGTGACTGCTTTGGCAACACTCCTGTGCTGCATCCGAGCGTTACAGAGAGATTGTTCTGTTCTGTGTGAGACTGGTAAGCCTTAGCCTGCCATTTCTCACAGTGTACTTCATCCTCACTTCAGTGCTACTTAATATAATTAATAATAATAATTTGATTAATTTAATTTTTTTTTATTTAATTTGTCATCAACTGTAGTGTAAGTGCTGTTGAGTTGACAGTGCACCCAGTGTCTCAGTGGCACTGGGGTGCCCTTGCCCTGGGCTGGCACTAGTGCCTACTGCCTGTCCTGCTTAAATAAATTAAATAGAATTTATAAATAATAATTTAATAGAGTCTATAATTTAATAGTTCATTATAATATTATATATATATATATTTGTCAGTCATATATATATATATACTATAGTATACTAGTGTAGAGTGTACTGTAGACATTCATCTACTAGTGTCTAATTTAAAATCAGTAATATTAATTAATATAATTAATAATTGAATTCATTATAAAATTATATATATATTTGTCAGTTATAGTTAGTAATAGTATACTAGTGTAGAGTGTACTGTAGACATTCAAGACATCTACTAGTGTCTAATCTAAAATCAGTAATATCAATAATTCTATAATTCTTTCTTATCTTAATAGTTAATTAAATTAGCTATAAATAAAAGTAATAATATTAATTAATTACTACTAGTGTATAGTTCAGCTAATCTTATAAGTACTGGTGCTGCAGCTCTATAGTTTGTGCTTTGTTTTAGCAACAGCAAGAGACCAAGTCAATTTTTCTTAATTAATAATCTTTCATTTTATTTCATTTGTTTTGCTCACCTCAGTCCATCAGTGAAGTGAACTTGTTGGGCTAGTGAGTGCAGCCGCATAAGTGCTGTGTTTTTTTTTGATCAGCAAGCAGTGACGTTAACTGTTTTGCAAAGATTTTCTCATTTATTTTACATTTTATTTCAATTTTATTAAAAGTACCCTTAGTGTTTTGCTCACCTCAGTCCATCAGTGAAGTGAACTTGTTGGGCTAGTGAGTGCAGCCGCATAAGTGCTGTGTGTTTTTGTTCAGCAAGCAGTGAAGCTAACTGTTTTGCTGTGACATTTTATTTTATTTCTAATTCTTTTCAAGAAAAATTGACTGTGACGAGCTGTACTAAGCAAAGCTTCAAGCTACTAGCTGTAGTACTAAAATAATTCTAATCTTCTTTAATCTTAATCTATAATATTATAAAAAATATATATAACAATATAAATTCTAATTCATAATCTATAATATAAGTAATTCTAATTCTAAATTCTAATTCATAATCTATATTCTTCTATCTATAATACATAATATATAAGTAAATTATTTCTAATCTATTAATATTATATAACTTAATATTAATTAATAAATCATACCGAATCTGATTTAACCTCACTTTAGCTTAGTGGGTTTGAGAGCGTCTGCCTAGAGGTAGACTTATAGTAAGGAAATATAGCTTTAGGCTAGCATAGTAGTAGGCTAAGCTCTTAGCCCCGTGTAAATTCAAATTAAAAATAAAATACTGCTAGTTATTAAATAGTTAATAATTTAAATAACTTTAGCACTTTGCCAGATTGCACACAACAGCACAGTGCAGTAGTGCATAGTTTTACTTTTTAAGCAGTAGCACTGAAGAGAACTTCCTCTAATTTTTTTGTCTTTAATTCATTTTTCCTTTTTTTTAAATTTTTTTTTTATTTTTTTATAGTTTTTTAAACACTACACTACACTACACACACAACACAAAATTTGAAATGGATCCTCCTTTTGGGACTAAGGAGGGACAAGCTCCATCTACCACCACCACCACCACCAGCACCACCACCACCAGTTCTAAGATGCAGCCTTTGCGTCAGTCTAGTCGGCCAAGTAGGCCAAGCTCTCGCTTATCATTTGGGGAAGCATTGCTTGAAGGATCATCAAGTAAAGGAAAGGCACCAAAAGCAGGCAGTAGTAGTGCGGCTAGGCCCACAAGCTCTATGGTTTTTTACGGAAAGCCTAAAGCACCAGAAGCACGTTCAAAGTTAAAGGGTAGCACAAGTAGTACCAGCCCAGTGACTAAAAAGAAGTGCCTTTTGCCCCAAGCAGCATCTTCCCCATCCACAAGCAGCATGCAAGGTACCAAGCAGAGCCAAATTAGCAACAAGACTCAGAGAGGTCCCAAACAAAAGCGATCTCATTCCTTTGTAGGGAAAACCACCACCACCACCCCCACCGCCTCTACCACCACTAGTGCTGCACCTACTGTTCCCACTGGTACCGCCACGCCATGTCCTCCTAGTACCTCTAGCAAGCCACCAAGTCCTTACAACATTTTTGTAAAGACAGTTAGAGAGAGGGCTACACATAGTGGGACTCCACCTAGCGAGGTAGCAGAGGAGCCTGAGACTGAGAGGCCAAGTGCAGAGTCTATTCTTCCTGCTCGCACTACTACTAGTCACGAGTCTCACGACGATATCAGTCTTAGCTCCAGCCTAGCAGGAATTCCATTCGATCTGGCTAATGAAGAGCTAGACTATGAGCCAGAGGAAGTAGAGGAGATGAGTGGTCAGGAATCAGATTCCTCAGGGAGCAGTGTCCAAATGACTAGTGCACAATTTTCCCCTGAGCCTCCACCTTCTCCGCTACGATCATCACCATCACCACCACCACCAGCAGCAGCAGCAGCAGCAAAACCTAGCAAATCTAAAGCATTTAGCAGTCCCACTATGGCCAGTACTGTTACCACCAGTCCCACCACCACTAGTTCTGCCTCTGTTCATCCACCCCGAGCAGTAGGAGCAGCACCCAAGGCACACTCCAAGGCTATGCGCGCCCCAATTTGGGAGCACTTTGAAAATGTTGAAGAAGGGCGCTATGGAAAGTGCAAACATTGTGGGAAGCTAATAAGCAGAGGGAAAGTGTCTGGCCATTTTACCAGTGCTAGCATGAAGCATCACCTCAGCACTCAACACAACGCTGTGCTATTGGGGAAAGATGCAGAAGTAAAACTTAGTGCAGGCAGCATAGCTGGTGGCCGTGGAAAAACCCCAACAGCTTCTTCTTCTGAGCCAATAGCAGCAGCAGCAGCAGCAGCAGCAGCAGCAGCAGCAGCTAGTGCTGGCAGCCAGAGACCAAGGCAGGTTGGAGCACTGCATGTCCAGCCCACCCTGGAACAATTTGTGGCATTCCAATCCAAAAGGTCAATGCCCAAACAGCAGGCCAATAAAGTAACGCGACTGATTGGTCAGTTCATTGCTGTTGGAGGGGCATCCTTCTCTATGATTGAAGGGGAGCCTTTCAAACAATTGATGGCGGCTGTGGCTCCACAATTTACAGTTCCGTCACGTTCCACTTTCAGCAGGAACATTGTCCCCTCATTGTATCGGTCCTGTGTTGCAGCAGTGAAAGAGGAGCTTTCCAAGGCTGCTGGTCAGTGTGTTAATTTCACTACAGATTTGTGGAGTGCACCTAGCGGCCAGCATGCCTTTCTTTCTTTGACAGCACACTGGTGGCAGCCCGGTGTGTCTAAGGAAGCTGCTGCAGCAGGCTACCGATCTTTCCTTCTCCATGCAGAAGTGATGGATGAAAAGCACACTTCCCAAAATATTCTGCATGCAATGAGGAAAATGTTTAGCCTTTGGGTGGGAGCAGAGGCGGGCACCAATGTTGAAGTTGGTTTTGTGGTAACTGACGGAGGTGCCAATATGGTGAAAGCGCTGCGAGATGGTCATATTGTTGGTGTGCGCTGTGCAGCCCACATCATCCATCTTGTAGTGAAGGCAGCAATGTCAGAAGGAACTAATGTGGCAGCAGTAGTTCTGTCCCGCTGCAGAAAGATCGCTGGGCACTTTCACCATAGTGTTAAGGCTAGCCAACTTTTGAGGGAAGAGCAAGAGAGGTCAGGTCTTCCCGTACACTGCCTACGCCAGGATGTCAGTACACGGTGGAACTCCACGTTAGACATGCTGGAGAGGATTTTGGAGCAGCAGAGGGCAATCCATAATCTTGCCTCAGAGCACAATATTGGGATTACCTCTCCATTGAATAGGGAGGATTGGACAGTGATCGCCCAGCTAGTGGCAGTCCTTAAACCATTCAGGGATGCCACAGAAAATTTAAGCTCAAACACTGCCAGTCTGGCCCAGGTAATCCCAGTGTTCTCCCATCTAGGCAGCAAGATGGATGTGTTCCTTGGAAACCGTGAGGCTGTTCAAGGTGGCACTCTACATCCTGACGTAGCAGCCATAGCCAGGAAGCTGAAGGATCTGCTAAAAGTACACCTTCGCAAACGAATGGAAGAGAGTCCCGAAATGATGCTAGCGTGCCTTTGCGATCCAAGAATTAAGGGAAAGCTAGCTTTGAAATTTAATGTTCTCAGTAGCTACCGGGAGCAATTGGTCAACAAGGTGCGTGACTGGCAGCGTAAAATGGGAATGCTGTCCGAGGAGGGAGAGGTGCAGGAGGAGGAAGAGATGATGTGGTCTGCTACTCCTAGCAGCAGCATCAGCAGCAGTGCCACAAGCAGCACAACACAGCTGAGTGGAGCAGCTGCGTTTTGGGAAGAGGCACTTGGGAGTATAGTTGGATCATCTGACAGAGCTAGCAGCAGAAAGGAGAGTAGTGCTGCTGAAATGGTCAAACTTTACCTCTGTGAAGTTCCTTCTGCGCCTAATGTTGATCCTCTTAGCTACTGGGATGAAAAGAAGAGTGTGTGGCCTGCACTCTCATGGGTTGCGCAGCAGCTACTATCATGTCCGCCAACCACTGTTCAAAGTGAGCGCGTGTTTTCTATGACTGGAAACATACTGAGTCCACAGCGCTCACGCATGGCACCTCATCTGATGGAGCAGATTGCCTTTCTTAAATTCAATCTGCCCAAGTTGGGTTACCCAGCTCTTAGCTTGGAAAGTTAATTTTTTTTTCTCTGTAATGTTTAAGGTAGTTTCTCCCCCTGGTTGCACGTGTTTGTGGTGTGGCAACGTCTGCTACCTCCGCCGGTGTAGCCAATTTACGCTAGGGCCTAGTGTCTGAGTTCTGGAAGTCCGCTCCCAAACGCCAAGGACTGACAGTCTTTGGATGCTTTGCCCTGGGGTGAAACAGGTGAGCGGGTCGTCAATTGCCCACTCATTCGCCTTTTCCAATGCTGCTGCTGCTGCTGGTGGTGGTGCCAGCGTCTCTTCTCTGCCAGTTTGCTTCCTGGCTGGTGTCATGCCCAAAATGTCCCTAATGGTGAGGGCAGTTTCTCCCCCCTGGCTGCGTCTGTTTGCGGTGTGGCAACGCCTGCTACCTCCGCCGGAGTGGCCAGCTTACGCTATGGCCTAGTGTCTGAGCTCTGGAAGTCTGCTGCCAAACGTCTAAGACTGACAGTGTTTGGGTGCTTTGCCCTGGGGTGAAACAGGTGAGTGGGTCGCCAATTGCCCACTCATTCGCCTTTCCCATTTTTCACTGCTGCTGCTGGTGGTGGTGGTGCCAGCATCTCTTCCGTGCCAGTTTGCTTCCTGGCTAGAGTCATGCCCAAAATGTCCCTAACGGTAAGGGCAGTTTCTCCCCCCTGGCTGCCTCTGTCTGCGGTGTGGCAACGCCTGCTACCTCCGCCGGAGTGGCCAGCTTACGCTAGGGCCTAGTGTCTGAGCTCTGGAAGTCTGCTGCCAAACGTCTAAGACTGACAGTGTTTGGGTGCTTTGCCCTGGGGTGAAACAGGTGAGTGGGTCGCCAATTGCCCACTCATTCGCCTTTCCCAATTCCGCTGCTGCTGCTGGTGGTGCCAGCGTCTCTTCAATGCCAGTTCGCTTCCTGGCTGGTGTCATGCCCAAAATGTCCCTAATGGTGAGGGCAGTTTCTCCCCCCTGGCTGCGTCTGTTTGCGGTGTGGCAACGCCTGCTACCTCCGCCGGAGTGGCCAGCTTACGCTAGGGCCTAGTGTCTGAGCTCTGGAAGTCTGCTGCCAAACGTCTAAGACTGACAGTGTTTGGGTGCTTTGCCCTGGGGTGAAACAGGTGAGTGGGTCGCCAATTGCCCACTCATTCGCCTTTCCCATTTTTCACTGCTGCTGCTGGTGGTGGTGGTGCCAGCATCTCTTCCGTGCCAGTTTGCTTCCTGGCTAGAGTCATGCCCAAAATGTCCCTAACGGTAAGGGCAGTTTCTCCCCCCTGGCTGCCTCTGTCTGCGGTGTGGCAACGCCTGCTACCTCCGCCGGAGTGGCCAGCTTACGCTAGGGCCTAGTGTCTGAGCTCTGGAAGTCTGCTGCCAAACGTCTAAGACTGACAGTGTTTGGGTGCTTTGCCCTGGGGTGAAACAGGTGAGTGGGTCGCCAATTGCCCACTCATTCGCCTTTCCCATTTTTCACTGCTGCTGCTGGTGGTGGTGGTGCCAGCATCTCTTCCGTGCCAGTTTGCTTCCTGGCTAGAGTCATGCCCAAAATGTCCTTAACGGTAAGGGCAGTTTCTCCCCCCTGGCTGCCTCTGTCTGCGGTGTGGCAACGCCTGCTACCTCCGCCGGAGTGGCCAGCTTACGCTAGGGCCTAGTGTCTGAGCTCTGGAAGTCTGCTGCCAAACGTCTAAGACTGACAGTGTTTGGGTGCTTTGCCCTGGGGTGAAACAGGTGAGTGGGTCGCCAATTGCCCACTCATTCGCCTTTGCCATTTTTCAATGCTGCTGCTGGTGGTGGTGGTTGTGGTGGTGCCAGCATCTCTTCTGTGCCAGTTCGCTTCCTGGCTAGAGTCATGCCCAAAATGTCCCTAATGGTAAGGGCAGTTTCTCCCCCCTGGCTGCGTCTGTTTGCGGTGTGGCAACGCCTGCTACCTCCGCCGGAGTGGCCAGCTTACGCTAGGGCCTTGTGTCTGAGCTCTGGAAGTCCGCTGCCAAACGTCTAGGACTGACAGTGTTTGGATGCTTTGCTCTGGGGTGAAACAGGTGAGTGGGTCGCCAATGGCCCACTCATTCGCCTTTTCCATTTCCTTTTCCATTTCCATTTCATTATTTTCCTTCTGATACACAACCAACCAACCAAACATAACACACACAATAACACAAATAACACAGTGACATAATACATAACACATATAACACACAGTGACAACACACATAACACACATAACACATACACGTACAATGCACAAATCACAAGGACCTTTCCTCTTGTTATTTGTCCTGGCCTTCATTTCTACACTCACTAGCATTAACGCTATAACTCACACTTCATACTATAACATTTTTCCATCCACATACCTGCCAACAGACCCAACTTTTTCAGGGACAGTCCTGCTTTTTTCCAGTCCTGTCCCATCTAATTTAGCTATCTAGGTATGCAAATACACGTTGGTAGTTATAGCTCGGTAGGTAGCACTAGTATAAACATTAAATAAATATAATAAAGTACTAAATAATAAATCTAACTTTAAAATACATTTAAATAAACCCCTTAATTTTTTAAAACCCATTAAAATTAAAATTAAATTATTATTTAGACATAATACATCTTTAACCAAACCAGTGCACTGCTACTAATCTTAAACATAACCGTACATTAACCCTAAGCTATTTTTTAGTTCTTGTCCAACATTTTTCCATCCGCATACCTGCCAACACACCTAAGATTTTGGTGGACAGTCCTGCTTTTTTCCAGTCCTGTCCAGTAAAAGTTGGGTTGTTGCAAAGTATGCCATTGTGAATAGGTAGCAAATGTTAGGCATGTATTACAAGTGGTCCAAAATCAATTTAAAAATGTAAAATAATCCCTATTCTTTTATTAAACATCTATGGATGTGTGACTGTGTATGATAAACGGAGGCCAAGTTCCTTGGAGCATTTGTCTCTAGGTCATTTTGTGTACAGTACACCTCAGTACGTGTGTGCAACTCTATTGGTCGTTTCGGCAGGGGGCTGGCCTGCCATCAACGAATGAAGTGCGTTCTGCAATTCACTTGTTGATGCCAGACCAGCCCCCTGCCGAAACGACCAATAGAGTTGCACACACGTTCCTTCACGGCAGCTGCTGCTGCTCCGATGTGTTGTTAACCCCGTATTAACCCCTGCTAGGCAACCGGGAAGGAAAAGAAGATTAAATGAGCACGAAGAATGTCCGCGAATATTCGCCCGAAGAGAAGACAGGCACGGGCGAATATTCGCGGAATACGAAGGTTTTTTTCCCCCCGAAGACGAGCACGAAGACGAACACGAAGAGCCCCCTGGTGCCCAAGTCTACTTGAAACCTTAAGCTGGATGGGCTCCCCCACCAAGAAGAAATAAGGCCTTTTCCACACCCTCAACCACTGCCAGATTGAAAAAATCATATCCAAGATCTGACAAATGCACCCCATCACCACGAAACAGACCAACTCCAAAACCTTCCAGGGCCACATGTCGCACCACCACACCCCTGCATCCACGAATAAAGCTCGCCATGAGCTTATTCACCTTCTTCCTACTACGGTCCATCGCCTCCACATCCCTAGCATGTCGCCAGCGCAACCTCGGGATACACTCTGACCACACAACTTTAACCTTAGGAACCAGCGCCAAGATACGCTCGACATCCCACCTCATCCGACAAACCAACTCACGCTGAGGCGTGACCCCGAAATCGTTGCCCCCAGCATGAATGTACTAACACCCAAACGCAGATACCGATAAAACAATGACAGAATCCCCTCCCACAACATACCCCGCACACCAAACCACCTCACGTCGACTTGGTCCCTAGGAAAACCCAGCTGCAGACCGCTGTCTCTAACTGCGGCTCGCCTCCGGGCCCAATACACGTGAGAATGGCCGATGATCCATAAGACGAACCGGGACCCTGCAATGAAAACAAAAACAGGAAAAAGGAGGGAGGGTAGGCATGACCAAAACCACAACCAACGACTAGTCAAAACCAATCAGTCTCCCAGACCTAACCTATGCGGCCTGATATATCTCCGAAAACACCCAGACTCCCAACGCCCAATGCGCCGCACCACCTCATCCCCCAAACCAAGCTGTGCCGCCTCCGTAGCTGCCCCGATGCGAAAAGAGTGCGTGCCAAAATCGGCCGCCCCCACACCAAGTCTTCCGAGCCCCAACTTCATCACTCGAGAAAATTGAAACCGAGACACCGGCGTGAAATCCGCGTGAACAAGAAAGGACAACCCCCCAGCCGGCCTGACCCGCACCGGGCAAATTGAATCACCAGGAAGGGCGTAAAGCGTAACTTGCCTACCCTTCCCGAACACGTCCGTTTTAGACGAACGCAACCACACCAACACCTGTCCATCACAGCACTCCACATCCTGAAACGCTAAACCACCCTGAACCGACTTCCGCGGACTGACCAATTCAGACACCCGAAACGCCCCGAAAAACGCCAACGCGAATGCCGCCTGAAACAGCACTACCTCGTAACCATCCTTACAAACGTCAACCAAAACCTGAAGCAACCGTCGCAAGAGACCAGCGATAGAGGCCGCCTGTTATCCGCGCGCCGCCGGCCCTTCCTCATGCCCCGCAGCATCCGCCGAATCAAAAAGGACTTCGTAAGATCCCCCAACCACGCAACTGAAACATAAAAGCCAGAGCCGCCATACATTTGTCAACGCGGGAAGGCGAGGCGCCGCACAAAGCCAAATTGGCCACAAACCACAACAAAACATTCAACCGAGCCCCGTCCCCGTCAGCCTCACCAACCACCCTCGACAACACCTCCCAATCCTGCCAGACCCTCTAATAAGCTGCCCAAGTAGTCGGAGCCAAGGAAGACCTCACCCATCCCGCAAGCAAGCGGTCCCGAGACTCCACATCACCTCCGGGCAAGGCAAGCCCTCTGTTTCTGCCATAGGCGCCTCCCGCCGAAACCGCTCCCACTGCAAGCGAGAGAGAGAATCCGCAATTACATTCAAATAACCCGGCACATGCCTTGCCTTTAAGGACACATTCAATTCCATGCACAAGAGCACAAACCACCGAAGCAACCGAACCACCGGAGGAGAAGACGCCGACAACAGGTTAATAGAATGAACAACCTCCAAATTATCCGTAAAGAAAACCACGCGACGATTGCGCATCTGCCAACCCCACAACATTAGAACCACCACCAACGGGAACAACTCCAGAAATGCCAAATTCCGGATCAGAGGACTCGCATGCCAATGACTCGGCCACCTCGCAGCACACCACTGACCGTCAAAATAAGCCCCAAACCCCACGCTACCAGACGCATCAGTGTAGAGCGACAACGAGTCAGCCGACACCGATGGCAACTGAAAAAACACCTTCCCGTTGAAACGCGAAAGAAAAACCTCCCAAACAGCCAAATCAGCCCGCATAGGCCGAGACACGCGCACCCGATGATGAGGGGACCGCACTCCCGCAGTAGCCCGAGACAAAGACCTAGAAAAAACACGCCCCACCGGGATAACCCACTTTAAGCGAAATTTAAACGCCCCAGGAGCAACTGCAGCTGCCGCAGAGTGACCTTCCTAGCGGAACGCACCTGCGCAACCCCCACCCGCAGCGCTGCCAACTTATCCTCCGGAAGACGGCAGACCCCGGCTACCGAGTCAATCTCCAAACCTAAAAAACTGAGGCAGGTACTAGGACCCACCGTCTTGTCTGCTGCCAAGGGGACTCCAAAAGACCGTGCCACCAGCTGCAAGGAGCGCAACAGGTGCAGACATTGCCCTGAGCCAGCCGGGCCAACGCAAAAGAAGTCGTCCAAATAATGCACTAATGCCCGGCAACCCGCCTCCTCCCGCACAACCCACTCCAAAAAAGTACTGAACCTCTCAAAATAAGCGCACGAGATGGAGCAACCCATCGGAAGGCATAAGTCGACATAAAAGGCCCCATCAAACCAACACCCCAGCAGGTGATGGCAATCCGGATGTATCGGAAGCAAGCGAAAGGCGGACTCGCTATCCGCCTTTGCCATAAGAGCCCCAGGGCCAGCATCGCGCACCAAATCAACCGCCTTATCAAACGAGGTATAAGAGACGGAACAAAGCTCCTTATCAATGTCATCATTGACAGAAAAACCCTTAGGGTAAGACAGGTGATGTATCAACCTGAACTTACCCACCTCATGCTTCGGAACAACCCCAAGCGGCGAAACCCTAAAACCGGCCAACGGGGCCTCAACGAAAGGGCCAGCCATGCGGCCCAACCGCACCTCTTTAACTATCTTGTCGTGCACAACCTCAGGAAAGGCTGCCACAGACTTCAAATTGCGTCGAGACAGCCTCGCTTCCCGAGGCAAAAAAGGAATACGGAAACCATGCGCGAACCCCGCATCCAGAAACGCCGCGTCATCCCGCTTACCGTAGCGGCTTAGCCACGGCAGCATCGCGCCGCGATTCACCGGCGTTATCCCCTTTAGTCCCAGACTGGCCAGCGGAGCTGACGGCCTTTGACCGCTTGAAACATTTGGACAAACTATGTCCACTGCCACATCCGGAGCATTCATGCCGGGAACTTACAGGAGGCCCCCCACTTGCATTGGCTGTCGTTAAACTGCCAACAAGTGCCTTTTTTACCTGCGGCCGGCGCGGTTCCCTGAGACCCCCCACCGGCCCCCCCTTGAAAGGGCGACGCCTTCTGGGCCATCATTAGCTTAAGCCAAAGCGGAAGATCCATCTGATCCCACCGCATACCAGGGTTAGCCGCCAGGCGCTGACGAAATTGTTCATCATAACGCCACCAAGCCCAACCCCCGTACACGCGGTAAGCTTCCCAGATCCCGTCAACATAACAGAACAACGCCGAACATTTGTCCGGCGTCTTCTCGCCAATAACACTGGCCAAAATACAGAAAGCGCGAAGCCAATTCCCGAAAGTCTTCGGGATCTTCCGGTACCTACGCTTCTTTTCCTCTTCCTCCTTTTTCTTATCCTCCTTCTTATCATCCTCCTTAGGTTCAAACGACTCCTCGAGAGGAAGTAAGGAAAACAGCTCTACAAACTCTCCCTTCCAAATCTTCTCCTTCAACTCCAACTTCAAATGAACCCCAAGAGGGCCCGAAAAAGAGACATAAGCGGTCTGCCGCGCAGCCTCCGGCACACTGGCCAATACCACATCCCCACTATCAGCTACCACCTCACCCCCGGACCCCCCAACCGCGGCGTCACCTGTAGCCTCACTACCGGATGGAGGAGCCGACCCTACAACCCCGGCCGCGGAGACCTTGTCCCCACCCGAACCTACCAACGCTGGAACCCAGGCACGCTGCACCCCTGACTGCGGACTGCCAACGCCCTCACCACTCCACGAAGCAACTAACCCCCCCAACCCATCCAGAATACCTGCCACCGAACCACCCTGACCCTGCGCAACAGCAATCGCCGCGCCACGCTGCGCCACACACTTACCAGCCTGGCCCCCAGCCGTTCCGGACCGCTGGGCCGTGCTGTCCTGAGGAGGTGTCACCAAACCCGTCGAGGAGGCTGCCTCCAAAGCCACACGCATGGGCTGCTCCACCGCTGCTCCCCGATTGCTGGCATCCGAGGGGGATCTGGAGGTAGATAAACGCCTGAACGGAGCAGTGGTTGAGCGACCCCTAACCTCCCGAACTCGAGACGGGCTCCTAACCCCTTCCCTCCCACGCTGACCCCTAGACCCCCTAGAACGCCTACAACCAATCCTCCCTAGCTGCCGACCCCTAACACCGACCCAGGACCCATCCGAAGACGAAGAACCTCGAGAGACAGAACGCCGAGACCTACCCCGGGGAGAACTACCAAGGAGCCCCCCAGAAGACTCACGACCTGACCTACCACTACCCCCAACACCCGAGCGGCCCCGACTACGTGAAAAACCACCCGGAGAACCCACCACCTCCACAGAGGAACGGGCCCCGACAGCAGGAACCCGGGAAGAAGCCCTAGGGGAACGCCGACCAGAATGCCTAGACCCCCCACCACCGCGTACAGAGGAGCCCCTGGAGGACACCGGACTGACACCCCCAGACAAAGCCTCAACCTCACTACCCCCAAGAACAGGAATACCACCCACACCTAAAGCCACCCCACCGGGAACCCCAGACACCACCCTCCCCAGGCCCAAATCTGAAGCCGTAGAAACCACTACTGACCCTCTAAGCCCCCCACCCCTAGAGCCCAGAACGGCAGGGCCGAGACCAGCACCCCCCGCTGCCCCTTGCACTCGCCTGCTCCGTCCAGCGCTGCTCCTTCCTGACTGTAGCACCGCAGGCCGCTGTGCAGGCCGCACACGGCCGTCTCGGCGGCCACGCTTCCTCCGGACACCCCTCCCAGAAGAATCTTCACTGGGCGACAGCCCAGGCTCAACGCCGTCATCCCGGCTGGGAACCTCCGCCGCCGACATCAGGCCTTCCCGCTCCTCTCGGCCGGTCCCGGACACACTGCCGGCCCTGGAGCGGCCTGCCGCGCCGCCGCGGCCCACTGCCGACCGCTCCACGCCACTGCTCCCACGATGAGGCGGCGAGCACCCTCCAGGGCTCAACCGCTGCGGCGGACACCGCCGCCGCCGCCTGCTCCGGACGCCGCTTTCAGCCGCGCCACCGGAGGAGCGCACGTGATCGGGCTCAACTCCAGCGGCACAGCCAGACGATCCTGCAGCACCGTCCTCGGTCCCCGAGGTCCCGTCTTCAGTCAGCCGACGCGGCGGCCGGGTCTTCCGTGCGGGCCTCTTCTGTCCTCCGGTCTGGCCTAAAACTGGACCCAACTGTGCCTTCAGCCACTCCGGGCCGCGCTGCAAAGCCGCCAGCCGGACTCCCTCCAGGATCTTCTCCACCTCCGGGTCCATGACGACCTGCAGGGAAGACAAGAGGGGAGAAAACACAGGCAACACAGAGAGGAAGAACAGGATAGACCAAGAAAAAAGGGGGACAGACAGAGAGACAAACAGTGAGTGGTAGGTGAGACAAAATGGAGACTGCTCCACTGGCGCCAAACCCCTAAATAGCCCACCATTAACCCCCCCCCACACATTCAAAAATGCCGTCAGGACCTATCCCTGCTCGGCACACAGTTAACGGCCCACTAAGGCCCATTCTGAGCACCGTGGGCTTCAGTCTATTTGTTAGAGTGTGGATGTGGCCTACAATATGTTGGTAGGACCATAAGACCCATGAAAGAGAGAATATTAGAACACCTAGGGAACATAAGAAATATGAACGTCAAACACAGTGTCCCTAGACACTGTAACAAATGTCCGAAATTCTCTATTGAATCTTTAAAAATTATGGGCATAGATTGGGTTCCTCCGAATTGGAGAGGTGGAAGTACAGTAGACAACCTATCCAAACGTGAAACAGAATGGATTTTTAAACTTAAAACTTATAAGAAAGGCGGTCTAAATATGGAATTGGACATCTTAACCTACATGTAAAAGAAACATTAACAATACCAATTTTATTAGATGCCATATTAATATAACCTTATAATATTTGCTCAGGATACATCGCACATGTGGAAGGCAGCGTGGAGTGGCATATGTGGAAGGCAGCGTGGAGTGGCATATGTGGGAGGCAGCGTGGAGTGGCATATGTGAGAGGCAGCGTGGAGTGGCATATGTGGGAGGCAGAGTGGAGTGGCATATGTGGGAGGCAGAGTGGCATATGTGGGAGGCAGAGTGGCATATGTGGGAGGCAGCGTGGAGTGACATATGTGGGAGGCAGCGTGGAGTGGCAAATGTGGGAGGCAGCGTGGAGTGGCATATGTGGGAGGCAGCGTGGAGTGGCATATGTGGGAGGCAGCATGGAGTGGCATATGTGGGAGGCAGCGTGGAGTGGCATATGTGGGAGGCAGAGTGGAGTGACATATGTGGGAGGCAGAGTGGAGTGACATATGTGGGAGGCAGCGTGGAGTGGCATATGTGAGAGGCAGCGTGGAGTGGCATATGTGGGAGGCAGCGTGGAGTGGCATATGTGGGAGGCAGCGTGGAGTGGCATATGTGGGAGGCAGCGTGGAGTGGCATATGTGGGAGGCAGCGTGGCATGTCTGGGAGGCAGCGTGGCATGTCTGGGAGGCAGCGTGGCAATCCTGGGAGGCAGCGTGGCAAGCCTGGGCTCAAACGTGCATAAATTGGGGGGGGCTGGTTGCGAAATAAAGGCAAGAAATGCATTTTATCAAAGTTTTTTTATTATGCTGTTTTTATTTAATATAATTTGTTTATTACATTATTTTAATAAATGAAAAATTTACATTCATTTTTTTTATCCGATTAATCGATTAATCGAAAAAATAATCGGCCAACTAATCGATTATGAAAATAATCGTTAGTTGCAGCCCTATTTTTTATATATATATATATACCTTTTTCTATATATACGTATATTCCACATATATACATATTCAGACTGGCTCAGAGAGCCACATACATTTTCATAAGATGGACTAATCAATGTTCCCATTTCACATCACCTTTACACCACATTTATACATATATATATTTATATACACATACATATATACATATAAAACGTTTCACGATGTCCTTCTGGTGGGAATTCTTCACCTTCCCTTGTTCCAATCTATTCTGCCTTTGCCCTTTATCTTGATTACCTACGAAAGAAAGTATTACACATTATCACCTTCATTTATTCTCGGCATTTTATACTTACCTATCCGGGACAATAGAGGGAATTGTATTTCTCTTTTAAACAGTTATAGAAAATAGCCTTCTTCGTGCCCCATCCCATTCAATGAACATCGGCAATCACATATCTCTAGCCACATCCACTTATTCAATACGGACCTGAGATCCTCGTTATATCTTTAAACGAGTGACCCGTTATCCGTTACTAATCATCTCTATTTCTTCACTTACCTTGGAGACATGCCGCACGCATCACGGACCACTAACACGTAGGAGGAAGGACTCCACACACATCGAGGTCAGACGCACGGACGTCAAGACGCACGGGCGTCTAAGAACAAAGATGGCGCCCCGCATGATTTAAAAGGACCGCGTACCGGCACAGCTACTACTCCTGATGAAGCCACAAACCTGGCGAAACGCGTTGGGGACATTCTTTAGAGCTTTTTTTATCACATTTTATCAGATCTTTTATTGTTTTTATAGTACTTTTGGGCTTGTAGCCCTGAATAAAATAGCATTTTTTTTACATTATCATCTTTTGGGATCTGTTTAATTTTACCTACTGGATACACTTCCACACCGGCTGAAAGCTAGGTAATACCCTGGACATCGGGAGGCAAGCAGAGGAGAAAGATCTGAACTGTATGGGCAATACATTCCTACACTAAGTGTAAGTGCACATCTACTCTGGCGTGTTCCAGAGTTCCTTGATACTACACCATTGTGTTCCTATGTGTGTTTCTACTTCCTTCATATATAACCCATACTGCCACCTGGAGGATTTGATGTACATGAGGCTTGAATATATACACACATTGTGAGTGCATACAATAGCTATATAATTTGATCGTTCGCAAAATACGACTACACTATTAGTGTTTTTCTTGTTTTATTTTTATTTTCTTTACCGGTACACTCGACCGCCCCCTAGTGGTCTTTCTTATCATTATATACTGAGGCAGACATTGACAGTGGTACAGCATAACACCTTTCACTATATACTGAGGCAGACATTGACGATTGTACAACATAACACCTACCACTATATACTGAGGCAGACAATGACGGTGGTACAACATAACGCCTATCACTATATACTGAGGCACACATTGACGGTGGTACAGCGTAATCCCTATCACTATACATTGAGCCAGACATTGACAATAGTGCAGCATAACTCCTATCACTATATACTAAGCCAAACATTGATGTGGTGTAGGCCTACCACTTCATTAGTAGTAGGGATGCACCGAAACGAATTCTGGACTGAAACCGAAAATACAGCATTTACCTGGCCGAAACCGAATATGACCCCCCCACACCATAAAAAAAAAATCTAACACTTTTATTTAAAGTAAGTAACACACCAAAATAGGACAAAACAATTAAATAACAATATTAATATATATATATATATATATATATATATATATATATATATATATATATATGATTGTTAACAGCAATTACATTCCTGTCATGCCCAGGCATACCCAGATTCCAGGATGTACTCGCAGACTTGGCATGATATGAGTATGATTGCCCTATCTACCCCTTCTCACTCCCTTTTGTCCTACCTACCCCGTCTCACTCCCTTCTCCCTATCTACCCCCTATCCCCCCGCCTCACTCCCTTCTCCCTATCTACCCCCTCCTAACGATCTACCCTCTCCCCCTTTGAAGTTCACTTACCTTTCAGGAGTCCTGCGGTAGGGGTGCAAGGCCTCTGTCTCCCAGCTCTGCCACTGTATGGAACAGTATAGAGTGATGGGAGTTATGATGTACTAGACCATAATTATATAATGAAAAATACACTGGAAATGGTACAGCATAACACCCATCACTCTCACACACTTACCAATCCGCACATATACCAATCCACACACATACCAATCCACACACACACCAATCCACACACACACCAATCCACACACACACCAATCCACACACACACCAATCCACATACACACCAATCCACACACACACCAATCCACACATATACCAATCCACATATATACCAATCCACACATACCAATCCACACACATACCAATCCACACACATACCAATCCACACACATACCAATCCACACACACACCAATCCAGACATATACCAATCCACACACATACCAATCCACACACATACCAATCCACACATATACTAATCCACACATACCAATCCACACATATACCAATCCACTCTCACTCACTGAATGCTTTCCTACCTTTCCTCTTTTCTCCTTACAGCTTCTTTTCCTCCTCTTCGCTCCTCTTCTTAAGTTCTTCTGTCTTCTTCCGGTTCAGTGGGTGCGGCTTCAGTGTTGTGCGCCGGGATCTGACAACAAATCCCGGCGCACAGCAGCTGTTGCCGCGCAGATCGCAAGGGAGCGATATCGAAGGTCTTTAACAGACCTCCGGCTCCCTTGAGTGATTTTAAGCCGGGTTCAAGGGTTGAACCCGGCTTAAAATCACTCAAGGGAGCCGGAGGTCTGTTAAAGACCTCCGATACCGCTCCCTTGCGAGCCTGCTCCTCCAGCGGCGGACATTACTGTCCGTCTCTGGAGGGGTGCCGGGTGCCGGCAAGTTGGCACCCCCCTGATGAGCGGCACCCGGTGCGGACTGCCCCCCCCGCCCCCCGCTAGGTACGCTACTGACAGTCACACATCCATAGATGTTTAATAAAAGAATAGGGATTATTTTACATGTTTAAATTGATTTTGGACCACTTGTAATACATGCCTAACATTTGCTACCTATTTATAATGGCATACTTTGCAACAACCCAACTTTTACTGGACAGGACTGGAAAAAAGCAGGACTGTCCACAAAAATGTTGGGTGTGTTGGCAGGTATGCGAATGGAAAAATGTTGGACAAGAACTAAAAAATAGTTTAGGGTTAATGTACGGTTATTTTTAAGATTATTAGCAGTGCACTATTTTGGTTAAAGATGTATTATGTCTAAATAATAATTTCAATTTAATTTTAATTTTAATGGGTTTATTAAATTTTATTTTAAAGTTATATTTATTATTATTTACTTTATTATATTTATTTAATGTTGTAGTGCTACCCTACCCAGCTATACCTATGTGCACTAGCATACCTAGTTTAGCTAAATTTGATGGGACAGGAAAAAAGCAGGACTGTCCCTGAAAAAGTTGGGTCTGTTGGCAGCTATGCGGATGGAAAAATGTTATAGGGTGAAGTGTGAGTTATAGCGTTAATGCTAGTGAGTGTAGAAGTGAAGGCCAGGGCAAATAACAGGAGGAAAGGTCCTTGTGATTTGTGAATTGTACATGTGTGTTATGTGTTATGTCGCTGAGTTATATGTGTTATTGTGTGTGTTATGTTTGGTAGGTTGTGTATCAGACGGAAAAAATGAAATGGAAATGGAAAAGGAAATGGAAAATGCGAATGAGTGGGCAATTGGCGACCCACTCACCTGTTTCACCCCAGGGCAAAGCATCCAAACAACTGTCAGTCCTAGACGTTTGGCAGCGGACTTCCAGAGCTCAGACACTAAGCCCTAGCGTAAGCTGGCTACACCGGCGGAGGTAGCAGGCGTTGCCACACCGCAAACAGACGCAGCCAGGGGGGAGAAACTGCCCTTACCATTAGGGGCATTTGGGGCATGACTCTAGCCAGAAAGGGAACTGGCATTAAAGAGACGCTGGCACCACCACCAGCAGCAGCAGCAGCATTGGGAAAGGCGAATGAGTGGGCAATTGGCAACCCGCTCACCTGTTTCACCCCAGGGCAAAGCATCCAAACACTGTCAGTCCTTGTCGTTTGGAAGCGGACTTCCAGAGCTCAGACACAAGGCCCTAGCGTAAGCTGGCTACACCGGCGGAGGTAGCAGGCGTTGCCACACCGCAAACAGACGCAGCCAGGGGGGAGAAACTGCCATTACCATTAGGGATATTTGAGGCATGACACTAGCCAGGAAGGGAACTGGCATTGAAGAGACGCTGGCACCACCAGCAGCAGCAGCAGCAGCATTGGGAAAGGCAAATGAGTGGGCAATTGGCAACCCGCTCACCTGTTTCACCCCAGGGCAAAGCATCCAAACACTGTCAGTGCTTGGCGTTTGGGAGCAAACTTACAGAACTCAGACACAAGGCCCTAGCGTAAGCTGGCTACACCGGCAGAGGTAGCAGGCGTAGCCACACCGCAAACAGACGCAGCCAGGGGGGAGAAACTACCCTTACCATTAGGGACATTTGAGGCATGACACTAGCCAGGAAGGGAACTGGCAGAGAAGAGACGCTGGCACCACCACCAGCAGCAGCAGCATTGGGAAAGGCAAATGAGTGGGCAATTGGCGACCCGCTCACCTGTTTCACCCCAGAGCAAAGCATCCAAACACTGTCAGTCCTAGACGTTTGGCAGCGGACTTCCAGAGCTCAGACACAAGGCCCTAGCGTAAATTGGCTACACCGGCGGAGGTAGCAGGCGTTGCCACACCGCAAACACGTGCAACCAGGGGGAGAAACTACCTTGAACATTTTGGACATTTGAGGCATGACACTAGCCAGGAAGCGAACTGGCAGAGAAGAGACGCTGGCACCACCACCACCAGCAGCAGCAGCATTGGGAAAGTTGAATGAGTGGGCAACTGACGACCCGCTCACCTGTTCCACCCCAGAGCAAAGCATCCAAAGACTGTCAATCCTAGGCGTTTGGGAGCGGACTTCCAGAGCTCAAACACTAGGCCCTAGCGAAAATTGGCTACACCGGCGGAGGTAGCAGGCGTTGCCACACCGCAAACAGACACAGCCAGGGGGAGAAACTACCTTGAACATTTTGGACATTTGAGGCATGACACTAGCCAGGAAGTGAACTGGCAGAGAAGAGACGCTGGCACCACCACCACCAGCAGCAGCAGCAGCAGCAGCATTGGGAAAGTTGAATGAGTGGGCAATTGACGACCCGCTCACCTGTTTCACCCCAGGGCAAAACATCAAAGTCTGTCAGTCCATGGCGTTTGGGAGCGGACTTCCAGAACTCAGACACTAGGCCCTAACGTAAATTGGCTACACCGGCGGAGGTAGCAGACGTTGCCACACCACAAACACATGCAACCAGGGGGAGAAACTACCTTAAACATTAGAGAAAAAAAAATGTAACTTTCCAAGCTAAGAGCTGGGTAACCCAACTTGGGCAGATTGAATTTCAGAAAGGCAATCTGCTCCATCAGATGAGGTGCCATGCGTGAGTGCTGTGGACTCAGTATGTTTCCAGTCATAGAAAACACGCGCTCAGTTTGAACAGTGGTTGGCGGACATGATAGAAGCTGCTGCGCAACCCATGAGAGTGCAGGCCACACACTCTTCTTTTCATCCCAGTAGCTAAGAGGATCAACATTAGGTGCAGAAGGAACTTCACAGAGGTAAAGTTTGACCATTTCAGCAGCACTACTCTCCTTTCTCCTGCTAGCTCTGTCAGATGGTCCAACTATACTCCCAAGCAGAGGCGTATCTACTGAAAATAGCGAACCAACATATCTTTTAAATACCGTGAGTGTAGGGGAGATGGTTGGATGCTTGATGACAAGTTTGTTAACGTCTAGGAGCCATAGGAGCGAGTGTATCGGATGAGGCACAGAGGCCTCCTCCAATAGTACCCACTGCTTAGGAGTGCGGAGCGACCACTCCACAACCCTGCGCAGGTGAGCAGCGTGATAATAAAGCTCTAAATCCGGCACTCCCAATCCCCCCCTAGCCTTGGGGCGAGTAAGGTGCGAAAACGCCAAACGAGGGGCGCCCGACGCCCAGATATAGGTAGTGAAGATACGACGGCACTTCTTAAAAAAAATACGTGGAAGGAAAATAGGGAGGGTCTGGAAAAGGTAAAGAAATCGCGGCAAGACATTCATTTTAATTACTGAAACCCGACCGAACCAAGATACGTGGGGATATGCCCACTTACGCAGGTCCTCAGCGACCTGATGCAGCAAAGGTAAGAAATTTAGTTCATACAATGAAGGCAAATCCCCAGTGATTTGCAGCCCTAGGTATTTAATGGAAGAAGAACACCAGCGGAACGGGAAATGGGCTTGTAAAGATCGCCTAGTCTGATCCAACAAATTAATACCAAGTATCTCAGATTTCTCCATGTTAATTTTATAATTGGAAAAATACTGAAAGGTAGCTAATTCCTGAATAAGAGGAGGCAAAGAATGAACCGGATCCATCAACAGACACAGCATATCATCGGCAAATAATGATAGTTTGTGTTCCCTATTTGCGATGGACACCCCTTGAATAGCCAAATTTTGTCTAATGGCATTGGTGAGCGGTTCCATACTCAAGATAAATAGAAGTGGCGATAAGGGGCACCCCTGCCTCGTACCATTTGACAGGGTGACTGGGTGGGATAGAGAGCCATTAACCATAACGCAGGCTGAGGGGTTGGAATATAGTGCCGCAATCCAACTACGAAACGTTGGCCCTAAGCCTACACAGCGGAGCACCTGAAATAAATAGGGCCAAGCCACCCTGTCAAAGGTTTTTTCTGCGTCTGTAGAGACAAGGGCCATCGGGGTGGAAGATTTACAGGCGTGTGAAATGACATCCAATACTCTGATCGTATTATCCCTTGCCTCCCACCCCGGTACAAAGCCCACCTGGTCTGGATTAATAAGTGAGGGGAGCAGGGGCTTAAGACGAGCAGCAAGGATTTTTGCAAGTAACTTAATGTCCGTATTAAGGAGGGAGATAGGGTGATAACTGCCACATTGCTCCTTGTCTTTGCCCGGTTTTGGTAGCACTGTTATATGGGCCCTGTTAGTGTGGGGGTCGAAACCGTCGCCTCTAGAAAGGCTGTTAAACAAGGTTGTCAAGTGTGGCCCCAAGACAGGTAGAAGCTTCAGGTAATAAGCTTTGGTCAGCCCATCCGGGCCAGGGCATTTCCCGTTAGGGAGGGACTTAACGGCTGCCTCAACCTCGGCTAAATTAATGGGGTTTTCCAACAGCGACGAATCATCTAGGGAAAGACGGGCAGTCAAATGCCTGTTCAGATAATCTTGTAGAGAAGGACTAGAGAAAGGAAGAGGCCCCGAGGCAGGAGGTAAGTTATATAAGGAGGTATAGTACTCCTGAAAACAAGAGACAATCTCCGGGGTAGAAAAATGCAGAGTGCCAGCGCGATCACGGATTTTGGGAATAAAGGTGACTGCCCTCTCTTCGCGCAGAGCTCTGGCCAATAATTTACCTGATTTATCACCTAATTCATAAAAGTAACTCCATGTCAGGAAAAATTGCCGTTTAGTGTGACTGTTGGTAAGGGAGGCCAGTCGGTCCCGAAGTACCGTGAGTTGGGATAGAATATGAGGAGCTAGAGTTAATTTATGGGACTGTTCCAGCGTCGCTATCTGATTAGTAAGGTGTAACATTTCACCAAGCGCTAAGCGTTTAACATGAGCACCCATTTTAATAAGGTGACCACGGATCACCGCCTTATGGGCTTCCCAAACCGTGAGGAAAGGGAGATGAGGAGAGATATTTTCAGCAAAATAGTATTGAAGTTCCTTAGCCAAAAGTTGTACGTTCGCTGGTGTGGACAGAAGGGATTCATTGAGCCGCCAAGTCCCAGTCCTAGGTGGCAGGTTAGCAAGAGATAGGTTGACATGTACAGGGGAATGATCCCCAAGAATCATTGGACCGATAGTAGAAGAGTGTAACATGGGTAAGTGGTGATGGGAGAGGAAGATCGCGTCAATTCTAGTATAGCGGGCATGGACAGAAGAATAGAAAGTAAAGTCCTTGACCGATGGATGCTGTGTACGCCATGCGTCAGCTAGTTGCAGAGTATGCAATAGACGTTTAACCTTAGCTATCCGAGAATAAGGGACATGTGATGTACCGGCCGAACTGTCCAGGCGCGGGTCGAGCACCATGTTAAAGTCGCCCCCTAGCAGAATAATCCCTTCCTGAAAATCTGCAAGTCTGCGCAAGGTAGAGACAAGGAAGGTGGTCTGATTACGGTTAGGTGTGTAAATACAGGCCAATGTGACTTTGTGCGAGGCAAGAAAGCCCTTAACAAAAACACACCTCCCCTCCGCATCTCTCCAGGTATCCAAGTGTTGAAAGGGTAATGCTTTATGTATAAGAATCGTGACTCCCTTGGTCTTGGAGTCCACAGAACTTGAGAAGTAATTAGTAGTATAATATTTCGAGGACATTCGGGGTTCTTTACCTAGCTTGAAGTGAGTCTCTTGGATAAAAGCGACTCTTGTTTTAGAGGTGTGTAAAAAATGGAACAATCTAGACTGTTGCTCGGGCTTATTGAGACCTCTGACGTTAAGGGTCGTAACTTTAATAGTGTTGGGATGCATTAAACAACACCTGGAGAGACAGAGAGGCAAGAGGCAAGGCGGCACGCCAAAAAACAATACTAAAAAGAAAACAAAAAACAACAGATATAACATAAAGCAACATTATCCCAAAGGACAGGCCACAACCTGCCCTCTGGAGATGAGTGCACATCAGTGGGAGAGACATCTGTCCCGAGAGTCGGGAAAAGCCAAACGCCAGGGTCACAGAGGACCTGGTTGGCTGGCTCAGGGGGAGTAATAGAGAGCAAATTGAAGAGAGAGCAAATACCAAAAGCTAAAACAAAAAGATAACTCAACGCAACAATGGTCCGAGACCCACCTCATAAACACAGGATATCAAACTAAATAATAAATATGTTAGGCAAGAGAAAGAAAAAAAAAAGGAAACCAAAACAAACGGTACATGAGTGTGTATTAAGATGTATGTGTAATATGTAACCCCAGCGAATGGGGCAATAGAAAAACGTCATCATAGGGCAAAGAGGAACCAAACAAAAAGAACGGCCCTATGCAAGGTACATCATGTGGAATAAATTGTATAAAATAACATAACAGCAGGCGACATGGCAAAGAATCAAGTTGGGCCCCAGCATCTTGAAGTGGTAGATGGAAGCAATTCTCCGGAGCACAAACCAAAGAACACTAAGAGGTAACAGAATGTGTAGAAAAGGGCACATCTACGGACGCATGGAAGAGCTTCATGAGAGACAGTCCCAGACGCAAAGACATGCCGCAGGTAAGTGGTAATCACAGGACCTCGAAGAGAGTACTTGTTATGAAGCGACCCTGCTCCAAGGTGTGAGTTTGCGCAAAATGACCATCTCGAAACAGGGGCAAAAGGTAAATTCGCCGGACTATGGAGATGTGGAGTCCAAGAGTCCCGAAGAAAGCGATGAAAGCAGCCACGCTGAGTCAGAGGTTAGGCAGTGGAATGCAGAGAGGGTGTAGATCTCTTCTTGCGTTGCGATCTAGCAGACCATTCCTCGCCCGGTCTTACCAATTTAGAGGGCATAACTGGGGCATATTCCCAGTCAGGGATGGTAAGTATCGGGAGCCCGAGACGCTCCAACACATCCGGCACATCTGCTGCCCGTCAATTAATAAAGCGATCGGATCCCCTCTTGACAGTCAGCGAAAAGGGGAATCCCCACTGATAAGGTAACTAGGCTTCCCTCAGGGCAGATGTAACAGGGCGAAGCATCCTTCGATATTGAAGGGTGACGGGGGACAGATCCGGGAAAATTTGGATATTATGGCCATCCCACTCTACAGTACCAACCTTGCGGCACGCTGCCAAGATGGATTCCTTCTGCACATAGTCCGCGAGACAACAGATAATATCTCGAGGCGGCTGGGAATCCGATTGCCTGGGTCGGAGTGCACGATGTACACGATCCATTTTGAGATCAGCATGCGCAGGCCTAGAGAGCAGGGTATTAAAAATGGCGCGAACCGTCTTCGCCACCTCTGCAGGGAGAACCGACTCGGGCAGGCCCCGCAAACGTAAGTTGGACTGTCTCCCCCTGTTATCCAAATCTTCTACCTTATTCATGAGGCGGGAGATGGTGGCGGCTTGAGTCTGCAGTTGTTCCGAGAGAACATCAACAGTCGAGCGTGTGCCAAGGTTGTCCTGCTCCAGTGTTGCTACACGGTCTCCTATGTGCTGAAGATCGCGTTTAATGTCAGATAAGTCTGCTCGCAGAGGAGCATGTGCCTCGTTAATAATAGCTACTAAATCAGCTTTAGTCGGCAAATTGTGGAGCGAATCTTGCCAATGCGAATGACCCGGTTGTTGAATTTGCAGTGCCGAAGCCTCGTGGCTCGCTTCAGAAGTGGCCTCTGAGATCGCACTACGAGGACTCCCTGGAGATGAGGCCCGCAGCCCAGAGTCTCTGGAATCCACTTCGTGGAAGAACGCCTTCACCGAGGTATGGACCGGTTTATCCTTTACCTGGGAGGTCTTAGGAGTGGCAGAGAGCCGAGAGTTCTTGCCCATGATCGCTTTGTGTACCGTTAATTTCGCCTTTATTGCGGTGGGTCTACGGAGCAGACAGACTAAGCGTCCATTTTGGTCAGCGGTTAGCAACGCCCCCCTCCCTCATCACTTTTTAACCCCCTCCCTCATCACTTTTTAACCCCCTCCCTCTCTCCCTCCCTCATCACTTTTTAACCCCCTCCCTCCCTCATCACTTTTTAATTCCCTCCCTTCCTCATGACTTTTTAACTCCCTCCCTCCCTCATCACTTTTTAACTCCCTCCCTTATCACTTTTTAACCCCTCTCTCCCCCCCCTTCTTTCTCACCTTGAAGTCCAGCGACGGGAGGACGATGCTTCTGTCTTCCTGCACCGGTCGCTGGTGCCCGCTGCTTCACTGCTGAGCGCCGTAATATGACGTCATATTTCGGCGCCCAGCAGTGAAGCAGCGGGCACCAGCGAGCGGCTTTTAAAGGCTGTCTTCTTTTTTTTGATGCGGGGGAGAACGAGGGGCGCCGAGCGGTTGCTAGGCGCCCCTCTCTTTCCTCCGCATCAGTGTTTAAAAGCCGCTCGCTGGTGCTGGTATTTCATGCAGAGCATGAAATGCCGGCACCGGGACAGGGGTAGAGGGCTCGTGGAGGAGAATGAGGGGCGCCGAGCGGTTGCTAGGCGCCCCTCTCTCTCCTCCGCATCAAAAAAAATAAATAAAAAATGCCGGTGAGCGGCATTTAAAAGCCGCTCACCGGCGCCCCCCTTGAGATGGCGCCCATGGCACGTGCCATGGCTGCCATACCCTATATACGCCTCTGCTCCCAAGTGCCTCTTCCCAAAACACAGCTGCTCCACTCAGCTGTGTTGTTGTGATGCTTGTGGCACTGCTGCTGATGCTGCTGCTAGGAGTAGCAGACCACATAATCTCTTCCTCCTCCTGCACCTCTCCCTCCTCGGACAGCATTCCCATTTTACGCTGCCAGTCACGCACCTTGTTGACCAATTTCTCCCGGTAGCTACTGAGAACATTGAATTTCAAAGCTAGCTTTCCCTTAATTCTTGGATCGCAAAGGCACGCTAGCATCATTTCGGGACTCTCTTCCATGCGTTTGCGAAGGTGTACTTTTAGCAGATCCTTCAGCTTCCTGACTATGGCTGCTACGTCAGGATGTAGAGTGCCACCTTGAACAGCCGCACGGTTTTCAAGGAACACATCCATCTTGCTGCCTAGATGGGAGAACACTGGGATTACCTGGGCCAGACTGGCAGTGTTTGAGCTTAATTTTTCTGTGGCATCCCTGAATGGTTTAAGGACTGCCACTAGCTGGGCGATCACTGTCCAATCCTCCCTATTCAATGGAGATGTAATCCCAATATTGTGCTCTGAGGCAAGATTATGGATTGCCCTCTGCTGCTCCAAAATCCTCTCCAGCATGTCTAACATGGAGTTCCACCGTGTACTGACATCCTGACGTAGGCAGTGTACGGTAAGACCTGACCTCTCTTGCTCTTCCCTCAAAAGTTGGCTAGCCTTAACACTATGGTGAAAGTGCCCAGCGATCTTTCTGGAGCGGGACAGAACTACTGCTGCCACATTAGTTCCTTCTGACATTGCTGCCTTCACTACAAGATGGATGATATGTGCTGCACAGCGCACACCAACAATATGACCATCTCGCAGCGCTTTCACCATATTGGCACCTCCGTCAGTTACCACAAAACCAACTTCAACATTGGTCTGCCTCTGCTCCCACCCAAAGGCTAAACATTTTCCTCATCGCATGCAGAATCTTTTGGGAAGTGTGCTTTTCATCCATCACTTCTGCATGGAGAAGGAATGATCGGTAGCCTGCTGCAGCAGCTTCCTTGGGCACACGGGGCTGCCACCAGTGTGCTGTCAAAGAAAGAAAGGCATGCTGCCCACTAGGTGCGGAGTGCACCTAGTGGGCATTCTGTTGTGAAATGAACAGACTGACCAGCAGCCTTGGAAAGCTCCTCTTTCACTGCTGCAACACAGGACCGATACAAGGGGACAATGTTCCTGCTGAAAGTGGAACGTGGCGGAACTGTATATTGTGGAGCCACAGCCGCCATCAATTGTTAGAAAGGCTCCCCTTCGATCATAGAGAAGGATTCCCTTCCAACAGCAATGAACTGACCAATAAGTCGCTTTACTTTATTGGCCTGCTGTTTGGGCATTGACCTTTTGGATTAGAATGCCACAAATTGTTCCAGGGTGGGCTGGACATGCAGTGCTCCAACCTGCCTTGGTCTCTGGCTGCCAGCACTAGCTGCTGCTGCTGCTATTGGCTCAGAAGCAGCTGTTGTGGTTTTTCCACGGCCACCAGCTATGCTGTCTGCACTAAGTTTTACTTCTGCATCTTTCCCCAATAGAACAGCGTTGTGTTGAGTGCTGAGGTGATGCTTCATGCTAGCACTGGTAAAATGGCCAGACACTTTCCCTCTGCTTATTAGCTTCCCACAATGTTTGCACTTTCCATAGCGCCCTTCTTCAACATTTTCAAAGTGCTCCCAAATTGGGGCACGCATAGCCTTGGAGTGTGCCTTGGGTGCTGCTCCTACTGCTCGGGGTGGATGAACAGAGGCAGAACTAGTGGTGGTGGGACTGGTGGTAACAGTACTGGCCATAGTGGGACTGCTAATTGCTTTAACTTTAGATTTGCTAGGTTTTGCTGCTGCTGGTGGTGGTGGTGATGGTGATGATCATAGCGGAGAAGGTGGAGGCTCAGGGGAAAATTGTGCACTAATCATTTGGACACTGCTCCCTGAGGAATCTGATTCCTGACCACTCATCTCCTCTACTTCCTCTGGCTCATAGTCTAGTTCTTCATTAGCCAGATCGAATGGAATTCCTGCTAGGCTGGAGCTAAGACTGATATCGTTGTGAGACTCGTGACTCGTAGTAGTGCGAGCAGGAAGAACAGACTGTGCACTTGGCCTCTCAGTCTCAGGCTCCTCTGCTACCTTGCTAGGTGGAGTGCCACTATGTGTAGCCCTCTCTCTAACTGTCTTTACAAAAATATTGTAAGGACTTGGTGGCTTGCTAGAGGTACTAGGAGGACATGGCGTGGCGGTACCAGTGGGAACAGTAGGCGCAGCACTAGTGGTGGTAGAGGCGGTAGAGGTGGGGGTGGTGGTGGTGGTGGTGGTTTTCCCTACAAAGGAATGAGATCGCTTTGGTTTGGGTCCCCTCTGAGTCTTGCTGCTAATTTTGCTCTGCTTGATACCTTGCATGCTGCTCGTGGATGGGGAAGATGCTGCTTGGGGCAAAAGGCACTTCTTTTTACTCACTGGGTGAGAAGTACTAGTTGTGCTACCCTTTAACTTTGAACGTGCTTCTGGTGCTTTAGGCTTACCGTAAAAAAACATAGAGCTTGTGGGCCTAGCCGCACTACTACTGCCTGCTTTTGGTGCCTTTCCTTTACTTGACGATCCTTCAAGCAATGCTTCCCCAAATGATAAGCGAGAGCTTGGCCTACTTGGCCGACTAGACTGATGCAAAGGCTGCATCTTAGAACTGGTGGTGGTGCTGGTGGTGCTGGTGGTGCTGGTGGTAGATGGAGCTTGTCCCTCCTTAGTCCCAAAAGGAGGATCCATTTCAAATGTTGTGTTGTGTGTGTAGTATAGTGTTTAAAAAAACTTAAAAAAACTTAAAAAAAAAGGGGAGAAAAAAAATTTAAGACTTTGAATTTACACGGGCCTAAGAGCCTATCCTACTACTATGCTAAACCTAAAGCTATATTAGTATTCTAGTCTAACTCTAGGCAGACGCTCTCAAGCCCACTAAGCATAACCCAACAAGTTCACTTCACTGATGGACTGAGGTGAGCAAAACAAATTAAATAAAATGAAATATTATTAATTAAGAAAAATTGGCTTGGTCTCTTGCTGTTGCTAAAACAAAGCACAAACTATAGAGCTGCAGCACCAGTACTAATAGATTAGCTGAACTATAAGCTAGTAGTAATTATTAATTATATTTTTTATAGCTAATTTAATTAACTATTAAGATAAGAATTATAGAATTATTGATATTAATGATTTTAGATTAGACACTAGTAGATGTCTTGAATGTCTACAGTACACTCTACACTAGTATACTATTACTAACTATAGTATATATATAACTGACAAATATATATATAATTTTATAATGTATTCAATTATTAATTATTAATATTACTGATTTTAGATTAGACACTAGTAGATGTCTTGAATGTCTACAGTACACTCTACACTAGTATACTACTACTAATACTATACTAACTATAGTATATATAACTGACAAATATATATATACTTTTATATGTATTCAATTATTAATAATATATTCTATTAAATTATTTATAAATTCTATTTAATTTATTTAAGCAGGAAAGGCAGTAGGCACTAGTGCCAGCCCAGGGCAAGGGCACCCCAGTGCCAGTGAGGCACTGAGTGCACTGTCAACTCAACAGCACTACACAGTTGATGACAAATTAAATAAAAAAATTATTAAATTAATAAAATTGGACGAGACCCTTAGCGTGACGTCACAAGAGTGAGCTGATTGGAGAGACGAGCTCACTCCTGTTTGAAATTTTGGCGGCTGCGCGGCAAAAACGATCGAATCGAAGATTCTTCATGGTTGTGAGTCTTCGTCTTCTGCTACGTTTTGCCTGCACAGTATTCTCTTCGGCGCGTCTTCGGCACGAACAAAAAAACGGCCTCTTCGTGCTCGTTTACATGTTCGCCCGAAGACGAATGCGCAAGTCTAGTATGAAGTAAACTTTTTATGGTAAAGATATGGTGGTGCTGTGTCCATTGCTGATGATACTGCTGCTGATGAACATCAACCTCTGCTGGCAATATCTTACAATATGCAATGCAATGTTGAATCCCACAGAACATTATAATTTTATTACCACATTGAAGGCTCAGTAACTTAATCATGACACTTACACTAAAATTATTGTCAAATATTTCTGCACAGGTGAAAGAAGGCATTTATTATGCCTGACATTTTTCTCGTTAACTGTTATCAGGATTGAACATGCAGCAGATAATTCGATCAGTAAAGATTTTACTGTGACTCAATTTTAAAAAGCACACATTTCCTATTATGATTACAATCATACAGTAAGCAACGTGCAGAATCTCCCTGCAGCTAAGATGCCATACAAATGAAATAAGATGTCAGAATGTCACTTAGTGTCATAGTAACTCCTGCAGATTTACAAAACATTCTGTGTTATTTAATTTGCATACATTCATGCCATTCATTATCTGGTTTATACAGGATTTGTTTCTGTTAATGTGTGGTTTCCTTCCAAGAATATATCATTAAACGAGACATGTTATTATAGTATGCATGCCAATTTTACAGAGACAGTCTTTGGATTTGGGAGCTTGTCCCAGTACCTCAGTGCCCCATGAAATTAATAGTGTAGGGCCGATTGGGGAAATCATGGATCTCCCACTAACCGCCCCAAAATTAAGGGGAGCATGAGGTCTGTTCCTTCAGACTTCTGCTTTAGCACTCCCTAATACTGTCTGACAGTGATTTATGCTGAGTGTCGGGATATGACATCATTCACCAACACTAAGCATAGAAACTGCAAGCAAAGAGCGGGATCGCTGAAGCACAGGTCTGATGGAACCATCCTCGAGCTTACATTACAGCTAGCATGCAAAGAAGAAGAAAACAAAAGTAGAAAGAGATGGGGAGAAAGGTAAGTGATGGGGAAAAAGGGGACCAGATGGAGAAAGGTAAGAGATTGGAGAGAAAAGAGTGGTAGATGATAGTGAGAAAAAGGGGAACTCAAGAGAACCCTAGGGTATAAGTTAATATTGTTTTAACTTAAAAAAATGATAGTGTCTGCTAGGCAAAATATTACCTTCTATGTAAAACAATGGAGGGTTCAAGAGAATATTCTTGCCTGGGCTTTAATTTAGTCTAGTACTGGCCCTGGGCACCACTAAAATGAAGGCCACTAAAACAAAGTTGAATCCAGGTGTGAGGTCTGTAGTATGTCTTAACGGAAGGAATCCAAACTGCAGGAATTAACACGCTTGCTCGACAAGGAACATGCACTGGGAGGCCTGGGGTTCATAATGACCACCACTGACTGACAGGGCACTCTTGTGGGGTTACCATAAGCACGGGTGGTCAAGTAACAAGCCGGGTCAGGTTGCCAGAAGTGACAGGTGGTCTTATAAAAAACCAGGGTCAGGATACCAGAGGTCACGGGTGGTCGTATCACAAGCCGGGTTCAGGATACCAGAGGTCAGTGGTGGTCGTATAACAAGCCGTGGTAACGATACCAGAGGACACGGGTGGTTGTATAACAAGCCGGGGTCAGGATACCAGAGGTCACGGAACAAATCTGTTGAGCTGAGAAGCAGGAACATCCACTAAGAAGTAAGCTGAGAAGCAGGAACAGCCATAGTACCACTGAGCACCAACATAAGGGTGAGACAGCTTTAAATAGCCCTGGGGTGGTCCTGAGTGTCAGGAACATAACCGCATCTTCTGTGGCCATAGAGACGTTATGGAATCCAAGAGGCCGTCCGCCTTATAAATATTCATGAGTGTGGCTGCCTCGTACCACTGCGACTACGGCTATGTCATTCCTGCCGGGGAGTAGAGGAGGATGCCTGCAGGGAGCCCTGGATTCCCGAGGTAAGTGCGTTACAGGACCCCCCCGTAACACGAGACCTCCGGGGGCGTTGGAGAACCGGTTAGTGAAGTCTATGAAAGGTCCAAACGCATGCAGGAGCATGGTTCCCAGGATCTTTCCTCTGGACTATATCCTTGTATAAAATATTCTAGGCAACCTCGGCAGATTCTGGAATCGACAATTTTTTGCACCACGTATTCTTCCACCCCATCGATGACAACTGGAGCAGGTGGAGGAGGCACTCAATTAGGAAAAGAGTTCGCCACCCATGGTTTCAGCAACGAAATGTGAAAAATGGGGTGAGGACAACAAGCGGCTGGTAGTTTCAACTGGACCGTCACTGGGTTGATGAGCTGTGTAATGCTGTAAGGACCAATGTATTTGGGCCTTAGTTTCTTTGATGGCACCTGCAAACGTATGTTACTTTTTGATTATTTTGCGCTTTAATCAAATTTTGTTTCAAGATCTGAAACTGTTTTTATAACCCAGTGACCCGATCAGTAATCCCAGGGACCTTTAAATCTGTGGGTAAGCCGGAGATCGTGGTAGGTTGGTAGCCATAATTAGCGAAAAACGGTGACATTTAGATGGAAGGTTGTTTCTGGTTTTGTGAAATCATTTAAGACAAGTCCCAGGAGTGCCGGTAACTATTATTGGAATTTATATATATATATATATATATATATAATTGCCCCCCCACTTTGGTCCATGTGCCCCCCTAAATATGAAATCTGGAGACTTAAGTTTTTAACCCTAGGATATTTGAAAATGTTAGAATTGGAGAGATTATATTGTTGCTTTACCATAGCAAAGGATTTGATCTTATCGTTTATTAAAACATTCTTAAGGAGATTGATCCCTGCTTGCTTCCAGTCAGTGATAGAGAGGTCATTAATTATACACTCTAATGTTTGTAGCTTCGAAGACTTAAGTCATTTGTCATTAAGATGTAGTTTCCTTTTAGATGCATACCATATAGGTATAATTTTTCCCAAGATCATGTTGTTATCTCTATCTACTTTTTTGTTTCCGAGGAATGGATTGACCATATTATGGTTTTTAGATCCTTCAACTCGCAACCAGATTTTATACCATCCTTCTTCTACATAGGCCTCTGACTGGGTCTTGACTATGTGTGACAATATGCTAGCCTCATAATGTTGTTTAACCAAGGGGAAAGATCTTACGGTGTTTATACGTCTCCACCATGACAGTTGTAGATGTTTCCATTCTTTCAATAATTTATTTGTTACTTTCAATAGATGTAAAAATTGTATCTCCCTAATTTTAGAAATATTTCTGGGAATTTTAATACCCAGATGGACATAATCTCCTCTAACGTTTTCTTTCTGGGATTTCCTTTGTATTTTTTCCGCACTCCCTTTGGAAATATTTGTAAAATGAGCGACGGTCTTATTCAAATTTATTTTGTAATTAGTTTCTAATATGTTTCATAGCTATAACTGTCCACCTCTTTCATAAAAGCCGTCATATATTCTATTGGGTCTCTCGTGGAGATGATAACATCGTCTGCGTACAGCTCTGCCTTTAGTTCTCTCTCCTTAATTTGGAGGCCCTTGATATCCCTATTTTGTCTAATATTGATAGCAAATGGTTCTAAAGACAAAATTTATAAAATAGGGGAAAGAGGACAACCCTGTCTGATGCCATTCTGGAGATTAAAACATTCTGAGCAGATGCCCGAACCCACCACCCGGGCGCTGGGGGCAGAGTAAAGGGACATTATTGCACTATATATCCACTCTGTTATTCCAAAAGCTTTTAAAACCCTGCTCACATAGCCCCAGCCGACCCTGTCAAACGCTTTTCTCTACATCTAAATACAAGAGAGGGATGTGGTTCCATCTTGCAAAATCTAGTGTGTCCACTAATCGCCTTATATTATTTCCGAAATCTCTCCCCGGGACGAAACCAATTTGGTCTCTATGTATTATAGAATGTAAGACCAATTTCAATCTCTCCGCCAATATGGATGAGCACAGTTTCACATCCACATTGATCAGGGAGATTCGTCTATAGTTCGTTAACTCCTCCGGGGGTTTGTGTTGTTTCAGAATCAGTAGAATGTTGGCCTGGAGCATCTCCCTAGGGCATTGGCCTGTTTGTGCTATCTCTCTAAAAGTTTCCAAATGGTGATCTATTATATCTTGCTTAAATATTTTAAAGAAATAGTTACTAAACCCATCTGGACCCGGGGTTTAAAATTTTACAAGTTTATCTATAACATTACTTAACTCTATTTTCTCGAGTGGTCTATTCAGGATCTGCTTCTGTTCTTAATTTTGCTTCTTAATTTTGGGATATCCGTTTTTTATACATATTGTATTATTTTTACTCAGAAGGGAGTATATCATTTTTCGTAATAATCTCAAAAAACTCCTGCCAGCTTGTCCGGCGACCTATATACATTATTGCCATTATCAACTTGTCTATTCTGCTATTGACTTGCTTTTTTTAAAGTCGGTTTGTTAATAATTTATCGTGTCTGTTACTCTTATGGTAAAACCGAATTTTCATTTTTCCATATTTTTTTATATTTGTTCTAATTCTATTTGATTAATAGCATTCCGAATATCCTCTATTTTGGTTGGTGGATTTAATTTATTTGAGGACGATAGATTGTAAAGTGAGATATATAAATCTGACCTTGATTTACTTGACTTTCCGATGTTCATCTTTTTAATTTTAATAAGGTGGCCTCTTATGACTGCCTTATACGCAGTCCATCTATTTGAAAGAGTCGTATCTTCTGGTTTATTTTCCAGAAAGAAAAATTTTGTCATCTCTGAAAAAAAATCTTTGTTTTTTTGGAGTAAAGAAGGTAATCGTCTAAGCGCCAGGTCGTTTTATGGGGCCTATCCAATTTGTCTTCTAACTCAAAGATCACCAAACTATGATCTGACCACAGATTATCTTTAAGAGTGATTTGTTTGGTTAGTTTTATCATATCAATTCTAGAGTAGGTTTGGTGTACTCTTATATCATATAAGCTGGCTCTTTGAGTAATATTTCTAAAAGATCTTGCTTTTTTATTAGATTATTGTGAACAACCTTATAGGAGCCCATCTTCTTGTCTAGCTCTATATCCTGTATGCAATTAAAGTATCCTGCAATCAGGAGAGTACCTTCTTTAACCTTTTCCAAGTTAGCTAAGATTTTAGAGAGAAATCTCAGAGGTTCTGAGTTTGGCAAATAGATGTTAACCAACGTAAATCTGTCATCGTTTAACGACCCAACCCAAATCAGTGAGCGTCCCTCTAAGTCTTGGTCAATATATTTCGTCTCTATTTTCAACCTATTTGAGAAAGCTATTGCCACCCCTCTTTTTTTCTTATCTTCCAAAGAAGAGTGGAAAATTTTAGGAAAATGTCTACCCCCCCACCTGAGTTTGTCCATCTTTCTCAAATTAGTCTCCATGAAGAAGACTAGATCTACCCTTTCCTTTTTCAGAAAATCACATACCCTATTTCTTTTTACGGGTGAGTTTAGGCCCTGAACGTTAACTGAAAGGCACTTAACCTTTAGGTATCAGTAACCTCAAATTATTCCCTCCCAAATGACGGCCCACCAAGTATAAATTTTCCAATTCCATAAGCCGGACAACAATACACACATAATAAAGGAGATAAGACATCTCCTTTACGAAAAGATAAGAAAAAAAGAGCCTATATCGGCCAGATATTTTGCCAGTAATACTCTCTCGTGAGAGGTTGTGTCAAATTACAAACTTTACACTACCTGAAGCCCCTAAAAGAGCAACGCAGGCGGGATAGGCTTTGACTCCTCCCTAGACCGACAGAGAGAGGGGAGGAAAAAAAAAACAAAAAACCCAGAATATAGTGTTTCCATACATGCATTTACACATTGTAATAGGTCAATAACATTTATACCGTTCTATAAATATACAATCTCATATCTTATGTGATATGTGGCCAATATTTTGGCAAAAAAAAATAGATAAATAAATAGAATTTTTCCTTAGTTTCAAGATTATACATTCAAAGCATACAGTAGATACAGTAATGTGTCCATAGAGATAAATTCATATCTGTACCATCTCAGATATTAAACCCAAGTAATAATAATACAGCATAGATCATTGTTCAGAAAAAAATACATCAATAATAATCAACTGAATTCATACCTAAACCATCTCAAATCTCAAGCACAAATAATAAAACCTAAAAACCGTGGAAAAGTACTATTATGCCAAAATAGTTTCATTATAATTATGTGAGATAGATTTTCTATTTGAGAGTGTGATTAGTGGGAAAGAGAAAAGAAAAAAAAAAGAAGGAAGACACAATGTAGAGCATAAACCTTATAAAGTTGGTTTAAAAGAATATAACCATCGTTTCGGCTACCATGTGAAAACACGGAATGTGTTGAATAGTGTAAAAAGTACGGTATCATGTGAAGTGTGTAGTATTGTGCTGTGATCAGAATAGGATAGTACGTTCTGAAGGAAGAAAACAGTGTAGAACATATATCCTAAAGATGTAATTCAAAGGAGTTATCTAAAGTCTTAGTTAATTGTGAAAGTGATACAGTCTTAGCCAACATTTTGGCTAACAATATGAGACACATTATGTGCGATATAGTGAGAGGGAAGGAAAAGAATACACAATATCATTATTTGAAATATTTAATCGTTAATCTATGTTAAGAATGCGATGCTAGGTTCTTAAAAAAAAACTACCAAAATCACTGAGCAGGGGCACGTCCCACACCCAAACTATTATAGTTTTCAGTTTGGTATTTTTCTTGTACACCTCCCCGCATCCCTCTATTTCTACCACCATTCTTTAATTACTTAGGACTGCTTGGTCCACTCCCTTAGTGCCTCCACTGTGGAGAAGTTATAAGTATTATCCTTCCAGTATACATGCAGAGACCTTGGGAAGCCCCATAAATACTTAATGTTCTTTTCCCGCAAGGTCTTTAGGTCTTTCGAAAAGGATTTTCTCCACAAATGAGTTGTATAAGATAAGTCTGGGAAGGCTTGAATTTGCAGAAATCTAATATCCTTCATAGTTTTATCACGTATAGCATGCATCATTTGTTGTATATTGAAAAGAGGTGAAATTCACTAACACATCCCTAGGGAGTGATTCGGGAATACCTTTAGCTTTGGGTACCCGATGATATCTTTCCAGGTGGAAAATCTGTGCTCAAATAAAGGTCTTTAAACATTTCTAGAAGAAAGTCCCTAATTTTATCTTACGTGTATAATTCAGGAATATTTCTGAAGCTTAAATTGGTTAGTCTTGATCGATCCTCGATATCTATTTTTGATTCTACTTCATCCAGCTTTCTCGCCATACTTTTTGTAGATAATTGTCGCACCTTCTAACTGTACCATTTGCTTTTCCATGGACCTCATACTGCTTGTTAATACGGCGATGTCAGCCTTTATATCTTTTGAGCTGCTGTATTTTTCATCAGCTCTTCCATTGCTTTTTTAAAGAAGGATTGAGTCACAAGTGCACTCTCTCCTTGAAGCCCCACGTCCGATAAATTGTCATATGAATATAGCGATTCTGCTTGGGACTTATCTAGCACCTCTCTGCCGGGTCTAGGGGAGAAGAAGCCTATGGGTTCTATGGTTCATAGATCAATGTCTCACAGAGAGTATATATTGGCAAGCCAGCCAATTTCTTCTACCCCCTCATCCGCTCTTTTACGTTTCTCTTTCTCCCCTCTTCTGGGTAGTAATAATTGGATGTATTCCTTTATTTAGGAATCTTTTAGTCTATATAATATGAATAGGAATCAAAAGATTTCAAGAGATTTCAGCAGTAAGGGCAGTAATAGCCCGAGCAGGTATTTTATATTATCTACAGCAAACAGACTACCAGGGACCAGGGACTCACAGAGCAGGATAATCAAGGACAGGGGCTTCAGCCAAACATTCTGCCATTAAGGCACGGCGTCCCTTTAGCCAAATTCCGGGCAGCTCATAGAGCCCTGTGAGGTCTTGCCGCAGTTATTGGGGCTTTTCAGTTCAGACGGCCGGGAGAGAGCAGCCAGGGGAGGAGGTCTGCCCCCGCTTGGCATTATCTATCAGCCTGCCGATCCACGGGAGCCGACCTCCCCGCCTCCTGGAGCGTGCAGCGTCACAGCGTCAACGCACGCCGCGTCATCACTATGCCTTGTGGTTGTCTGTTTTCTTTATTTTAAAATATACATGCAGTAGTAGTTTTTCTCCCTCTGCTTATGATTCCAAATTGTAAAAAGTAAAGATCAGTTAGAATAATTACATCTTTTATGATACAAATACTACTTTTCATGTTTCTTTATACTTTCTGACTTCCATGCAACAGATTATTTTCCACATTTTACTAATATTTCCATTAGCTCTGGTTAATATCAGAACTGCAATAGTCATCCTTCTAATAAATAAGCTTTAATAAATATTTATTAATATTAATAAAATTATTCTGCCCAAGGTAAAAGTCTTGACAGCCTGCGTACAGAGGCAAAATGCAACTCAAGAACTATTTACTATAGCATATGTCTTAAACGCTTTTTTGTTTACTAGTTGTTTTATTCTTCCCTCAGGCACTTATAGAACATTGCAACTATTTTTCACACATTGTTTCTTTCCTTTTTTCTTTGTCTACCAACCCCTAAAGCTAAAACTAATCAACCAGCAAGAAATATAATTTTAATGAAAAAAAACGTACCACCACTCACGACACACCAGTTAGAATGCAAGAGAACACACTTTATGGGCATTGTTCATGGTATATTAGCTATTTACCAGGAGAAGGAAAATTGACATATACAGGAAACACAAAAGGATTAACATAATTAAGACATAACATACTAGCAAGAGATTATGCAGATAACATCGACACCAGTCTCCTCTGAAATGACTTGTCATGAAGGAAAAATTACTGTTTCCATGTAAGGATCAGACATTGTGCGATAACAGTACCCCATCACCTGTCAAAACCCCACTTCCTGATTTAATAAAAAAAACGGACACATACAGTGGGGCAAAAAAGTATTTAGTCAGCCACCAATTGTGCAAGTTCTCCCACTTAAAAAGATGAGAGAGGCCTGTAATTTTCACCATAGGTACACTTCAACTATGAGCGACAGAATGGGGGGAAAGAATACAGGAAATCACATTGTAGGATTTCTAATGAATTAATTGGTAAATTCCTCGGTAAAATAAGTATTTGGTCACCTACAAACAAGCAAGATATCTGGCTCTCACAGACCTGTAACATCTTCTTCAAGAGTCTCCTCTGTCCTCCACTCGTTACCTGTATTAATGGCACCTGTTTGAACTTGCTATCAGTATAAAAGACACCTGTCCACAACCTCAAACAGTCACACTCCAAACCCCACTATGGCCAAGACCAAAGAGCTGTCGAAGGACACCAGAAACAAAATTGTAGACCTGCACCAGGCTGGGAAGACTGAATCTGCAATAGGCAAGCAGCTTGGTGTGAAGAAATCAACTGTGGGAGCAATTATTCGAAAATGGAAGACATACAGGACCATTGATAATCTCGCTCAATCTGGGGCTCCACGCAAGATCTCACCCCGTGGTGTCAAAATGATCACAAGAACGTTGAGCAAAAATCCCAGAACCACACGGGGGGGGGGACCTAGTGAATGACCTGCAGAGAGCTGGGACCAAAGTAACAAAGGCTACCACTAACACACTACGCCGCCAGGGACTCAAATCACGCAGTGCCAGACGTGTCCCCCTGCTTAAGCCAGTACATGTCGGGGCCATCTGAAGTTTGCTAGAGAGCTTTTGGATGATTCAGAAGAGGATTGGGTGAATGTCATATGGTCAGATGAAACCAAGGTAGAACTTTTTGGTAGAAACTGAACTCACCGTGTTTGGAGGAGAAAGAATGCTGAGTCGCATCCAAAGAACACCATACCTACGGTGAAGCATGGGGGTGGAAACATCATGCTTTGGGGCTGTTTTTCTTCAAAGGGACCAGGACGACTGATCCGTATAAAGGAAAGAATGAATGGGGTCATGTATCGTGAGATTTTGAGTGAAAACCTCCTTCCATCAGCAAGGGCATTGAAGACGAAACGTGGCTGGGTCTTACAGCATGACAATGATCCCAAACACACCGCCCGGGCAACAAAGGAGTGGCTTCGTAAGAAGCATTTCAAGGTCCTGGAGTGGCCTAGCCAGTCTCCAGATCTCAACCCCATAGAAAACCTTTGGAGGGAGTTGAAAGTCCGTGTTGCCCAGCGACAGCCCCAAAACATCACTGCTCTAGAGGAGATCTGCATGGAGGAATGGTCCAAAATACTAGCAGCAGTGTGTGAAAACCTTGTGAAGACGTACAGAAAATGTTTGACCTCTGTCATTGCCAACAAAGGGTATATAACAAAGTATTGATATGAACTTTTGTTATTGACCAAATTACTTATTTTCCACCATAATTTGCAAATACATTCTTTAAAAATCAGACAATGTGATTTATGGACTTTGTTGTCTCATTCTGTCTCTCATAGTTGAAGTGTACCTATGGTGAAAATTACAGGCCTCTCTCATCTTTGTGAGTGGGAGAACTTGCACAATTGGTGGCTGACTAAATACTTTTTTGCCCCACTGTATATACATGTTTTTTTTCACCAAAAATGGGCATATAAACTATTGTGGACTTTCATCAAGAGGGACATTCTTGTAGATCAGTGTATATCTTTTGTGTATTTATGGCATTTAACACTATTTTATGTGTGCACACTCTGCCACATGCTGTCATCCACACGGGCTGCCTGTACAATCTGCATGTATATACAACATACCTATCATTTATGTACAATAATACATATGTAAATTTACTAAGGTCATCTGGGCTTTTCATACTTATTATTTGGTTATATAGGGGGAACATATAGACATAGTGTAAGACTTTTGACATTAAATTGTCTTCAGCAACCTCACATTGTTAGTGAGTTCCTCACCCAGTTTTATTCCTCCTACACAGCTGTTTCAGTTAATGATTGTGTTTCAACCTACATATTAAATTAATGATCATTAGCTTCTGTCTGGCATAATTGTTTAATCATACTCCTAAATATGTACCTACAAAATCCCTTAGACAGATTCTTGCTCCTAGTGTTCTACCACTCATTAAAGCCAGAAGATTAAACATTTTAGATACAAAACCTAAAGATTTTTGCACATGTGGTAAGATGTGCACCACCCTGCCAAGGAAGACAACATATTTTACACGCTCAAAAACAAGCATTGTTTATACTGTACGATCGAAACAATTTATAAATTGTATCAAAACAATTAGAAATTTTGAAGCTATACATAGCATACCTTAGCATTGTAATACATGTCCTTCCCTCAAATTTGACGCATTTTAACTATAAGAATTGACACTGCCCCTCCCCCCACAGGACAGGAAATATAGCACAACATCTATTTAAAAGGGATAGATCTTTAAATTAAAAACCTTAAATAGGCGTTTTTTTTCCAGAATTGAATATTGTGCCATTTATGGAATAAGCCATATAAGTGTGACCGGTGAGCATGCACAAAAGCTCCAGATGTTAGGGAACACTATACCCATGGTAAGAAAGTAACACTTTTTTTTTTTTTTTTTTAAATCATATTTTTATTATTTTTTCACAGCTCATACATCATAAAACAAATAAAGATGACATGATACTAATACAAATACATAGCAATTTGGTCGTCAGTTTACACGTTCGTCTTCCCGTCTCGTTAGACCTCTATACGGTCATGTCCTAACATAGTAAACATCATCAAACCATAATATAAACAAAAGTAAATAAATAAATGAATAAACAAAAAAAAAAAAAAAAAAAAAAAAAAAACAACAACAAAAACAGAAATGGAGTCAGGAGTAAGATTATTTACCAGGTTACGGCTTCATATTGTAAATTTCATTAATTTTTTTGATCCAGTCTTTACAAATTTCTGATTTTATTTTATATGATAAGCTGACCCACCAAAGGCCACTTTCCATTTGCAATTGGAACAATATTTGTTTCACCAGTAATGTCTTAGCTATTGATTTAGATTCTTTCCAAGCTCTGGCTATTATTATTTTAGTTGCTGCTAATGCGTGTGTTATTATTATTTTTCTTTCCTTAGATATATTCTTAGGAAGGATGTGGAGAAGAGCTATCTTCATATTTTCCTCTAATAGGATATTATCCAATTTCCTTAATAATTCATATGTGTAGTCCCATAACGGTCTGATTTCTTTACAGCTCCACCAAATATGCTTATAATCCCCCTTATCTACATAGCATCTCCAGCAAATATCCGATGTATCGGCGTACATATTCTTCAACTTCAGTGGGGTCAAATACCACCGGTGCAAAACTTTAAAATAATTTTCTCTAATTGTTATAGAATGTAGAGTATTGTAAGTCAGATTTATTGCTAGATACCACTCTTCTTCTGTAATCTGTAGCCTTATATCTTTAACCCATTTCACTAGGAACTTTTCTGGTGTAGGCTCATCTATTTCTTTAATTAAAGCGTATAAGTTAGTCATAACATTCTTTATAGAGCTCTTATTAAATATTCTTTCAAGTTTTTTATAAATTCCTTTATCTGTCTTATACCGTGCATATGTTAAAAAGGATTGGATTCTTAAGTATGTAAATATTTCCGAATTAGGCAATTTAAATTCTGAAGCTAACTGATTGAATGTTTTTATTCTATCGTTACATATAATATCTTTAATCTCTAATATCCCGGAATTTTTCCAGTTTTTTAGGCTTATATCAGGGACATTCATTTCTATTAGGTCCAAGTCTGCATTATCTAGGATCTTATTACAGATATTAATTTTTTTTTTGAACTTTCTCCATTCTCCTGTAATATCTTTGATTATAAAACTTTTAATCTCACTGACTTTACGATCTAAATTGCGATCAAAATGCCACATATATGCTGATAAATATTCAATTTTTGTCAAGTATTTCTCCAATTTGTACCAAGGTTGATTCAAGTTTGATTGAAGTTGCAGATTGTACATATGTAATAAGAGACTCGCTTCATATACAGTCTCTATCCTAGGGTAGTTTAAACCTCCCTTATTCATTTTTCTTGACATATATTTAATTCCCAATCTCATCCGTTTCCCTTTATTAATAAATTTATTTATACTATATTGTATCATATTCAGCCAAGGTTTGGGAATTTTTAGGGGCATATGGCGGAACAAATAAGTCCATTTAGGAAGTATATAAGCATTGACTACATTTATTCTGCCTAACCATGATATTTGTATATTCTTCCATTTATTCAGTGTATAATTAGATGTTGATAGAAGAGTTATAAAATTTCTTTCTACCATGTCTTCTAGTTTTGAGGTAATTTTTATTCCTAAGTAAATTAGCTCAGATTTCCATTTAAAGTTATATTCCTGCTGTATTCTTATTTTAGTTTGAGTTAAAATATTTAATGATATAATTTCGGATTTTTCTATATTCAATTTATAATTCGAAACATTAGAATATTGCTTAATTGTTGTCATGAGACTCTTTATTGATTTTGCAGGGTCCTCTATAGTAATAAGCACGTCGTCGGCATACATACTCACTTTTAATTCTTCTTCTAAAAACCGAAATCCTTTAATATTCTCATTATTTCTTATATTTATAGCTAGGACCTCCATAGATATTATGTAAAGTAATGGCGAAAGGGGGCAACCTTGCCTCGTACCATTTTTCAATTTAAACCAGTTGGCCTTAATATTTTGCCCAATTGTTCTTGCTGTCGGGTTAGAATATAGTGCCTTAATCGCTAACAAAAATTGGCCATTAATCCCAAAAGCTTCAATTGATTGAAACATAAAATTCCAACTAACTCGATCGAAGGCTTTCTCTGCGTCAAGTGTCATTAAACACAATGCTTTTTTTTCTGATTGTGCGCAATCCATCACATCAATAACTCGTCTAATATTATCGTATATATATCTTTGAGGAACAAAGCCTATTTGATCAGGATGTATTATAGTTGTTATCACTAATTTCAGTCTTTCGGCTAAAATCGTTGCATATATCTTCATATCTACATTTATAAGCGAAATAGGTCTATAATTTCTAACATCCTCTGCATTTTTATTGGCTTTAAGTATTGGGAGTATGTTTGCTCTCAATAATTCTTCCGAGGCTTCTCCTTGTTTACTAATTTCATTAAACATAGATGTTAATATTTTATATATATTCTCATTTAAGCATTTATAAAACTCACCACTGAAGCCATCTGGGCCTGGACTCTTATGGTTTTTAAGATTTTTTATAGCTGCCTTCACTTCTATTTCCTCAATAGGTCTATTTAATACTTTTAACTGATTTTTAGTAATTTTTGGAATTGGTAGTCCCGCTAAATATTTCTTTACTTCCTCTATATTTATACTGGGGTTTAAGTTATATAACGCTCTATAGTACTGATTGAATATTTCACCAATACCCTCTGGTGACATATAGCACTTATTATCTTCAACTATCTTATAAATACGATCTTTTGCTTGTTTATTTTTTAATCTAGTTGTCAAAGTCTTATCCACTCTATTACTTTTATAGTACCAACTCTGCTTTAATCTCTCTAGATTTTTGTTAATTTTTTCTGTTTCTAATTCATTTATGGTTTTCTTTATTTGTAATATTCTATTAGATCTGAATTTAGTTGGTGATCTTTTATTTAACGTATCCAATTCATATAAATTTAAGTATAGAGTGGATAGGTCTTTACCCCTTCTTTTATTATCTATGCTACCAATTTTAATCAAATGTCCCCGAATTACGCACTTGTATGCATACCATAGCATTGATCGTGATATTTGTTGATCATCATTCTCTTGAAAGTATAGGTTAGTGGTATTTTTTATTTGTTCTACGTTTTTCTGCGATTTCAGAAGATTTAGATTTAATCTCCACTCTCTAACTGTAGGATATATTTTATTTGAGTATATTTCCCAAATATTAGCATTGTGGTCTGACCACACACTATCTTTAATTAATACTTTCTTAATCCTATCCACTAAAGTTTTGTTTCCCAGAACGAGATCTATTCGTGCGTATGACGCATACGGGGCAGAAAAGTGTGTGTATTCCTTATTCAAAGGGTTAAAGATTCTCCAGATATCATAAAGTTTATTTTTTTTAACAAAGTTTGTTAATAATTTAGCGGATTTAACCACTTTTATATCAACTACTTTTCCTCTGAGTAGCTTCTTATCCCACATTACGTCCGGAATACAATTATAATCTCCTGCCATTATTATTGTCCCCTTAGCAAAATTTTCTATTTTAGCAAATAAATTTTCCACAAATTTCATAGAATTAATATTTGGGGCATACAAATTGACTAAAGTGAAGAAATCATTTTGTATCTTACAAACAATAATTACATATCTAGCCTCTGAATCAGTTTCTTGGATAATAATTTCTACCGCTATGTTAGAAGTAATTATCACAGCAACTCCCCTTTTTTTTCTGTTAACGAGGCAGTTATGACTTTCACTATATGTCTTCCATTTATATAAGTATCATCATTATTAAGCCAATGAGTTTCTTGAAGGAAACAAATATCAATTTTCTCCTTTTTTATAAGGTGTAATATCCTGGATTTCTTACATGGGCTATTTGCCCCTTGTACATTTAGAGATAAGAACCGTACCATTCTATTTTAGACCTTAGCGATACATATTCGTGACTCCACATAACTGAAAAACACATACAATACATCATATAACATAAATAAACTAATACAAAAACATTATGTAACATACACAAATAGACAGGATGTAAGAATTTTACCCCTGTCTGCAAATTCCTCCCAAACATCCAGTTTGGAGAGAATCTTGAGGTCTTTCCCCTCTTCCTAGACCTACTCAAGCTAAGCCACATATATACACCAATTTTATGTGGCATTTCATACAACAAAGATCGTCCCTTTAGGAGTTCGCAGGCAAAAACACCATCAATATGTATATAAAAAAAAACAAACAAAAAAAAAACAACAAAACATTAATGCCCCATACCTGTGGGGACGTGAAAATCAGTGTCTTATGTAAAATATATGTATTCTAGTGTATTGTAATTAAGTGATTAAGTCATATTAATAAATTAGGGCATATAATCGTGCACTCTTGTAAAAAAAATTTTTTTTTTTCTTTTTTTTTTTTCCCTTTCTTTCCTTCTCCTTTCCCTTTCATTAATGCCCCATATCTATGGGGACGTGAAAATCAATATCATATGTAAAATATATATGTGCTAGTGTATTATAATAAAGTGACTGGGTCATATTAAGATATTAGGCCGTATAATTGTGCACTCTAATAAAAAAAAAAGAAATGAAGTAGGATATAAAAATTATATAAATTAAGTAATAATAAAAAAAAAAAAAAAAAAAAAACCCACGCAACCGTGTATAGTTGGTGTATAGAATGCAAATATTAAGTGAAACCGTAGTACAATATGTAAACATAGATTAATGTGCAACCAAGAAGTGTTTTCTAAATAATCATTGGAGAAAAAAATAAATAAATAAAAAAAATAAAGAAGGCAAACTTCATAATATTCAAATCAACAATAAATAATATATCCAAAGCCAGTATCCATTAACCAATATGTGCATGTCAACAATTGTTAACAATTATACTAAATAGAGTCAATGGCTTATTATTATCTAAACAAAAATACATTTCGTTTTGTTGAGCTTTAAATCGTCCGTATGGCCGCCTATATTAAATAACAAAAAAAATAAATAAATAAATAAATAAATAAATAAAATAAATAAATAAATAAATAAATAAATAAATAAATAGATATATTTTTATCCGCAATGAAATTATCTAGTAGCGTTACTCTTTTTAATTTTCCACCACTCTTGTGCCTTTTTAGGTGAGTCCAGCACCAATATTTGTCCATCACATATTATTTTCAGCTTAGTGGGGAAACCCCATATATATCGTACATTATTTTCTCTTAAGGTTTTAGTTATGTCTTTATATTGGGCTCTTTGATGGCGAGTTCTTTGCGATAAATCGTCATGACGTGAGACGCAAGGTGGGAGGAGCGTCCGGAGTTCGCGGGCAAACGCTATAGGCAACAATCTTGAGGATACAGCCGCCTATAATCCGCAATGAGTTGCTGAATTGCTGTGTCTGAACCGTGAGCTGCTGAATCTGACTTACCTCCAAACCGCTGATCTGCTGAACCGCTGATTCGCGAAACCGCTGAATTACCACTGGTGCGCGGCAAGTCTTTGAACCGCCGAACCGTCAGTGAATCGCGGCAAGTCACCGAACCGCTGAATCACCACTGAATCGCGGCAAGTCACTGAGCTGCTGAATCGCGACTGAGTTGTGGCAAGTTACTGAACCGCTGAACCACTAAGTCATTGATCCATTAAACCGCTACTGACTCACGACAAGTCATTGAACCGCTACAGATTCGCCGTTGAACTGTTTCGCGGCTAAACCGCTGTCCTGTTCTGAGGCTTTTTTGCGGCTGAACCGCCACTGTCTTGCTTTAACTGATATTGAATTGCCGCGGAATTGTGGGTGAATCGGCGACACATTAAAAGATTAAAAGACTGTGTTCAAGAGGGGGCCTGAAGAGGTGAGAAGTGGAGGCCTTTGGAGTTAAGCAGTTTTTCCTATATTGTAATCCTGATTTGACACGGCCTAATTGCTGAACATGGTGGTGAGCATATTTGAATTATGAGAACTAATCAGTAATAACTCTCTTACCTCAAAGAACAGAAAGGTATAATATAAAAATTTGTATGCTGAAAACTGCTGAAACTTGGTGGTGGGGAACACTGCTGAGTATATTTGACTCCGAAAACTTTGTTGCAATTACTGGGCAATACCTGATTGTTATGCAAGAGTTGACTTACCTCAATTAAGAGGAAATGCTCTAAATAGCATAAAACTAATGCCACTATAATAACTAATTTATGTTATATTTGAATTGCTTTTCATGTTAATGGCACTATAATTCTGCAAATAGCACTTACGTACTATTTATTAATCTATTGAGCCCATTTTGAGGCACACTTAATAGAGAATATAAAAGGCATAATAAGAGAAGAAATAAAGAGTGGTGAAAATGTCACAAAGAAAAACAGCGGAAGAAAGAAAGAAAGAAAAAAAGAATGATCAAGAACATAAGCGAGATAAAAAATTGGTCACACTTTTTTCTCCGGTTCCACAAAAAAAGAAAATAGTTGATCAAACACTAGAGGAATTAGAGCAAACCTCTATACTTTCAGGAGGAGATGCTTCAGAAGAAATGTTTATAAAAGAGGATATACCAAATATAATTACTAAACAAGAGGGAATACTTACCCAAGAATATCTACAATCTTGTATACAAACATGTGCGAATCATCAATTGCAACAAATAAAGCAAGAGTTAAAAAATTACTTTTCTGATATAAAAACTGATATTGCAAATATCGCAGAACGCCTCAAAACGGTAGAAAATAAAAACGAAGAATTGAAGTTTGAGCAAGATCAAATTAAGGATAATTTACAAATAATAGAAGATAAAATATTAACACTGGAAGACAAATTGGAGGAAGCAGAAAATAAATCTCGGCGCAAAAATTTAAGAATTCGCGGTTTACCAGAAAAAATCATTACAAAGGATCTTATATCAACATGTTTACTACTATTCCAAGATATGGGCTTGAAAGAATCATTAAAAGAGCATATGATAGAAAAAGCATATAGACTAACTAAACCTACATCTATTGCATCGGAAGTGTCAAGAGATGTGATTGTAAATTTTATAAATTTTCAAATGAGACAAATGGTCTACCTTGCCTCAAGAAAGTACACTTCAGAAGATGATAGATTTAAAAATGTGTCTTTTTTTCAAGAAAGTAACACTTTTAACACTTTAACCTTATACCCCCCTTCTTTCTCCCCTTCTTTCACATAAACATTTTTTTAACTCTTTTTTTACTTTTTTCAACAATAAGAAGCTGTACTTGAAAAAGGTCAAATGGGGAGAGCAAATTATGTGTTATGGAAGAAGCATTCCTAAGCATATGAAAAGCAACCATTAGTAAGAAAAAATAATTTAGGCTCTGCAGTCCAAGTCATTGTCAATGTTTTTACACTTCAGTGCTTTGTAGAATTATATTGCAGTGAATGTATTAAGGTGTCAGCTTGTTTTTAAGTAAATGTCAGTAAAGTCGGCTGAAGTGTCCACTGAGTACAATAAATCATCATATGGAAATTGACCAAGCAAATCAGGAAAGATGTTCCTTATTTGACCTTCACAACTCAAATTCCTAATTTGACATTTCTGTCATATTGTGGGTACTTGGGATGCTGTCTCTCAGATACAAATCAAATTGTACTGCTGTACAGATAATTTGCAAAGAACCTTTCTGTCCCTTTGCTGGTAACAAAATTATTCTATGTTCTTTATTTTTTCTGTGTGTACATGTGAGTTGGCAAAATGTGATTCCAACTTGCAAAAAATACTCAAATCACATATATTTAACTTGAGTTGAGTAGGAAAAAAGCAAATGGTGAATCCTTTAACCCATGAGTTGCTCCATTAAAGCCAACTTGGGGCCACAGGTACAAAGGGATATACAGTATCTCACAAAAGTGAGTACACCCCTCACATTTTTGTAAATATTTTATTATATCTTTTCATGTGACAACACTGAAGAAATGACACTCTGCTACAATGTATAGTAGTGAGTGTACAGCCTGTATAACAGTGTAAATGTCCTGTCCCCTCAAAATAACTCAACACACAGCCATTAATGTCTAAACCTTGGCAACAAAAGTGAGTACACCCCTAAGTGAAAATGTCCAAATTGGGCCCAAATAGCCATTTCCCCTCCCCGGTGTCATGTGACTTGTTAGTGTTACAAGGTCTCAGGTGTGAATGGGGAGCAGGTGTGTTAAATTTGGTGTTATCACTCTCACACTCTCTCATACTGGTCACTGGAATTGTTGCTCTACATAAAGATGGCCTAGGCTATAAGAAGATTGCCAAGCCCCTGAAACTGAGCTGTACTCACTTTTGTGAAATACTGTATATGCCCTCATGCAACCAGACGTCATATTAAAAATCTACCACAATAAGGCATGGATTCAATATATTCATTACCTTGCCATATTTAGGAAACCATCCTGTATTCCTGTATAATTTTTATTTATTTTAGGTGTTTTCATTTTTCTTAGAGTCAGGTTAAAAAAAAATAAAAGAAAAAATATATATATTTTTCAAAAAACCTGGGTCACTTGAAATGACTTTTTTCTTACTGTTCTCTGTCTCTCTTCAGCTTACTTTTATAACTGAAAAGTAGAGAGACAGAGACCAAAGAGGTGCCTGTATAACTGCATGTGATTGGCAATCACACGCAATCATACAAACCGAAATGCAGGGGATCTGCTGTAGACTGAGCACTCCAGTCAAGGAGAGGTCAGCAACAGCACTGACCTTATGATCACAGCAACAATTTTTTCCTTGTAAATCATTGGTCCAGGGAAACATCTTTTCATGACATACCCGATACTCAAGATATGATGCTTACGATGCTGATTTTGTTTTATTATATATTGTTGGCCAACTTTTCAGTTGATGTAAAACTGAAACTTCAGTATAGCATCCTATATATAAAGGGTAGGCCAATAGCTTGCTAGCCTTAGTGCCACAGGGGAGCTGCATCTAAGCTCCCCTTGCAATAGTCATGAAACTAAGGTGATATTGCTAAAAATGCTTAATAACAGAAGATGTATTCCCAAAACAAATTTAATGACACCTCTAGCATCTTCAATTAATCAGCCTACAAAAAGTGCATGCTTTTAAATAAAAAAAGCTGATGCACAAATGTGAAGATTAATTTCTCAAAGTGGAAAACCATCTGCCCTTTTTTTGACTAGTACAAAAATATAACAGGTAAAGCCATCAGGCATGTATGAATTATTAGCCAGATGTAATGAACACAGTTTCTCAGATTTCCACATGCATTTAAGTTCTAGTCTGGGCATTTTCACTTATAAATTGGTTGCCTAGTACTAAACAACATAGTTGAAGAAAAACACACATATCCAAAAATCTAGCAGGGATTTTGTAATAAATATCTTATATAGAGAATGATAACAAAGTAGAGTAAATACAGTACCCTCTGCTAATATTGACACCCATGGTAAATATCAGCAAACAATGCTTTATTGTTGAACCCTTTGACGTTTCAAATACACAAAAAATGATCTGCTCTCAAACACAACACAAAAATCCCCCCGAAAATAATAAATGAGGAAATATATGTGCCAGGACTCGGGTAATCAGGTCGGGTAGGAGCCCAAGTGCAGGGGATACTTGGGGTTCGGTCTGTAACCCACAATGCATTATTATACAAACAAAGACACCACAAGCAGAAATCTAGGTAATGCAATGTATTGTATGTATATGACAGGACAAGCATATAAGGGTAATACAGTCTGTAAGCAAGAAACCGGATGTATGGCAGGATAAATAAATGCCGGTAATAAGTCTTTTGGCAGGGAGCCCACTTGGAAGGGCACGAAAGGCAGAGAGCCCACTTGGAAGGGCACGAAAGGCAGAGAGCCCGCTTGGAAGGGCACGAAAGGCAGAGAGCCCACTTGGAAGGGCACGAAAGGCAGAGAGCCCGCTTGGAAGGGCACGAAAGGCAGAGAACCCACTTGGAAGTGCACGAAAGGCAGAGAGCCCACTTGGAAGGGCACGGAAGGCAGAGAGCTCACTTGGAAGGGCACGGAAGGCAGAGAGCTCACTTGGAAGGGCACGGAAGGCAGAGAGCCCACTTGGAAGGGCACGGAAGGCAGAGAGCCCACTTGGAAGGGCACGAAAGGCAGAGAGCCCACTTGGAAGGGCACGAAAGGCAGAGAGCCCACTTGGAAGGGCACGAAAGGCAGAGAGCCCACTTGGAAGGGCACGGAAGGCAGAGAGCTCACTTGGAAGGGCACGAAAGGCAGAGAGCTCACTTGGAAGGGCACAAAAGGCACGGAGTCCACTTGGAAGGACACAAAGCAGGGAATCCACTTGATCAGGACACAAAGCAGGGACTCCACTTGATCAGGACACAAAGCAGGTAACCAGGAACGGTACAGGTGCAGAGCCACAGCAGAAAGGTCCACAGACTTCAATACAAAGGCCCTGACTGAAGGGCAGAGCTGAGTAAAGTAGCCAGGATTCAATCTCAGAAACAAGGCGCAGCTGGATGGAATGATTAGGGCTCAACTTAGGTAATAAGGTACACCTGATCCTGGTAATTGAGTTCTGAGTGCTCCAGAGGGTGGAGGGTGGCCACTAGTGGTAGCAGATTGATATGCCACATGTATGAAAAAGCCATGGTTCAGGCAGCGAAAAAGTGGACCCTGACAATATGCGTGGCACAATCATTGGCACCCTTTTAGTCAATACTAAGTCTTTGCCGAGATAACAGCTCTGAGTCCTCACCTATAATGCTTGTTGAAGTTGGAGAATACATGGTAAGGGATCTGAGACCATTCTTCCGTACAAAATCTCTCCAGTTCCTTCAAATTTTGAGGTCGACGCTAGTTGACTATCCTCTTCATTTCATCCCACAGGTTTTCTATGGGGTTCAAGTCAGGGGACTGGGATGGCCATGGTAGGACCTTGATTTTGTTGTCAGTAAACCATTTTTGTGTTGATTGTGATGTATGTTTTGGATCATTGTCCTGCGGAAGATCCATCCATGATCAATGTTAAGCTTTTTGGCAGAGGCAGTCAGGTGTTCATTTAATATTTGTTGATATTTGATGATGCCATGCATCCTAGCAAAATGTCCATGTCCTCTGGCAGAAAATCAGCCCCAAAGCAGTAAAGAGCCACCACCATATTTAATCATGGGTATGAGGTACTTTTCCATATGGCTACCTCTCTGTGTGGGCCAAACACACCTTTTGATCTTTATTCCAAAAAGCCCAAATTTTGGTTTAATCTGACCATTGAACCCGATCCTCTTTGAAGTTCTAGTAGTGTCTGGCAAACTTAATTATTTCCCTTTTGCTTTTGCTATTTTCTTATAGACACTTCCAAGTCCAACAACCTTTTTTCTGCACTCACAGCCATATTCTTTGCTCTTACCCATGGGTGATGACTGACTGATGGAATTTAGCCTATGTGTTACCTAATATTTATACCACTGTGAAACAGGAAGTCATGGTTGAACAATTTCATGTTCATAGTCATCCAGGTGTACTAATAAATGTAAAATATCAATGGGAATATACTTCAAATGTATTTTTCTCATATGAATTTATAAGTGTTACATTAATTGTGCCACACATATATTTCACTTTATTTTTTGATAAACCTGTGTTGTGTTTGCAATTGTTTGATATACTTGAGAGTAGCATATTTTTGTGTATTTTGTTAAGAAAAAAACAAACGATTAAACAATAAAGACAAATTTTCACAGAATTCTTTCTCATATTTACCAAGGGTAGAGGGCACTGTACATATGAAGTACCTTACATTTCTTTGTATGACCAACATTTCTCCCATCCCTTTGATATAAGAATGATGCCATTTCATTAGCCTTAACGAAAATATGCTAAACATCTCAAAATAGTAAACTTTACATTAAAATAGAATCAATAAAAGAAATACACAGACAAAAGTAATATATATATATATAAAAAACCTCAATAATTGGGTACAAATATATAAATAAATCAAAAACAGTAGAGTGGTGTTCAACCTGCCCCAATAACAATAAATATACAGGGAGAACAAAGAAGAAAATAAATATACCGTGTTTATCTAAAAAAAGAACACTTACCACTGGTTTGATTTATTTATATATTTGTACCCAATTATTGAGGTCTTTTATATATATAACTTTTGTCTGTGTATTTCTTTTATTGAATGTATTGTATATTTTTGTCTTTGTATTAAATATATTGTTTTTACATTTATCCAAGTGCTGTCTCTTGTTTTCAGTTTGTGTTTATCTTTGTAGGCTTTCTCTACCTTTTGGAGAACGTATACTAATCAAGACTAGTAGCTTTGTCATTTATCGGTTATGAAACCAGTTTATTGTTTATATATACACATTTTTTTTATTTAAACACATAAGACTGGTAACTATTATTGATAATTATTTTGTTTATGTCACTTATTGGTGAATGGGGTTGGCTTTTGATCACCCCCCCCCTGTTTGTGTATTTTTTTCTTTCTAGTGGGTTACATTAAGCGCTGTATTTTTTGTTTTCTATTCTGTCTGTTTTTGGTTTTCCCTTGGTGGATACCTATTTTATTACAGCTGCTTATTTTTCACAATATATGATTAACCAGAATACTAATTAGGTGGTCCTTAGATTTAATTATAGTTTCACGTGGTTTTTTTCCCTTTAGTAATTAAGGAGGTTATTTAAGAGTTCACTTCTGTATTTCTGTTCACTTAACATTCCAATATGGATGGGTATTTCAAAAGGAAAACCAATCGGACGCTAGTTAGTGAAAAAATATTTAATTTAAATTCAGGAGTAGACCAAATGTCTAAACATAATAAAAATATAGATGCACTTTTTTATTTACAACGCACTCTTGAATCTGACCTTAGAACGTGGTGGGAAATTGCTAGTTTAGGACAGTATGTAAGGGCAGGTATCACTCCCAGAGGTCTCCAAATTAAAAAGAAAGCTACAATTGGTGGAGACGATAAACAATTTCAAGAGAATTGGAATAAGATTTTAGAACAATGTTCCCTAAAACTTTTAGATTTACTCATTACTATGAGGAAATCTATGTTAACTAAAATTGAAGGGAATATTGAAGAATTGAAGACTGAGTTAGATCATTGTCAAGACGCCCTTGAATTTAAAGATTTAGAACAGATTTTGGAAGGCAGGTTGGATAAATTCGAGTCTGATTTAATACTTAAGAAACAATCAAAATTCAAAAGGGACCAATCTGACTATAATCAAGGAAAACAATTGGATTGGTCCAATAGAACCAATAAAATACACAGAAATAGAAATCCTGAAAGTTTTGTTCAGATGAGTCGGCCAGTCGAAAGTAAATATAAGAATGTTAATAGAGATAGAGTCATGGGTAGACATAATAACATGAATAAGAATAAGGCTAAAACCAGAATGGGTAACGTTGGAGATACTAGAATCCCTACTGATTATACCATAAACAGGAGTAAGGATTTTGAACGACTCCCGAATGGTGATAGGACCAATTTAGCAAATACCAAGAGAAATAAAGTGTCCTTCTGGTTACCTATTGAAAATCATTTTGGTGTGCTGGAAGGTATATCCAGAGATAACCCACATTATTTGAAAAATAGAATGAAATCTAAGAAAAAGGGTGAGTCCTCTGGAGAAATGTCATCTCCTAGACACACTACTAAAAACTCCCCGTCTTTTTTAGACCAACGCTTTGGAAAGCGCAAACTACGAAATCAAGCAATGAACAGCGTCTCAGAATACGAGACAGACCAATGGTCAGACATCGATTCCGAGGAAGACGAGGGGGACGTCGAGCCCATATCAAGAGACATAATAAAGAGATCCAGAATTACACCTTAGAAGATTTACAACATTTGGGAATCTATAACCTGTCAAACGACACCCTAACGGTCAGCCAAGTTACTCTTCTAATTAAGGGCTTACAATTTGCTCCCTGTAGACAGTTAAACAAGGTTGATTTGATTATTGATTTCAACAAATTTGTTAGGAAGTTAGCTGTAAAAACGTTCTTTTTGGAGAGAGAACATGCTAATATTAATTCAGAGTCTGTATCGATTTATGAACCTGACAAAGCTATAGATTCCCAAGATCTTGTTCATTTAATTTATTTAAACAGTTTATCTAATGAAAATGGTAACAATGAATTTGTAAAACTACAGACAAATATGAAACCTGTTTCAAAATTGAACCCTACTTTTGACAAAGGGATGTATCTTGATGTGTTTAAAAATTTAGTAGAAAAATAATTCTGGGCGATCGAGGTGTTGTCATACAGGATACAGAGACCTATAAAGCTGAAGCTTTGAGGCTACTTTTAGATAATAAGTTCTATATTCGTCTTTCTGGTGATCCCACCTTAGAGTTTACAGAGAAGCTGTGCTCAATTTTACAGTTAGCACAAGATAATAATATCATATCTACAGAAGAATATTCGTGCTTAATGATAAAAAAAACCCCAAGATACCTGTTTTCTACCATCTCCCCAAGGTTCATAAAAATGTAAAAAACGCTCCTGGCTGCCCTATTGTTTCAGGAATCGGGTCGCTAACCTCCAACCTTTTTATTGTATGTTTATCTTTTCCTTCAATTTGTAGTGCCGCTAACACCCTCATACTTGAAGGGTAGTACAGAATTCATTAATATTCTGGAAACTTTACCCTGGGTTGATGATCTTATTTTAGTCACAGCTGATATTCAAGCCCTTTACACCACAATTAGACATCATGATGGTATTAGGGGAGTTATGAATGTTCTGAATGAATTTGATTTTTTAGACCCTTTACATAGAAACTTTAAAGAAGACAGTATGAAATTCATCTTGGAATCCAATTATTTTTTGTTTGATAGAGAGATTTTTTTACAGATTTGTGGCACGGCGATGGGCACCCGTTTCGCCCCCAGTTATGCCAACCTTTTTTTCGCAGACTGGGAGCGAGATAATATTTTTGCTGCCCACCACTGTGCTAATCTTTATCTATATAAACGTTATATAGATGATTTATTTATTTTTTTGAGTCTTTAGAACTCTTTTGGTTTGATTTTTTCATATGAAGTGAGTCACCAATCTATTAATTTTCTGGATCTTTCTGTTTTATTGATAAGGATAATAAAAGTTTTAGAACTACCACGTACTTTAAGCCAGTAGATAAAAATACAAACCTGCGAGCCAACAGCTGTCATGATAAAAAATGGATTAATAATATACCCAAAGGTCAATTAATACGTATTTGAAAAAATTTAACAAGATTAGAAGATTTTGACATGCAGGCAGGAATCATTAGAGACAGATTTTTGGAAAAGGTTATGATAAGAATCTGGTGATGAAAGCTTTTTGGGAAGCTAGAAAAATGAATAGAGAGGAGTTTATTCATCAAGTCAAACGACCTTTAAAACATAAGACATTTAAGATAGATAAAATCAATGGTTCTAGTATCATCTATCCATGTAATGAAATTTTTAGTTTGGGATTCATCACTACCTTTTCAGACCATGTTTCTGGTATTAAGAATATTTTGGATAAACATTGGCATATAATTCAAAATGACCCTATCCTTGGTAAAGTCCTACCTGATAAAAGTTGTAAGAATTTGTAAGAAAAGCAACTAGGCAATTTAAAGACTATTTTAGCCCCCACTGATTTTACGAAAAAATTTCAATCTACGGAATCAAATTGTAATAAACATAAGAGCTTTCTTTCCCCATTGAAGGGATGGTCTAAGTGCGGTAATTGTAACCATTGCTTGATCTGCCCGAAAAAAATAGTTGAATATGAAAGTTTTACAAATAATACTATTCATCATATCCAGAGACATCTCTCCTGTGGTTCTTCTTTTGTGGTATATCTTTTAGAATGCCCCTGTGGCCTTCAATACACGGGACGTACTTGTAGGGCTTTTAAGAAGCGGATTTATGGGCACAGATATAACATCAGACGTGGATATGACCAACATACAGTATCCAAACATTTTAAAGAATATCATCAGAAAGATGACTCTAAATTAAAAGCCTTTGCTATTGAACAAATTATCTTGGGTCCTAGAAGATTCCTTATGTTGCAAAAACGTGAAACCTTCTGGATCTTAACCTTAAACACTCTAGTACCTTGGGGTCTAAACGATAATTTTGATTTGATCCCTTTCCTTGAATAATATTTTTATGGATTTCTAGATAATATATTGGTTTTGATTTATTATAATTTTTATGCTTTGGAGGTAATGATCGATCTGTTTATTTGTTTGGAATGTTTATTATTTTATTTTTTTTAATTATTTTTTTATATCTATAATTATATAGCTTTGATTTAGGGCTATATTATATATTTGTTCTATTGTTAAAATGTATTTAAATTGTTACTCTGACCCATTTTCAAGTGTGTTTAATGGGTTAATTATATACTCTAATACTGACCCATTAACAAATCTATACAACGGGTTAATCATATACTTACCTCTAAATACTTACTTATTTTTTATTTATATACATTTACACTTGTTTTCCACCTTAAAATATATTAGGTGTTTTTTTGTCCATAATTTGTACTGTTCTATAGTGATCCGGCTCCCGGCACGGGTCTCGCTATGCCGGCTATGCAAGACTCTGTGCAGGTTGCCATGGTTTCTGTGATGCGATTTGTGGCATACACGGAAGTTTTGTATCTTGTCTCAAGAGAATGCGGAAGTCTCGTATGACACCGCAATCTCACGAGATTTCGGTATTTAAAGGATGGCTTGATACTGTGATGACTGTGCGCCCATTGCAGCTGAGGAAGTAAAAACTAAACGTGTCCTGCTTGTTTTTTTGGCGCAAGCCTGGCCAGGCACAGTCATTATCAGTGGTAAATGTTCTTTTTTTAGACTATATACACGGTTTATATACACGGTATATTTATTTTCTTCTTTGTTCTCCCTGTATATTTATTGTTTTAACCGCTATTGAGACAGGTTGAACACCACTCTACTGTTTTTGATTTATTTAAATATTTGTACCCAATTATTGAGGTCTTTTATATATATTAATTTTGTCTGTGTATTTCTTTTATTGAATGTATTGTATATTTTTGTCTTTGTATTAAATATATTGTTTTTACGTTTATCCAAGCGCTGTCTCTTGTTTTCAGTTTGTGTTTATCTTTGTAGGCTTTCTCTACCTGTTGGAGAACGTATACTATTCAAGACTAGCAGCTTTGTCATTTATCGTTTATGAAACCAGTTTATTGTTTATATATACACATTTTTTGATTTAAACACATAAGACTGGTAACTATTATTGATAATTATCTTGTTTATGTCACTTCTTGGTGATTGGGGTTGGCTTTTGATCATCCCCTGTTTGTGTTTTTTTTTCTTTCTAGTTACATTAAGCGCTATATTTTTTGTTATCTATTAAAATAGAATGCATTATCTCTTTACAATTCTGCTTAAAGCCGAGTTGTTTACATAATAAATGTATATCATGAGCAAAATAACTCCAAAACAATTACAAGGTTTCACAGACCAAAAGTACAAAAGCATAGGTAAGTACAATAAATGAATTACATTTTGTTTAAAGCTGTTTCTCTTTATGGATTCAGATTTGTATATGTTGCCAATTGGACAAAATGTTGCTTTTACATTTTCAGTTGTCTACTTTTAACTCTTTCAGGATCATACGTTTTTTCTGACAAAAGTTTATTTGTGATTTTTATCATAGATTTGTTAAACCATGTTTCCCCTTTTTAATATTTGACATGCCCACACAAATTATACATCTTTTTGTTCAGGACAAGTTAGAATCATAGAAATACATCAAGCAGAATAACTATTGATGCTAATATGAAAAAAAAACCTATACTGCAATAGAAGAAAAAACATTTTTTCTCTTTTGTTTAGAATTTTTTCTACACAGTAGGTATCGCTGCTGAAAAACAATGTAATTTACATTCCCTGATTAGAGTAATAATAGCCCACATACATAGTTTTCTTTCTTTCTTCTAGAGGACCACATACATCATTTACATGTCACCCTATATTGTACTTGTACTGTACAAAATTGGAACACTTTATGTTGTAAGTGAATTCATCCAGGGCATAGATAAAACATCAGATTGCGCACCAATAGATGGAACCATAAGAACCATATAGCTCATATAGTGTTGGTGGTGAAAATGAAATGTGGTGTTGGCCTGAAATGATGACACAATGGTAGACATCCTGCTACAGACATTGTGTTCCCTACGACCATGCATCCGATTAAAGATTATACAGAGATAAAACAGAAATTAACAATGTTACTACAGTACAGTAGCATTAAAACACAACTGTTGTATGGTTGCATATCTGCCCGGCAATGTAAGTAACTTATACTCCAACTGGTTTCAGGAGAGTTTGTCGTATGAACTCACATGCACCTTGGGCCATGATTCTTATATCTGACAGCCCCTCAATGACTGGAGAGAAGACATCTCGTATTCTTCAAGGTGCCCATGGGAGACAATTTAGTAGGCCTATCCAATATCACAATATATGACGACCATATGTTGAACAACATCTTGGCTTTATGTTCCTTGTGTAGGAAGGTCTCTACCCAGTCCATCTTGAAGATACATTGCAAAAAGCACCCAGGAAAGTGATAGTCGGAACTCTATCCTCAGAGTGTATGTGGATAATGGCAGACCTCTCACTAAAATTTAGTTATGTAGCAGCAAAAACACAAACAGTGAATTAAATCAGTATTGGGTGTTTGACACTTCAGGCAATTAAACAGGTTTCCAATGCTATCTGATATCATCCTTCTTAAAAATTAGCATAATAATGCCTCTTCTCCACAAAGAGGGTAACTTCTGGGCATTAAAAGCTTCTATAAAAAAATCAAAAAGATCGTCCTGTAAAAGTTCCCAAAAACATGTATAAAATTCAATAGAGATTCCATTTGCTCCTGGGGACTTACCAGCAGAAAAGCTTTTCATTGCATCATACAATTCGGTTACCGGCAGCTTTCTGCTTAAACGTGCTTGATCAATAGATTCTAAAACATTAGTTATGGCCCCCAGAGTATCTGTTAAAAAGGAACGATCTATGACTTTCTCATTAATAAGGTTTTGGTAAAACTCTTGTGACAAGTTTAAAATGCCCAAAATGAAGGACTGGCCTTCCATTTCTAAAATTAGGTCTCTCTTTTGAGCTATTTGTTTAAAAAAGAAGCAAGAACACTTGCGTTCCTCCATGTGCTTTACCTGGGCATTAAAAATAATTTCTTTATGAAAATTAGTTCATCAGTATTGCTTACACCAGCCTCTTTCAACTTAAAAAGTGTTTGCATACGCACATTAAGATCTTTAAAAACTTTGCTCTCTTTTCTCTTCTTCTTGCCAGCAAGAATAAAAAAGTTTTTAATGTTGGACTTGATGGTTTCCCACTAGTCCTAAAATTTTTGACTTTCTTGTGCGCCCATCGCCCATATGAGACTTTAAAATTATTCCGGATTTGTCCGTCCTCTAGTAATAATAAATTGAGTTTCCACAGACCAGTCCTAGTTTTTGATTTATTAGGAATTAAAAAGCTAGTTTTTAAAAGCTTATGGTCTGAAAATACATTAACGTCAAAAAAAATGTCCTGGAGATTAAAACCAGCAGAGGATAACATAGAATCTATGCGGGAGCTGACCATGTATATCCGAGGGTCAGAGGGTTTTAAATGCCTCCACGCATCTTTCAATTTAAAATCAATGATAACATTTCTAAGCTGGCTAGAAGTTCTATCTACCTTCTGGTTCTTAATCCATCCACTTCGATTTTTGCCTGATAGTACACAATTAAAATCACCTCCAACTATTAGAGAGGAAGAACCTGTGGCAAAGAAGGAGATACGCTCTAAAATTTCTATTCGTAACTAGTGAAGCATGTATATTCATAAGATGCACATTAAAACCTTTAAAAATAACATCAATTAAAATTACTTTCCCGGGAGCAATTTCAATAATATAATTTAAAACCACATCTTAAAAAGGATCCCAACCCCAGCGGCTTTATTATCATTTGACCCAGACCAGTAAGAGGGCCCCGCGGTCCAGTCCGTCTTTAAATGTCCATAAAACAGTCCATGATATATTGCACACACATGATCTATTGTACAAGAAAATTATGTCCTCATTTAGAGTCAGTAAATATGCAAACAAAGAAGCCCTTCTGACAGAGCTCCTCAAACTCCTCACATTAAGTGAGGCAACAGTGAGATCCAGTGAGAGGTTTAGTGTATCTTATCAACGTCCCTCTCACCTTCAGAGTCTGAAACTTCTGATATGCTGCTGTAATCCATGATGAAAAAACTGTAGTTTGGAGAAGCCGTATTAGTCCAGTGTAAAAAAAAACAGAATGTTGCAGAATCTTGTAATACCTTTTTTATTGGACTAACAGTATTTAAAGTAATAGACAAGCTTTCAGGAGTCCTCCCTTTATCAAGTCAAAAGCATTTCTGACCAAGCAAGTGAAAAAAACAGTTTAAGACTAGCTCCGCGTCCTCTGCTTGCAGCCTCGCCTCTCCGTCACCGCTCTCTGTAGCTCCCTGCGATGCGACCGTGCCGCCTCCTCTTAGTGCATACCATGGAGGTGTGGTGGACACAAGAGGTAGGTTCCTGACAAGGGCTGGCAAAGCATCACAAAGGAGGAAAGCCAGCGTTTGGCATTTCCAGACTTCAAGCAGTCATTGCCTGCAAAGAATTCTTGCCAAAGTATTAAAAATTAATACTTTAACCGTATTAACATTTTATTTATGATTGTGTTGATTTGTCCAATTACAGTTGAGCCGCTGAAATAGGGGAACTGTCTATGAAAAGGTTGCAATTCTTAAATGTTTAATATGATACTTTGTTCAATCTCTTAAATTAAAGCTGAAGGTGTACACTTCAATTGCAACTTCAGTTGTTTCATTTCAAATCCATTGTATTGGTGTACAGAGACAAAATTATGAAAATTGTGTCAGTGTCCAAATATTTCCAGACCTAACTATCTGTAGGCTGAAAAACAATAGATCTAGAACAATGTGTACCGTATTGACAACAAGTGAGAGTGTATTTACTGGTGATTGCTGAGACCTGGTTAAGTGACTAAAATGATTGCGTTGTTGTCATACCAGGGATATATGTTATTCAAAGGATAGAGAAGACAGAAAAAAGGAGGGGTTGCCCTTTATTTAAGAAATGGCTTAAAGGTTAATCTGATACACATTTAGGATAAATGTTGAGTCAGGGCCATTATGGCATCAGCAAACCCATGTCCCATATGTGGACTGCTTGTTCTATGAGGAGTTGGGTTTCTGGAACACAGGGGCAGGAGTTCTGTCAACTGGGCGGTCACCAGAAGAATAAAGAACCACAGAAAGCAAATGCACTGCAATACCTCCACAGTTTAATGAAATAAAGGGGATGATAAAAGTGATGTCAATAAACAGATCAAAGGTCAGTACCGGCAGTGAAGGTTTAGGAAGATGACGGTGAAGCAGTAATCATGATCACATGGAGATGCGCCTACTTCAGGCTGGTGCTGTGGCCTACCCCGCAGTGCGCTATTCTTTCAGACAAAAATTGGAAGGGCTTTGCTAGTTTTACCATGTAGCCATAAATTATGACTTTGATGAGATTCTATAACCAAGCTGGAATTCGGGAGAACTGGTATATGACATTCAATATTGATGAATGTAAAGTAATGCATTACAGAGTCTGCGTGTTTAGTAGACTGTGCCAATTATTTTATAAAAAGACAAGAGCTGTCTTAAAGTTAAAAAAGAGCACCCTTTTTAAAACTTAATTTTAGTTTCATGCCAATGGAGTTCTTTGCAACAGGGGCTGTAAAACTATCAAAATGGTATTCAGGTAGTAATACATAGTAATATAAAAGTTATGGATCCAGGCTTTATTTTGACTTTATTTTATTTTGAGGTCAATGCAATTAGAGATACATTTCTAACAGGTGTACAAAATCAGTCATATAAGCATGCCGCCTCCATAGACAAGCAAGGTCCATAGAGATATGGTTTGATGAGTTTTTGCCTGCACAGAGCCCTTACCTTAGCCCCATTGGACCCCTTTAGGATGAAATGGAACACCGATTGCAGGTCAGGCCTTTTTGTCAGTACCCGACCCCACAAATTCCCTTTTGGCTAAATGGACAAAGATTCCCATAGACACCCTCTGAAATCTTGTGGACATCTTTCCCAGAAGAGTGGAGGATGTTATAGCCACAAAGGTAGGGGCCAATGTTCCATCTAATTTTTCTTAGTTGGCATGCGCAGAAAATTTCTCTTGTGCAAAAAGTTTCACAGAGCAAAAATTTTGTGCGCACAATTTTTGGACATGTGCGCTCTCTAAAAAAAAGCTATGTGTGCACGCACAAGCACACAGCTTAGAGGGAACACTGGTAGGGGCAACTTTATATAAATGCCCATGGTTTTGGAATGGGATGTCCAACAAGCTCATATAGGTGTCCTCATACTGTTGGTCATATAGTATATTTGGGAAATGGGGCTTTTCCTCTACCTTCAGTTCATTATCGGTTCCTAAAGCTTTTCTGATCTTTTGTATCTAAACTCAACCAGCCATTTACACTAATGATTAATGAGTTGAAATGCATTAGACAGGGTAGCTCTGGATTCTTCCTGCTAAATCAATTGCTAATTGTAAATAACTACTTAATTTGTTAAAGGTAATTAATTCTTATTTTTTTATGCATTAATTTCTTATTTTCCTCAAGGCCATTGTACAAATTAGCTGTCTATAACCATAGGGTTCTCTACTGAGTTTTCTCTTGATTTAATGATGTTCTGTTTCTTAGAGCTAAGCTTCTATCAAATAATGCAAAGCTTTATACTAATTCTGGTATCAATATTTTGCTGTGTGGAAACAAAATACAGTTAAATTCAGACTGTAAATGCTTAATGTATTTTTTAAATTAATGTTGTAGCAAATTTATGAACTATGGGTAGATACACATAGGCAAAAGCTAGTATTTACATAATTAGGTAACCACCCAGTAAATGAACTTTTGTAATTCACTATGCAATAGAAACATTTAAATACTTAAAAGGATTTAACAAAGTACAACAGGCAAGCATATTTTAAAAGGAGGAGCAATATTAGAACAAGAGGTCATGGTCTAAAATTTGAAGGCCAGATGCTTAGATGCAGTGGCAACTCTAGAAACAATATATAGGGGGGGGCACACAAGATACCACAGTCAAACTGGGGGGGCATTCATAATTTCCAAAAGTAATGTGCTATGGAATTATACTTTTGTTATTGGGCTAAAATAATACTTGATCATTCAACATGGGAAGCCTGAAGCCACAATTGAGTGTGACTAATCCTTGAAATAAATATTATAACACAATAAATAACTTTTCCACTAAATGATTTCAGGGCCTTGAACGTTTTGTCCCCTGAAGTCACTACAACTTCAGGAGGGCATTTTATCTCTGTGATAAAGTGCCAGGAAACAGATGACCAAACACACACACCAACATAGGCTCTGTCACACCGACACCCAGACACACACACCAGGACAGGCTCTGCCACACCGACAACCAAACACACACCAGGACAGGCTCTGCCACACAGACACCCACACACATCAGGACAGGCTCTGCCACACCCACATCCAAACACACACACACACACACCAGGACAGGCTCTGCCACACTGACACCCAAACACACACCCTAGGACAGGCTCTGCCACACTGACAACAGAACACACACACCAGGACAGGCTCTGCCACACCAACACACACCAGGACAGGCTCTGCCACACCAACACCTATACACACACACCCGAGGACAGGCTCTGCTACACTGATAACCAAAAACACACAAACAGCAGGACACAATCTACGTCACAGACGTCTACATCAGGATGGTTTTTTTCACACTGCATTGTCGTTTATACCCCCCTTAGTGTTTTTGCCCCTTGTGTATTGATGCCCCTGCTGCCCATATATATATTAATATTAGTCCCAGTTGCCCATAGCAGGTATAGATCCACACATTAACACACAAACCAAGCTTTGCATGTATAGATCAACTGAAATTCACTTGTGATCTCAGCACTGAAGGTATATATCAAATAAACAGAATCAGACATACAAATCCTGTATTTGCAGGTATACAGTAGTATATGAAACGTAGCATTGCAGATATAGATCAAATCAATTCATGGAAACAGCATTGCAGGTATTAATCAACTGAATAAGACATACAAACACTGTATTTGCAGGTATACATAAATAATGTATGGAAATATTTAGATATGGATCTACAGAATAACTCAAAAACCCAGCTTTGCAGGTATAGATCAATTGGAATTCACATAAAAACACATAATTAAAATGTATATTTAAAACCCCCTAAATTACAGGCATAGATCACAGGTTGCACACCCCAAAGCCAGCCCTGGCGTCCACACTGCCCACACAGCAATTTACTCCAGGCAACCAGTAAATTCTGGTACCTAGGCATGATGGGACTGTGCTTGCTGTGATTGCTGTTAGCAATCACACTCCTATCATGCCAGGTCAGCCAGTACATGCTGGTACAGGGTGGCTGTAAGTGATGTGTAGACCCCATACTGCTGGCAGCATCAATACACAAGGGAGGCAGCTAGCTAGGTTTCAGCATGTACTGGCTGACTTGGCATGATAGGAGTGTGATTGCTAACAGCAATCAAAGTCCCATCATGCCTAGGTTCCAGCACTTACACATCCAACCAGTAAATGCTGGAACCTAGGCATGATGGGACTGTGATTGCTGTTAGCAATCACACTCCTATCATGCCAAGTCAGCCAGTACATGCTGGTACAGGGTGGCTGTAAGTGATGTGCAGACCCCATACTGCTGGCAGCATCAATACACAAGGGGGGCAGCTAGCTAGGTTTCAGCATGTACTGGCTGACTTGGCATGATAGGGGTGTGATTGCTAACAGCAATCACAGTCCCATCATGCCTAGGTTCCAGCACTTACACATCCATGCTAACACACACACACACTCATTCATTCATATACTCATTCATTCACAGATTAATTCCCTCAATCACGCATACTCATTCAAACACCCTCCCCACCCCCTTACCTGCGCTGCAGCTCCTCGATGCCGCTCACAGACTTCATCAGAGGGCACGGCCTCCCTCTGCGTTCTCTGGTACTGCACAGAGGAAGCAGGACTGGAGCAGAGTCATGTGATGTCACGTGAACTCTGCTAGGTTCCGCTTGCCGCACACCCTCTCTCTCCTCCGCATTAAAAAATAAATAATAATAATTAAAAAAAAGACGGGATTTAAAGTCGCATTGCGACTTTATTCCAAATTCGGCAGGGGGGCAACAGGGGGGCCAAGGATTAACCTAGGGGGGGCAATGGTCACTGCTTAGATGTAACAGTCTCCCAGCAGCAGTCGTGGAGGCTAATACAGTGAGTGAATTTAAATGTGGGATAGACATATATAGGACGTGATCAAAGACTGATAGGGTTTTAACCCCTTAAGGACAATGGGCGGTCCCTAAACCCATTGAAAACAATGGAATGTCATTAAGGGGTTAAACCCCTTACATCAAGAAAATGGACAGGCTAGATGGGCTGAATTGCTCTTATTTGCCATCAAATGTTTCTATAGGTAAACTGAAGGCGGGAGTCACATATAGGTGACACAGGATACCAGAGATTAATGCAGAATGGATGGTCAGACACAGCCGGGCCCTGGCAACGTGAGAGTTCCCTGAACTCTCTTTTGGATGGCAAATCATGTTATTTTGCATATTTATGGATACACATTAAGGAAGAGTATTGCCATGCCACATTTATTTCATGTTTGTATATTAAAATGTGATTCGTATTGTAAGTGTTTAATGTTCTGTTTAGCTTGTAAAAAAATTTACTACTGTGATCTTTAAGAAAATTGCATTCTATGCAGAAGTTAATGAAGCAGCTCAGACTGTTACATTTTCAATTACAAGTACATTATAGAACCTCTAGCCAGTACTAAGGTGTAATGGATGCCACGCATAACTGATTGGTGTGCTACGCTGATGTGAAGTAGTGAAAAATAAGATAAGAGCTCTTCTTTAAAGTTGTAGAGAATAAAAGAAAAAAAAGAAAAACTTCACAAGAACAAACCAGGTAGCTGTGATAGCAGACAGAGGTTTTAGGAAGAGCAAGTGCTCCTTTAAGAAAATAATCAATAATATATAAATTATGTCATTATGGGGCTGGTTTTTTTAAGGTTCAGTGGCAATACTAAATTACACCGATCAGCCATAACTTTATGACCACTGACAGGTGAAGTGAATAACACTGATAATCGTGCAATCATGGCACCTGTCAGTGGGTGGGATATATTAGACAGCAAGTGAACATTTTGCCCTCAAAGTTGATGTGTTAGAAGCAGGTAAAATGGACAAGCATAAGGATCTGAATGACTTTGACAAGGGCCAAATTGTGATGGCTAGATGACTCACTCATCTCTAAAACTGACGCTCTTGTGAGGTCTTACCGGTCTGCAGTGGTCAGTACCTATCAAAAGTGGTCCAAAGAAGGAAAAGCTGTGAACCGACGACAGGACCATGGGTGGCCAAGGCTCATTGATGCACATGGAGGGGGGGCAAAGGCTGGCTCATGTGGTCAAATTCAACAGACAATTTACTGTAGTTCAGAAAAAATGAATACTGGTTCTGATAGAAACATGTCAGAACACACAGGGCATTGCAGTTTGTTGGTATGGGGCTGCGTAGCCGCAGACCAGTCAGGGGGCCCATGCTGACCCCTATACACTACCAAAAGCGCCTACAATGGGTACGTGAGCATGAAAACTGGGCCACAGAGCAATGGAAGAAGGTGGCCTGGTCTGACTAATCGGGTTTTCTTTTACATCACGTGGATGTCAGTGTGCATGTGTGTTGCTTACCTGGAGAACACATGGCCCCTAGATGCATCTATGAAGGCCCCACCTTGCAACATACAGGACTTAAAGGATCTGCTGCTTACGTCTTGGTGCCAGATACTACAGCACAACTTCAAAGAGCTAGTGGAGTCCATGCCCCAAAGGATTATGGCTGTTTTGTCTGCAAAAGGGGACCTACACAATATTGGTCATAATGTGGTACCCACAGTTGCTTGAGGTTCAGTAAAAGGTGGTATGCGTGTTTTTCTGGACATCAGTTTGCCCAAGGCTTGTCAGTGTGGGGTTAGAATGTGTGCAAGAGTTGCTAAGAGTAGCCAGAGAGTTTGCATTTGTTTGCTAAGGGTGGTCAGTGTGTTTGAGTCCTTCAAAATTTAAAAAAAATGAAAAGTCAGAAGTTGCAGTTGCCTTCCTACTCTATGGTCTGATTGATGCCTCTGATTGGCTGCTTGAGGCAGCAAATCAATGGCAGGAAAGTGTACTGAAGTCAATAGGAGTCCAGGAGTGGGTTTTCGGTCTTGCTGAATGCCTCGCTGTCTAACATTATACATACAATTAAAAACAAACCCATGCATTGATGGTATCTGTACTGAACACAAATTGTTTCACAGTGACATATATCAAGGGATGGAAATTCATACATAAAATACAATGTATGGGGGGGCACAAATGTTTTGTCGTGAGGAGAGGTATTGGCTTATTTGGAAGCTCAGGTTGAGGCTCCTTGGAATGGATTTAAGGTGTCCTGATGTTGTTGTTAATCTGATGGCACAAAATGGTTGGCGGGATTATCTGAAAACTGAGGATCAGGAGTTTAGTTCCGCGTATAAAGAAACTAAGAAAAAAACTCTTCCTCGTGGTCAGCTGTGTATGTGTTGTGTAGTACTGGAGTACTGAAGTATGATACTTACACAGAGAGATTTTTGGTACAATAGGCATGGACATGCTTACAGGCTAGCATGAAAATAAAATTATTTCCAGAGAGGTAAAATTTTAGTATATGTTTCACAAAACTGTAATGGGAGACATATTAGTAATGATAGGGGACATGAATTGTGTTGCTGATACTGATTTAGACAAAAGGCTTTTGATGGGGAAAATGGATTGACTAACTAGGTGCATCTCCAAAAATAATCTTTAAAATATATTCTTACTCTAGGATAGATGCTATATTTACAAAAGCTGTTCATTTAAAAGAATGCATTTCTTCAAGCATTGGAAACATTGCATGGGCAGATCATGCCCCGGTCTTCTATATATTTAAGAATAACCTCTGTGTAAAATCAGACTGGAGAATACATGAATATAATCAGGTTTCAGAAACTGCTAGGCATGACTTATAGAACAGCAGTTCTTACGGATTAACGATTAACAATATGGTTCCCGATAACAATATGGTGGGGGCACTTTAAAGTACACAATGAGAAGTTATTTGATTAAAACTGATGTTTGTATCAAAAGGCAGAGTGGGAGACGGGGCCGGCCCTACAATGGAGCAGAGTGGGGCAATTGCTCCAGGCGGCACTTTTGAAGGGGCGGCACTTTGCCCCAAGCCCTTTTTTTTTATTTGAAAGCGGAAGAGAGAGGGGCGCCGAGTGGTTTTCGCTTACCAAGTTGTCAGTACCCGCTCGGCGCCCCTCTCTCTCCTCTGCGAGCCCTCTCGCTCGGTCTCGGTGCCGGCTTGTAATGCTGAGTGCCGGAAGATGATGTCATTTCCGGCGCTCAGCATTACAAGCTGGCACCGAGACTGAGCAGGGAGACTCGCCGCAGGACTTCTGAAAGGTAAGTACAAAGGGGAGGGGGAGTAAGGGTAGATAATAGGGAGGGAGAGGAAGGGTAGATAATAGGGAGGGAGGGAGGGAAGGAGAGGAAGGGTAGATAATAGGGAGGGAGGGAGGGAGGGAGGGAGGGAGAGGAAGGGTAGATAACAGGGGGCGGGCATTTTAAACTTCGCCCCGGCGGCATCATGTCTTGGGCCGGCCCTGGGGGGAGACACATATGAGATCTATACATAACATTGGCTAAATTCAAGAGCTTAAATAAATTCTAAGCTAGCATTATTATATGAAAAATAACAAAAATTCAACAAGAAATTTAAGCTAAATTTGATGATAAACTAAAAGGAGCTATTTTTAATGCTAAACATAAATGGCATTACAGTTATAATCTAGTCAATAAAACCCTTACTACCGTATTTGCTCCATTATAAGACGACCCTGATTATAAGACGACCCCCCAAATCTGAATATTAATTTAGGAAAAAAAGAAAAAGCCTGAATATAAGACGACCCTATAGGAAAAAAGTTTTACCAGTAAATGTTATTTCATGTAAACTATTTTTTTAATAAAAGCTATGATTGAGAAAAATATTTTGGTTTTATTTCCTTCTATTTTCCAACCTGCCCCCCCAGTTATGCACATCTGCCCCAGAAATGCCTTATACCCCCCCTATATGCCACTGTGCCCCATGATATGCCTTTTAACCCTCTAAATACCACTGTGCCCCATGATATGCCTTTTAACCCTATATGCCACTGTGCCCCATGATATGCCTTTTGACCCCCTATGTGCCACTCTGCCTCCAGAAATGCCTTATACTCCTATATGCCACTCTGGCATTAAGGGGGTTAAAAGGCATAGTATGGGGCAGAGTGGCATATAGGGAGGTTTAAGGCATTTCAGGAGGCAGAGTGGCGTATAGAGAGTTAAAAAGGCATTTCTGGAGGCAAAGTGGCATTAAGGGGGTTAAAAAGGCATTTCATAGAGCACTCTGCCTCCAGAAATACCTTACGCCCCCCATTTAACACTCCCCCCCCCCAACTTACCGGTGCTTCTGCGGGGAACTCTGATCTCTGACAGCCAGGGAAGGTCCGCGCGATAGACGCAGACAACCCCCGCTGCTAGCCACACCCCCTTCCGGCTGCAGCGTAAGTTGTCTACGCGAATCACACCGGCTACACACTGGGGACTCAGAAGCACCGGTAAGTGTGTGTGTGTGGGGGGGAGACAGGAGTATCCAGGTCCCCTGCAGCTGCGGGGGATCTGGATCTTAGTCGTCTCATAGTCAGACCTATTTGAGGTCTCATTATAAGACGACCCCGATTATAAGACGGGGGTAAAACCTCGTCTTATAATCGACCAAATACGGTAATACGATTAAGTTAAAAATGAAAGACGTAGAGTTAAGAAGCTAATATGCAATAATGAAGTGCTTCTGGATCCTCTACAAATTGCAAAGGCTTTTAGGAATTATTAGAGTTCACTGTATAATCTTGAACAAAAAGATAACTTTAGCTCTGGAAAAAAAGGACTTTTTGCAGAAGCTTAAGCTACCTAAGGGAAACTATCAACCCTTTTTGCTGGCTGAAGTTGAAAATACTATTCTCAGTGATGGCTAAACTGCCTTATTTTAAAAAACGTTTGCACCAGTTGATCTCCCCTGTATTGGTCAGGTAGTTGAACCAGATAGGAGGAAATAACAATTTTCAACCAGAGATGCTCCAAGCTTATATCTGTCTCATCCCTAAACCAGGGAAATATTCTTACTATATAAGCAATTTTAGACCCATTTCTACTTATCAATCTTGACGTTACAATTTTCTAAAAAATCTTGGCTAAAACTAGTAATCACAGATCGCATTCATCCTGACCATTTATCCTGGTCAGGATTTATCATGGGCAGAGAAAGGGTAGATAATTCTCTGACAGAAATAGTAAACTGATTTTTGAGACACACCAAATATTAGCACCTACTGTCTTCTTGGTTTTGGAGGGAACTTTTTTATCTGAAACTTTAGATGTTTTGGGGATTCAGAGCTTTATCAAAGTTAGTTATTTGGCCTTATATAATAATTCTTCTGCCAAAGTAACGGGTCCTTTACTGAATTCATTCCATTTTAAAATCAACAACATATGAGTCAGGGATGTCCATTAGCCCCTCTGTTCTATTCACTGTCAATCAAACCATTAGCCGTTATGATTAGGATGTCTAAGGAGGCAAAGGGTATAGAAGTTAATAATCAGATGTATAAAATATCACTTTATACCGATCTTATTCTTCTTACACTTACCTCACCGAAGATCTCAATTCCCCCAGTTTTATCGGTTATTAAGGGATATAGTACCTACTCCAATTACAAACTAAATCTGCCCAAGATACAAGTCATCTAACCAAAACATTTTGTGCAGGGAAAGTTTAATTCTAATTGGGATAAAAACTGGATGGATTCTATAGGTGTAAAAGTAGTTAATTATGATACAGTATATAAGGACCTTGAATGTCATATTGGTGAGATGAAAACAAGGAAGGAGGTATGTATATTTGCATTCAAGTGTATATAATTATAAATGACTTTGTATACGTGTATAAGTGTATGTGAGCATGGATTTCTATTTAAAAGTGTTTGTATATAAGAATGTGTAAGTGTTTGTGTGTTAGCATAGATGTGTAAGTGCTAGTGTGTGAACGTGTATGTGTAAGTGGTGTGAGATAGAGTGTGTGAATGTGTATATGTTGATAAAGACCTATGTTCAATAAACCCTTGTGATGAGTGCCGGCACTAAAGCCACGTCCACTGCTGGACCAGACAGTTGTTTCTTAAAGAAGATAGAAAAGTAAGAAAATAAGAGGAGGAGGTAAGACAGGAGAAGAAAAGGTAGAGGAAGAAAAAGAGGAACTGCAGGTGAGGAGGCAGAGACACAGGAAATGTAAGGAAACCTTGTGATATTGTTAGAAAGCATGAAGCATGTGTCTGATGGCCCTCTGATGGTTGTACACAATAACTCCCATTACTGAGGCCAGGAGTACTGATGGGAGTTATTGTGTAGCAGCATCACTGCCTGGCTCGGCATAAAGCGATGGAAGTTAAGGTGTCCAGTGCACCTTAACACCTATCACTATATACTGAGCCAGACAGTGATTGTGGTACCACTATCAGTGTCTGGCTCAGTAAATAGTGATGGTAGTTATGCTGTACCACTGCCAGTGTCTGGCACAATGTATAATGATGGTCGTTATGCTGTACCACCATCAATGTTTGGTTCAGCATATAGTGATTACAGTTATGCTGTACCACCATCAATGTCTGGCTCAGTATAAAGTGATGGCAGTTTTGCTGTACTACTGTCAATCTATGGTTCAGTATATAGTGATGGCAGTTATGCTGTACCAACATCAATATCTGGCCCAGTATAAAGTGAAGACTGTTATGCTGCACCACTGTCAACTTCTGGCTCAGTGTATAGTTATCCCAGTTCTGCTGTACCACCGTCAATGTCCGGCTCACTATATAGAGATAGCAGTTAGGTTGTACCACCATCAATCTCTGGCTCAGTATATAGTTATGGCTGTTTTTCTGTACCACTGTTAATGTCTGGCTCATTATGTAGTGATGACAGTTCTGCTGTACCACCATCAATGTATGGCTCAGTATATAGTGATGGCAGTTATGTCAAAGTAAATATATTTACTTTTTCAGATTAAGTATCTGTATGTATATATACATTGCTGCCAATATTATTTAATATATATTTAGTATATTATTTATATGTATTTTTTATTGTGAAAACCACAAATTAAACTTTGTTTTTATTGTTTAAGAGTGTAAAACACTTTTTTATTATTACAAATACTGAAAAATAGATATCACGGGGTGTAACCGCAAGGGAGGCACTTAACCAAGAAGAGGCATGGTCATGATAGGGTGTGGCTAAGGGAGGGTCATCGCCACGGAGGCCTATTACTTTTTGTTGCCCAGGGATCTGGATGGTTTCAGTCCACCCCTGCTCAGTACCTCTCATTAACTTCTTTTGTAAAGAAATGAGAGATTGAACGTAACAATAATTTCCCAATTGATATTTGGTTTAAATTATGGATAATGGAAAAACAGCAGTGCATTAAATAATTTACAGGAAACTTTTTTTTAAATTGCTTTGTCCGTTCAAGTTTAAATAAATTTGATAAGTCAACTTCCAGCAATTGCTGTAGATGTAATCAGGCACAGTGGACACTATACCATACCTGGTAGGAGTATATAAAGCTGCCATGTTTGAGGTTCTAAAGAAAAAAAAAGAAAAAACCTTACATTTTTTATTCATTTTTTTCTTTAGAACCTCAAATATGGCTCTTTCATTTAGAGCTACCAGATAAATAACAAACAAATCTTGTACATATTTGGTAATCAATATTCTACTTGTAAATCTGATCCTTCAGTGTGAACATATCAAGCTAATATAGAAAGCTATTTCTTCTCCCTTTTCAACTATATGGGGATTTGGTTACCCTGGTTTAATTACATGTTAAGCAATAGATAATAAAATATTCTTTTATTTACAGTGGGGCAAAACAGTATTTCGTCAGCCACCAATTATGCAAGTTCTCCCACTTAAAAAGATGAGAGAGGCCTGTAATTTTCATCATAGGTACACTTGAACTATGAGAGACAGAATGAGACAACAAAGTCCATAAATCACATTGTCTGATTTTTTAAATAATTTATTTGCAAATTATGGTGGAAAATAAGTATTTAGTCAATAACAAAAGTTCATATCAATACTTTGTTATATACCCTTTGTTGGCAATGACAGAGGTCAAAAGTTTTCTGTAAGTCTTCACAAGGTTTTCACACACTGTTGCTGGTATTTTGGACCATTCCTCCATGCAGATCTCCTCTAGAGCAGTGATGTTTTGGGGCTGTTGCTGGGCAACACGGACTCTCAACTCCATCCAAAGGTTTTCTCTGGGGTTGAGATCTGGAGACTGGCTAGGCCACTCCAGGACCTTGAAATGCTTCTTACGAAGCCACTCCTTCGTTGCCCGGGCGGTGTGTTTGGGATCATTGTCATGCTGAATGACCCAGCCACGTTTCATCTTAAATGACCTTGCTGATGGAAGGAGGTTTTCACTCAAAATTTCACGATACATGGCCCCATTCATTCTTTCCTTTACACGGATCAGTCGTCCTGGTCCCTTTGAAGAAAAACAGCCCCAAAGCATGATGTTTCCACCCCCGTGCTTCACCGTAAGTATGGTGTTCTTTGGATGCAACTCAGCATTCTTTCTCCTCCAAACACGACGAGTTGCGTTTCTACCAAAAAGTTCTACTTTGGTTTCATCTGACCATATGACATTCGCCCAATCCTCTTCTGGATCATCCAAATGCTCTCTAGCAAACTTCAGACAGGCCCTGACATGTACTGGCTTAAGCAGGGGGACACGTCTGGCACTGCATGATTTGAGTCCCTGGCGGCGTAGTGTGTTACTGATGATAGCCTTTGTTACTTTGGTCCCAGCTCTCTGCAGGTCATTCACTAGGTCTGGTTCTGGGATCTTCTCACCGTTCTTGTGATCATTTTGACACCACGGGGTGAGATCTTGAGTGGAGCCCCAGATCGAGGGAGATTATCAGTGGTCCTGTATGTCTTCCATTTTCGAATAATTGCTCCCACAGTTGATTTCTTCACACCAAGCCTATTGCCTATTGCAGATTCAGTCTTCCCAGCCTGGTGCAGGTCTACAATTTTGTTTCTGGTGTCCTTCGACAGCTCTTTGGTCTTGGCCATAGTGGGGTTTGGAGTCTGACTGTTTGAGGTTGGGGACAGGTGTCTTTTATACTGATAACAAGTTCAAACAGGTGCTATAAATACAGGTAACAAGTGGAGGACAGAGGAGACTCTTAAAGAAGATGTTACAGGTCTGTGAGAGCCAGAAATCTTTCTTGTTTGTAGGTGACCAAATACTTATTTTACCGAGGAATTTACCAATGAATTCATTAGCAATCCTACAATGTGATTTCCTGTATTCTTTCCCCCATTCTGTCTCTCATAGTTGAAGTGTACCTATGGTGAAAATTACAGGCCTCTCTCATCTTTTTAAGTGAGAGAACTTGCACAATTGTAGGCTGACTAAATACTTTATTGCCCCACTGTATATAGCGCCAACAATTTACGCAGCGCTTAATAGAATACATATATTAAAGGGGAATGACAAGACGAGAATTGAGAGACTAAGACAAACTGATACATTAGGTGGCGAGATCCCTGCTCACAAGCTTACAATCTTGAAGTCAGCCAACGTAATTAATCCCACACACTTATGTTAACATGCTTACACATACACATTCATGCTAACACACACATTTCCACATACACACTCATGCTAACACACACTCTGTCTAACACACACACATTTACACCTTCATTAACACATTCTCCCTAACATACATACATACATACTCAATCCCTCACCTCATCCCTTACCTTTCAAAGGCTTCTTTCAACTGCTCTTTTTGGCAGCTACTGCACTTTTACTGCAGAGTCACGTAACATTATTGCGTAATGTGGCCCCGCTGTGTTCTCGCCTCTGTAAGTAGGCCTGGTACAAGTCGGTCCAAGTTTAATGTTGATCACACATTTCAGGAGTTTGGGTATCTGTCTTTACATTTAGAAATATTGCCCTATAATACCCACCAAGATTTTATGTTTTATATAATTTTATATCTGCCGACCTATAAAATGACTCATTCACAAACTTTCAATAAATGTTTTACTATGGTATGTTTTACCATAACTAACTAATCCAGGTAACAGTCCAGGGGTCAACAGCAGGTAGCAGGAAAGAGTAATCCAAGGGTCAGAGGCAGGCGGCAGGAAAGAAGTAATCCAGGTCACGATCCAAGAGTCAGAGGCAGAAGGCAGACAAAAGGCAGAAGACTGGGTACAAACCAGGTCAAAGAAGCAGGGTTCACAAGGACAGGACTACAGCAGCAGGAAGACACAGAATACAACTAAGCAGCTCTGAATACCTGAGCACCGCCATCATGGTTCCAGGGGCTTTTATAGGACAGACAGGCACCTCCCCCGTAGCTCCACCCCTCTCTTGTTCCAGCAACAAAGGGGTTAATGGAGAAACACTGCCCCCTGCAACGAAGGGCAGAGGAAGATAAATACCGCTTTTCCCCCCTTGCTTATTCTTGATCCTTTCTGCTTTTTTATATTCATATAATGTATCCCATGTACAGATATATGAGATTTCATTTTATTGAGCACAGTTTCTTGGGTTGTGATAATTACACTCCAGTTTCAACTTAGTGGTAATTGGTAAATAATTATAACTTCCCCAATTAATACTATTTGTGAAAGAAACCTTTTCAATCATCAATTTGGAAAATTTAACTTGTATTACAATAATTGTAGGGTATATGTTACAAATACAGATTGGCAGTTTCTGTGAATGGAATTATGCAGCTTACAAAATAAGACTGGTAAATTAAAAGCGTTCCCTACACTATAGTAAAACGTGCACACATGAAAGAATAAGAGGCGGAGAGATAGTTAAAGTGCTTAATGAAACATTAATTTTAATGCAATAAAATAAAACGTAAAATAAAAAAGTATTGCTTCATTCTGAAATTTAAATTTTAGTACCGTGCTGAACCATGAATATTTGTGCTTTAATAATGAGGTGTACAAGTGAGAAACATAAAATGCAAAATGTTGTATACTTAATGTTGAGTGGAAACGCATCTGTGCCTATGAGGTGTTAAAAGGGAATTGTAACCGTAATATTTTAGGAACCAGCAGCAAATATAGTCCAAAACTCTTTTCTATAATAAGGACATTTGGCAACACTACATAAAATGCTTTAAACATGCTTAAAATGAAAAGAAAGGGAATGCAATATAATGATGTTTCTCTCAAGATAAAAATGTATGTATAAATATACACTATATGACCAAAGCAAGTGGACACCCCTCCTAATTATTGAGTTTAGATGTTTAACACACACACGTGTCGCTAACAGATGTATAAAATCAAACACATAGGCATGCCCTTTTCATAAACAAACATTGGCAGTAGAATGGGTGATACTATACCCACAACAACAGTTTTTTCTTGGGTATTGTAGGTATATAAAACATCACTGCTATGCCAATGTTCAATACTGGAACGCACAATCCCATTAAAGTTTAAATTTCATCCAAATTAAATTATAGCCAATCTGTGAGGTTTGTCTTACCAGGAGGAATCCGGAATGCAGGAATGGAGCACACTTGCTCAGTACAGAACACGCACAAGGGGCCTGGTGAGGGTAACAGGGAGCTTGGCAGTGTAGCTGTAAGCACGGGTGGTCAGGACGTAGCCGTTTAGCAGACCAGGGTCAGGATGCCGGAGACACGCAGGAGCCGTTGAGATAGCCGGGGTCAGGAAGCCAGAGGTACTCAGAGTCGTTTAGGATAGCCGGGGTCAGGATGCCAGAGGTACTCAGAGTCGTTTAGGATAGCCGGGGTCAGGATGCCAGAGGTACACAGAGTCGTTGGGATAACCGGGGTCAGGATGCCAGAGATACACAGAGTCGTTAGGGTAGCCAGAGTCAGGATGCCAGAAGTACACGAGAACCGTTAAGCGTTAAGCAGACCAGGGTCGGATACCGGATAAACAGGATAACAGAACTTGAAACACGGAGGGGCTCACGAGATACAGTAAGCACCAGTATAATTGAGCACTGATGGAAGGGAAAACAAGGTTTAAATAGCCCGGGGGGGCGTTCCCCGTGATCGCGTCCTGCGTCGCCATAGCGAGACAGCGGAATCCAGTCGGCAGTCAGCCTCATAAATATTCATGAAGTGGCCGCGCGCGCGAGCGGCTGCTTCATGTGCCAGTGAGCGGTGCCGGCGTTTCTGCCGGGAGGAAGAAGAGGACGTCCGGAACTCAATCAAGGTAGGTAGCCTTACAGGATCCCCCCGCAAGACGCGATGTCCGGGGGCGTGGATGACCCGGCTTGAGAGGGTGCAGCCTGTGAAACTTTTGAACACATATAGGAGTATGAACTTGGTTCGCTGGTTCCCAGGTTCCCAGGTTCTTTTTTCCGGGCTACACCCCTTCCATTGTATTAGGTATTCTAGATGCCCTTGATGGATCCTAGAATCCACAATCTTTTGTACCACGTACTCTTCAACTCCGTTGATGTAAGGCACCTACCTTACACAGCTCCCGGTCGTCCTCTTCTCACCCCCGGCAAAAACGCCGGCAACGCTTGTTGGAACTTGAAGCAGCCGCTCGCGCGCGCGGCTGCTTTATGAATATTTATGAGGCTGACCGCCGACTGGATTCCGCAATCCGTGGATGCAATCACGTCCCGGACGTCGGGGAACGCCCCCCCCCGGGCTATTTAAACCTCTCTTACCTTGTCCTCAGTGCTCAGTTATTTTTTTTATTTTTTTATAAATATTTTTATTAAATTTTATGTACTTTCATTACGGACAGTATTACTTTCAGCTAAAAGTAAGGTTCTTCAACCTATACAACAAAGAAATTGTTATGTTACATACTACTTGTTATGTCCTGTCTACACATTGTACAGCGCTATGGAATTTGATGGCGCTATATAAAACAATAAATAATAATAATTTGATTCGTGGAGGGGGTCTGGATTCCTTTTCAGGAATCTGAATGCACTAGTCTTGTATTTAGACATAAGAGCAGAGCTATAGGGGGTCTCAGTGTTGTTCAGAATTAAGGTAAGACTCAGAACTCTGTTAATGCTACAACCTGATTGTGTAAGGCATCCCGGACGTCCTCTTCTTCCTCCCGGCAGAAACGCCGGCACCGCTCACTGGTGCGCGGCCGCTTCATGAATATTTATGAGGCTGACCGTCGTCTGGATTCCGCGATCACGTCCCGGACGTCATGGAACGCCCCCCCGGGCTATTTAAACCTCGTTTTCCCTTCCATCAGTGCTCAGTTATACTGGTGCTTCCTGTATCTCGTGAGTCCCTCCAGTATTCCTAGTTGCTTTCTCGTTTATCCGGTATCCGACCCTGGTCTGCTTAACGGTTCCCGTGTACTTCTGGCATCCTGACCCCGGCTCCCCCTATGACTTCGTGTACCTCTGGCATCCTGACCCTGGCTATCCATACCGACTACGTGTACCACTGGCTTCCTGACCACGGCTATCTCAACGGTTCCTGTGTACCTCTGGCATCCCGACCCTGGTCTACTAAACAGCTTCCTTCTGACCACCCATGCTTACAGCTACACTGCCAAGCGCCCTGTTACCCTCACCAGGCCCCTTGTCCGTGTTCTGTTCTGAGCAAGTGTGTTCCATTCCTGCATTCCGGATTCCTCCTGGTAAGACGAACCTCACAGTCGATGACAACTGGAGCAGGTGGAGGAGGTACCCGATCAGGAAAAAGGTTGGCCACCCATGGTTTGACCAGCGACACATGGAATATGGGATGAATCCGACAGGTAGAGGGTAGTTTCAACCGTACTGTCACTGGATTGATGACTTTGGTGATGCTGTAGGGGTCAATTAACTTAGGTCCCAGTTTCTTCGATGGCACCTGCAGGCGCAAATTACTTGTGGACAGCCAGACTTTGTCACCGCAGTGGTAAGTAGGTGGACTGGAACGACGGCGATCCGCATATAACTTGTAGGCCTTACGAGCCTTGATCAGGTTTTGTTTCAGGACACGAAATTGCCTTGACTAGTCTGTAATTCCGGGGACCATGGGTTCAGTGGGTAGACCAGGAATCATGGTAGGGTGGTAACCATAGTTTGCAAAGAATGGTGACATTTGTATAGAACGTTATTTTTTATTTTTGTAGGTAAATTCCGCAGAAGGGAGGAACTGAAGCCAATCGTTCTGAAGGTGCGTGGTGTAACATCTTAAATAATGTACTAATATTTGATTTAGACGTTCCGTCTGACCGTTGGTTTGCGGATGAAAAGCTGTGGACAGCATGGGAGGAATATGCAGATTACGACAGAAAATCTTCCAGAAGTGTGATGTGAATTGTACTCCACGGTCCAAGGTGATGGTCTGCGGTAATCCATGAAGCCGGAACACCGTATTCAGGAACAAGGTGGCCGTGGTTGATGCGGAGGGGATGCCAATGGTGGGTATAAAGTGTGCCATTTTGGTGAACCTGTCTATCACCACCATAATTGTGTCCTGTCTTTCTGAGGGTGGTAGATCCACAATAAAGTCCATAGAGATTTTAGACCAGGGGACTGAAGGAGTAGGTAACCGGCGGAGGAGACCCACAGGTTTCCTGCGTAGGGTTTTGGTACGAGCACAGGTGGTACATGAGCGGACGAATGAGGTCACATCTTAATACAACAAAGGCCACCAGAACTGGCGTCGGACGAGGTCTGTGGTTTTCTTAACACCTCCATGACCGGAAAGGAGGGAATCATGGCAACGTAGCAGGGGCATTGCATAGCCCGAAGGGCATTACAAGGTACTCAAAATGTCCGTACCGACTTCCACTCGTCTCCTTCGCGTATGCGAACTAGATTGTAGGCCCCCCGGAGATCAACCTTGAAAATACGAGCACTTTTGAGTCGATCCAAGAGTTCCGGAATGAGAGGTAAAGGATATCTGTTTTTAATGGTGATTTTATTTATTTCCCGATAGTCTACACAGGGGCGCAGACTTCCATCTTTCTTTTCCACGAAAAAGATTCCTGCACCTGCTGGAGAAAAGGATGGCCGGATGAAACCTTTTTCTTGGATATAGTCCTTGAGGTGATGCAATTCGGGTTCAGATAGTGGAAATATTCTGCAAAAAGGAATGAGAGCCCCTGGGAGGAGATCAATGGGACAATCATAAGTCCTTTGAGGAGGAAGTGTGTCAGCTCCCTTCTTGTCGAACACATTGCTGAATTCTGCATATTGTTTAGGGATACGTGGATCAGGAGGAGAGGGCGAACAATCAGGAATCAGCAGGAGTGATGGGTGATCAGAAAGACAGCGATTGCGACAAAACAGAGATTGGAAGGAGAGGGTGACCTTGGACCAGTCTTTTGTAGGATTGTGGAGTCATAGCCAGGGTAGGCCGAGAATAATCGGAAACATGGGTGATGGGATCAGGTCAAAGTTCAGATGTTCCGTATGATTATTCCCCAAAAGTGCATGAAGTGATGATGTTTCTTGTGTAACGGGTCCTGAAGATAGAGGAGACCCATCTACCACTTGAATATGTATTGGAGCCGACTTGATCAAAGTTGGTATGTGCAGTTGATGGCGAAGTCCTGATCCATGAAGCAACTGCTGGCTCCAGAGTCGATGATGGCGAAAACGGTAGTAGAGTTATTGGTCCACTGTAAAAACAAGGAGATGTATAGGTGAGGAGAACCGCCTTTAGGAAAAGAACTTAAGCAAACTTTATCGTGTGTAGGCTTACCCCTAGGAGGGCGTCTTGGGCAGGAGTAGATCAGATGCCCAGGTTGACCACAGTATAGGCACAAATTGTTCTTCCTGCGACGGGCTTTCTCGGTCTCCGACAATGGACCACGTGCCAACCCGATCTGCATTGGTTCTTCTGTGGGTACGGTAACAGGAGGTTGGATCATTGGAGCAGCGGGAAGGAAGTGGCGCCTTGGGATAGGGAAGGCCAAGGCAGCGCGTTCCAGGCGTCTTTCCCGAAGTCTGCGGTCTAACTGTATGACCAGATATATAAGGTCTTCCAACGAGTCAGGGATGCCCACGCGGGCCAGTTCATCTTTCAATCCCTTGGACAGACCCAGACGAAATTGATCCACTTGCTTCCACATATTCTTCCACCGGTCTTTTCCCTTGACGTAAAGCATGTATGGCAGCTTGTGCAGAGGTGGTGCGAAGAGGGTCGTCAAACAGGGTGTCCATGGCATGACTGAAATCAGCCCATGAGTTCAGGACAGAATTGTTGGTGTGCAGTAAGTGATGGGCCCAGATTTGCGGTTCACCCGAGAGTAGGGAGATAACAGTTCGTACCTTAACATGGTCGGAGGCATAGGTTCTGGGATGGAGTGAGAACAAGATTTGGCAGGATGTCATGAAGGCACGATAACGAGTTCTGTCCCCGGAGAAACGTTCTGGTAGAGGTACCTTGGGTTCAGGAGCAGCAGCAGCAGAAGCCCCCTCCATTGGTGGGTGCGGAGCGGTACCAGAAGATGGTCCCCCGGAAGTAGGTGGATTTGTCTGAAGTTCATGAAGCTGGCGCTGCATATGCGTATGGCTGGTTTGGAGGTCTTGAAATGAACGAGTAAGTGCGGCAATCTGTCCAGAGAGCGCTGAGAGGGCATCAGCAATTCCTGCGGATTCCATGTCTGGGCTCAGTTATTCTGTGAGGTTTGTCTTACCAGGAGGAATCCGGAATGCAGGAATGGAACACACTTGCTCAGTACAGAACACGCACAAGGGGCCTGGTGAGGGTAACAGGGCGCTTGGCAGTGTAGCTGTAAGCACGGGTGGTCAGGACGTAGCCGTTTAGCAGACCAGGGTCGGGATGCCGGAGATACGCAGGAGCCGTTGAGATAGCCGGGGTCAGGAAGCCAGAGGTACACAGAGTCGTTTAGGATAGCCGGGGTCAGGATGCCAGAGGTACACAGAGTCGTTGGGATAGCCGGGGTCAGGATGCCAGAGATACACAGAGTCGTTAGGATAGCCAGAGTCAGGATGCCAGAAGTACACGAGATCCGTTAAGCAAACCAGGGTCGGATACCGGATAAACAGGATAACAGAACTTGAAACACAGAGGGGCTCACGAGATACAGGAAGCACCAGTATAACTGAGCACTGATGGAAGGGAAAATGAGGTTTAAATAGCCCGGGGGGGGGGGCGTTCCATGACGTCCGGGACGTGATCGCGGAATCCAGACGGCGGTCAGCCTCATAAATATTCATGAAGCGGCCGCGCACCAGTGAGCGGTGCCGGCGTTTCTGCCGGGAGGAAGAAGAGGACGTCCGGGATGCCTTACACAATCAGGTTGTAGCATTAACAGAGTTCTGAGTCTTACCTTAATTCTGAACAACACTGAGACCCCCTATAGCTCTGCTCTTATGTCTAAATACAAGACTAGTGCATTCAGATTCCTGAAAAGGAATCCAGACCCCCTCCACGAATCAAATTATTATTATTTATTGTTTTATATAGCGCCATCAAATTCCATAGCGCTGTACAATGTGTAGACAGGACATAACAAGTAGTATGTAACATAACAAATTGACTTACAGACACAACAGTTGAGGAGGACCCTGCTCAAACGAGTTTACAATCTATGAAAACTAGCCAAAAAAGGCTCTTGCAGTGTCGTCCTCTCCCCTGATTGGAGGATCAGCAAAGGACGTCACCTCAAGCACTACCAGTTGGCACTTTTGGAGAATAGGAAAGGACGTAACCAAACCGCAATTTTGGCAGAAGTTTCCGAGTTATGTCTGCGGAGAAAGAAGATACCAGATTAAGGATGGAAGATTGAAGATATAGAAGAGAGAGTAGAAGAAAGAAGGAGAAGTGGAAGAGAGTAGAAGAAAGAAGGAGATGTGGAAAAAGATGTAGAAGGGGAAGTGGTCGGCAGAGATAGTAGAGAAACATTTAGAAAGCATGAGAAAGTTAACAAGAGTGAGAGTGTGGGAGAGTGAGTGTGAATGTGGGCATCAAATTTTCATAAGCTAAAAGTAGCAGAATTTTGTTTAAGGTTCTTTTAGTTAAACACAGGGCTTGCAAAATCATTGTTTTACGAGATTAAGTAACAAACACCCTTGCCCGCTGATGCCCACCTGTGCACCTTGTCTCTGTTGCTCAGTGCAGAGATTATCTCTAATAGTACAGGAGACATATGTGTCCAGTGCTGTTGTGCCTCACTTGCATACTTTTACCAAGAATCTCCAAGTTAGACCATGCCTTCCTTATTCTTTCACAAGGTAATGGAGCATTGTTTGGCCACACCTACTCTCTGTCCACTTCCCACTGCTCTTTGCCCACTAAACGCTGTGTATTGCAACCCCGCCCCATCACAAAGCCACTTCCCAGAAGAGGGAGAGCTCTCGAAAGCCCACTCTGGAAAGATTCCATGTATGCCCACTTGACAGCGACTAATAACATCAATAAACATTTACTTTATGCACCTAAATTGGAATAATTGGAGTAATTTCAATCAATTCATTTATTGTTGCTAATAAACAGTTCTCATAGTTACATGGACAAGAGTCACAGAACAGCAATAAGCAGTGTGGTTCTCTGCTGTCTTGAAATCAAATATTTTACTGACCAGTGTTTAGTTGGCTTGTAATTATTTAGAGACATATAAATCAATTTTTAATAATACATTTGACAATGTGTCATGTTGAAGATTGCACTATTATTAATGGTCCTGTCGTGTCTCACTCTGATGGAAACAAACATTATATTTTATTACCTACTGTGAACTGATATTGTGTTGAAAGTATGTCAGTAAAAGTGACACTTACATAATTCAAACACAATAGCTCTTCTAAATACTACACAATATAATTTGTGCTTGAACTTTTCAGTTCAATTAGCACTTGTAGAAGGCCAGGTTAATGTAAAACTAAAATGTTTCACACTAACAGGTCCATTCACTGTAAAAAAAAGGCAAAGAATTAGCAAGTTGAATCTGTTTGTATTGTGAAAATGGAATGTTGGAATGATTGTAAAGTATTTAAAAAGAAATACAAAAAAGAAATACACCTTTAAATGTCAATAACTTCATTTGCTAGACCATTAAAGAGAGAAAATATTAAAACTTATTTTTAACCCAAAGGTTAAAAATTTCATATAAACAACATAACAATGTCCTATATTTTTCTATATTGATCCACAAACACAGAATTATACTTAAGTGTGTTATAACTTATAGTACAATTTATTAAGATGTTACATTGTTAATTAGATTAAAAAAGTCCATCAAGTTCAGCCATTCCACAAATCCATATTAGTTGATCCACAGGGGCGTAACTAGACGCCTCAGGGCCCGGGTGCGAGAATCTGTTAAGGGCTTTCAGCATGTACTGGCTGACTTGGCATGATAGGAGTGTGATTGCTAACAGCAATCACAGTCCCATCATGCCTAGGTTCCAGCACTTACACATCCATCCAGTAAATGCTGGAACCTAGGCATTATGGGACTGTGATTGCTGTTAGCAATCACAGTCCTATCATGCCAAGTCAGCCAGTACATGCTGGTACAGGGTGGCTGTAAGTGCAGACCCCATACTGCTGGCAGCATCACTACACAAGGGGGGCAGCTGGCCAGGTTTCAACATGTACTGGCTGACTTGGCATGATTGCTAACAGCAATCACAGTCCCATCAGGCCTAGGTTCCAGCACTTACACATCCATGCTATCACACACACACACACTCATTTATTCATATAATCATTCATTCACAGATTCATTCCCTCAATCACACAAACTCATTCAAACACCCTCCCCACCCCCTTACCTCGATGCCGCTCACAGACTTCAGCAGGGGGCGCGGCCTCCCTCTGCCTTCTCTGCTAAAGCACAGAGGAAGTAGGATGTCACGTGAACTCCGCTTCCTCTGTGCAGTCCAGAAGACCCTCCCACAAGTAAGTAGCAGGGCTTGAGGTGCGGCTCGTGTAAGATCGGTTGCCCTGGCTGCCGATCTTACGCGGGCCGCACCTCGAGGTCTGCGGGCCGCATGTTGGACGCCCCTGCCTTATTTAAAAAAAAGGAAAAAAGATTTCGGGCGGCCCCTTGGCTTGGGCCCCCCTGCCGCCGGGGCCCGGTCGCAGTCGCGACCCCTGCGACCCCGGTGGTTCCGCCACTGTTGATCCAGAAGAAGGCAAAAAAAACCCCACTGAGATAGTAATGGCAAAGGGGGAAAAAATCCTTCTTGACTTCAAGGCAGTCGGACTCAACCTTATTGCTCATGACAACTGTGTATGCATTTCACATCTAGAAAAACATCCAAGTGTTTTCTGAATATATTAATTTAATTGGTCAAAATGACTTCAGATGGCAGTGAATTCCATAATTTTATAGGTAGAAAAGCATTCTTTATGTTTAAGGCGAAAGCTTCTTTTTTCCAATCTTAGGAGATTCCCACGTGTTGTCTGAAAGGTACAATTTAAAATGAAATCTCCAAAAAAATCTTTGTATTGACCTTGAACATACTTGTAAAGGTTTATCATATCTCCACAAGAGTCTCTTTTCTCCAGAGAATAAAAATACTAATTTGGACATTCCTTTAGTCATTTTTGTAGCTCTTGTCTGAATCATTTCTATTTGTAGTATGTCCTTTTTTGTACTGTGCTCAAAACTGTGCACTGCATATTGTAGATGATGTATAAAGGAGAAAAACTATGTTTTGGTCTCTTAAACCTATTTCCCTTTTAATATGTGCCAACATCATGCTTGCCTTAGCAACAGCTGCCTGAGATTATGCACAGCTGCACAGTCTTTTGTCAATAAGAACACCCAAATCATTTTCCATAGAGGATTTACCCAACACACAACCATTTAGAATATAATCAGTATTTTTGTTTTTTATTACCCTAGTGCATAATTTACATTTAGCTATAAAAAATGCATGCCAGTTTACTGCCCATTTCCCTATTTTGTCTAAATCCCTTTGCAAAGAAATCATATCCTGCTCAGACTCTATCACCTCACATAAATATGTGTCATCTGCAAACATTGATAAATTACTTTTGGTATCTTCTTCCAAGTCATTGATAAATTAAAAAGAATCGGCCCAAGGACCGAACCTTAAAGCACTCCATTTCAGACCTTTGTCCTGCTAGAAAATGTGCCATTTACAACAATCCTCTGTAACCTGTATTTCAGTCAACTCCCTTTACAAGTACAAATGTTTTTTTCCCTCCAATCTGTTATGGCTTAATTTACTCAATACTCTATTGTGTGGCACACTATCAAAAGCCTTTGCCAAGTTTAGGTATATTACACCCAATGCTTTACCTTGGTCTATATTGAAACTAACTATTTCATAGAAAGCTAGTAAGTTAGTTTGACATGACCTATTAGCCAATTTTCTGAGAAGATAATTGTCCAAATTGGTCTCTTCTACTCTTGCAGTATATGTTTATGTGTATCCATCTACACTGAGGCATTCGATCTGCCACTGCAGAGGCAATAAAGGTAAGTATGCAGCACCATCAGCCACTGGCCCACTGGACATTTGTCTAATATGCCTGATGGTCTATCCAGGTTTAAATGGAGTGAATTTAGAATGCATAAATGGCGCCTCGCTCAGTCATCTAATTTAGACTCAAGGACAGAATTTTCTTGAACCTTTTGGGGATATTGTTATCCAGTAGGTCTTTTCCAACTCTAGGTATAATGACTACCATTCTGGAATATTGGGGACCCAGAGAAAGATAAGCTATCAATATGTCTACAAATACATGATTACAAGGAGCCATTCCTGGCCCTCCATCTGTGAGTGCAATCATAAAGCATAGCATAGAGCACACATTGTGTAAGCACAGTGTACATTATGATTTTTTTGTGTTCTCTTTTATTCTTTTTTTGCATATTTGAGAACCATATGAAAAATCAGTTTATTACAAACTTTCTATTTCTTTTTGACATTGACAATAGTATTTGGTTATTTATTTGTTTATTTTCTAAGTGTGTTGTGGGAAAATGCACACTAGTCCTTATAGCAGCTGGTGTATTTCACTGGGCGCTGTGTTCTCACAATATTTATTGTTTTGAATCAAACAAGTCCAATTTGATATAGCTTTTCTTGCAGCTTGTGCTTACATTGTTTTATGGCAATCTTTTTACAATCTCACGGATTTCTCAAGGTCCATGGTTCTTTAAACGTTCCTATGCAAGGTTGTTATATTCCCATAATTCATGTTATACTCTGTAAACCATTGTATGCTAAACTCAAGGAATACAACTGAGTGACAGCCATACCTGCTTAATTTGTACCACCAGTGAAATGTTCTGAAACAGATTCATCAATGTACAAATAATTGACATATAAAAAGAACTGGGAGTGTTATATTACAATTGGCTACAAAGGGTAGATAATTGCATGCAGGTGAAGTTATGTGACCATACATGCTAATGAAAAGAAAACACTTTAATGCCAAATTAACCCACTGAGACTATTAAAACTAATTAAGAACACAACTCAGCATATATAAATATTATATGTGAAACAGAACATTAGTTTTACAACATGTTAATAAAATGTGCCGAACACATGTGGCTTAAACTAATAAAAAGTCCTCCAATCACTCAAAAAGAAAAGAATCTGTTTCACGTGAATAATTTATTTTTGAGACAGATGATGGAAAATTGAATGCACTTATATATACTTAGATATTATATATCTGAATAAACTGTGTATATGTAAGAGGACACAAGCAATTCATGTAACCTAGCCTCACCACCCTTCCGCCGCTGTTTACCTCTCTCCTCTCTAGCAGTTTCCTGTCCAGCTGCACCGTGGTACGGTTTCACCACTAGGTCACGTCACATAACCTGACCCCGATAAGTTCATGTGTCCCCATGCCTGTACAAAATAGTTTAGAAAGGTCGGACGGGACTTTTCTAAACTATTCTGAGCCGGTACGAGGAGACAAAAACAAGGAGTCGCACTGGGTCTCCTAGAGGCACGGGTCCCATTGCAGTTATGACCTCTCTCTATGTTTCCTACAACAAATAAAAATGAATAATATACTTGAAATTTGTAATAGGTCACGGTCTGGTGAGGATGTATGTCAGGTGGGGTACTGGGGCAACACTCTTACAAGTGGCCAGAATAATTATAAATACACATAAATATCATTGTTACATTAGAAAAAAGTTTTGCAGTTACGTTAGCATAGTAACAAATGTCCTTGCTTTCTATGAATGCATTAGCAAGCCATTGGTTGCTCAATGAAGCCCAATTACTACATTTCCTTTTAAACATAAACATGGATTAACTAACACAACATGTCATTGAAACACAGAGTGATGGTTAGTACATTGCCCTTATATATGTTTTTTCACCCATAGACAGTCACAGCACAATTCAACCTGGAAAACCTCCAGACAATATCATGTGCGGACTGGAGGGGGCAAATAGAACATAGGGGCAGTATGCAAAGCAAGTATTTTTTCCCACAAAACTGCATGAACGCTTACCAAGCAGCCATCAGGCAAGACAGTATTAAAACAATTCTTTTCGGATTTCATGGAGGCTGCTTCTGTCCTTTAGTTGATATATAGAGACACACAAAAGGCATAATGCACATGTGTGCATCAACACACAGACATACCGGTAATATTGTTATTTATTGTTTTAAATAGCTCTGTGCAATAGATAATGATATAAACTACAACATAACAATTTGACTTACAGAAACAAGAAGTACGGTACAATAATCACAACCTCATGCATTCCTACAGAGATATCCTCAAATACATACACACACCTGCATACACACTGACTGCCATAAACACAGATCACAGCTCCTACGTGCAGGGTATCTCTCTTCCTGTAGCTACAGACTAATGGATGGAGGATCCTCACACAGTAACCATAATTTTGCCTTTCCTTTACATGCAGAGTCATGCAGTTCCTACTAACTAACTGCAACAGTCAGCGACTGTGACTACAAAAGGAGCTTCCTACATCTCATCACATCACACAGGGAGCAGGAAGCTGACTCTGCCATCACTGATGCCCACAAGGGAGTCTGTCTGTGTCTCTGCAAACACATATGCAGCAGGAGAGGAACCCCATACACCAAGTGAGTCTCCATTTGGGCTCCCATATCGCCCAGCACATGAATTATTGCATGCATGCAGTGTACTGCAGACACATGTATAAATTACACTGCAAGTAAGTGGCCACCAGGTGTTCTGGGGCAACTGCCCCCTTTTTAACTTGTCCCCGGTCACGGTAGGTCACAGGGGTGAGGGTTTAACTAGGGGTAGGCACCACCAGGCTTTGTGACATACATTATACTCTGTACACCATAGGCACCAACAATGTAGTGAAAGTCTGGACCGTTGTACAATAACGTTTTACAGGTATTACATTTCCAAGAGGGTAAGAAAAGTATGGATGACCTCTCCTTTTCAGTTTTTACCATGATCTATATTGGTAAAACATTTTTGTGTTTAGGGGTGGATCAAGTTTAGGCTGGACCATGAAGCTTCTATGGTGCAAGGGATAGTGACGCTGAGTCTTGCCTTTTCCTTACAGCGAGAGAGCCATGTAGTTTATATTCCACATACAGATTATAATATGCAATTTATAGAAGGAGCTTCTTACTGGCAGATCATGTCATTTGGCAGGAAAAAGAAAACCTTCTCTGTCATCACTGATCATACAAATTGAGTCTGTTTCTGTGAATACGTCCGCTGTATAAGGGGATCCCATGTACAAAGTGGTGCCCATTTTGCTTCCCATATTAACTGCCATTATAAGTACTGTGTTTCTGATGTTCAGGGCAGAAAAATACAAAAATTACACCGCAGCATGTAAGCAGCAAGTAGGAAGCCCTCGCCACCAGGACAGCTGGGGCAATTGCCTTATTATTAATCACCCATTGGTTGTATTTGTGCACAACTAAATTGCAACAAAAAATACAGTATGCGACAATAAATTATATATAGTATAGTAGATCCATGCTAGGTTATCCCTGCAGAGGTAGCATTACATTTATTTGCTCAAGTCATACAAATGTAATCAAAAAATTTCGATTTCTGTATAAACACACAAAAAAATTTTTTTGTAAATGTAAGATGTACCTGTTTATATTGCTTTATTTTTTAAATATAAAAATGAGTCATTCCATCTATGGTAAGTATAATGTATTTTTATATTCTATAATACGTATTGCATTTGTTTAACTGAAACATTTTCTCTTGGCTTGTTAAAATTATTACCAGATGTTCAAAGGCCTGTCACAGTAAAGAAAGCATGATAGTTTATGAAACCAGGCATTCACTTTACACTTTGCATATTGTTTTATTGAGGTCAGTAAAGGTTACACTGAGTAGGTGTAGATAAAGCATCTACCAAATTCTCACCAGACCCGTATAATGCTAAGTCTGCAAACTGAGGTTTATACAATATTGTAAAGTGGAATATAGTTATAATTTTATTTAAAATGCTTTTTTCCAAAAGCAGATTTTTTATAGGTGTACAGGGTGATATCAAATTAATTCCAATGTTGTACTGTGACTTACGTTTGCTCTACTGCTCTAAAACATCTGCAAAAAAGGCTACGTTTAATAACACTGTATGATACAATAATAATAGAACATGTTTATGAACACTGTCACTTACAAGACAAAACACAGAACAAAGATATTTACACTGAACAATGACACAGACTTAACAAAGTGCATCACAGCAAAGATAGCAGAACATTGCATTTACGTCTGTGTTTGGGTACAAAATTGAATATTTATCAGTCTAAATGATTTATGATTTTTATTCACTATTTTGTCTGTAAAGCTTAAGTAGGGTTGTGTGCCTTCTGAGAGGGTTTTGTGCCAGATGACTTGGTAGTCACAGCAATGAGCTATGATACTGTTATATTGTTCTGCCGTGTACATAGTCACGCTTAGATGATGCTCGTTATAAAATAGGCATTTTGGTTAATCAATCATTTTCTATTCATCTATACTGATTTCTGCATTTCTTCAATTTAAAACCTTGTTACAAACACTTTCAAGATAGAAACTGAACAACCACAAATTAGATATATGATTGTACTTTTAGTTTGTCAATTAGCGCAGTTGTTTTGGAGATTTAGTTTATAGCATAATAGATTTATTTATTGAGGAACCTGAGAGGAGCCAATATCCTCTAGTGATGCTATTTTCTTTTCCCACGTCCTACCATTACAAAGGTTGCCTGGTCCATTCAACAGTAATGCCCAACTTAACAATACAGGATCAATAATTTAATAGGAATCAGATGATGGGCTACCACTACTTTTCAAATAAATCATCCAAAAGTCTTACTCTCGAAAAAAGGATTCCATTACATTCTGTGTGCTAATGTGCCACGTTTTTGTAAGTACTTTTAATTAATGTTTGTTGCCAGTGCTAGAGTTTAGTGATGCTTCAAATGGAATACAAATATAATACCATGAAATAAATATATCTCATGAGTCTCTGAAAATGCCTAGTATCCAGAGAAAAAGAAAATGTGTCTGCCAATTAGATATTTAATATTAGCTGTTTTAGTCACTATAGCCTTGATTCTGATACAGCTGAAATTTAATAATCCAGCACTGTCTATTCAAAAGTAATAAATGTGATTTTGGTTTATCAATAATAATTTGATAATTTGTATATATTTGAAAAAGTGGAACATGCAAGGTCATTAATAATCCCATTACAATTAAATAGACATATTTCTAAAAAAAAAAAAAAATAAATAAAAAAAGGGATTTTTTATTTTACTTATTTATCATCTTATCAAATATTCTAAGATCATTTTTAAATGCTGTCTCACAAAGGCAAAAGCCTGCAGTAAAATTTCAGTTTCAACTCACTGACTACCTTGAGCATCATACAAAGCTAATCCTATACTCGGTGGTGTGGCATTGTACAGAGTTAACTCAAATATTCTTTATGTATAAATATATATATATATATATATATATATATATATATACCGTATTTGCCTGAATATAGGCCGCACTATATTCGGGTGTAGTGCCCAACGCTCGGGACATGCAGTTCCGGGCGCCGGGCAGGCAGCAGGGTTAGGATACAGATCCCCCGCAGCGGTGCAGGGGACCTGCATCCTACTCTCTGATACGCTCAGACTGCCTCCCCTGCCAGCAACTACCTCAAACTTAATCTTTCTAAAACTGAACTCATTATCTTCCCTCCTTCCATCTCCACTCCACTACCTGAATTCTCTATCACCATTAACAACACGACTATCTCTCCTACTAACCAGGCCTGATGCCTTGAGGTCAACCTTAACTCAAACCTCTCCTTCATCCCTCACATTCAGTCCCCCTCAGAACCTGCCGCTAGCATCTAAAAAAACATCCGCCCATTTCTCACCCAAGAGTACACAAAAACTCTGGTTCATTCACTTATCATTTCCCGTCTTGACTACTGCAACACTTCGACTCTCTCCTCTGCAGTCTGTCCTAAATGCTGCTGCTATGCTTATCTTCCTTGCATGCTGCTCCTCTTCTGCTTCCCCACTCTTTGAAATCCTCCACTAGCTCCCTATTACCACCATACTACCTCTCACCCTTATGTTTGTCCCCCCATTCCCTCAAGATTGTAAGCTTGCGAGGAGGACTCTCTCCACCTAATGTATCGGTTTGTTTTAGTCTGTCAATTCTCATCTTGTCATATCCCTTGAATATATGTATTGTTAATTGTTGCCGCTATATAAATAAAAGATAATAATAAGCTCTGCTTTTACTCTTGTCGCTTCTTCTGTTTTCTTTCTTTGTCCACTTCTCCCCGATAGTAGCACTTCTACAAAAGGACAGCTCCTCCATGCACTCTCTCCCCCAATTGGAGCAATGTCTGTCCACTTGGTGAGCCCATGGTTCCGCCCTTTTGCCGAAGTACTCCATGAAGCCACAATAAGGCAGACGGATTATTGGAGACAGCCTCACCAAACACCCGCAACTGCTGATTTCTCGGGACATGTCCCAGGACAGTTGTCAACTATGTAGCTAGAATTGTTATTGTTACGTTTTTTTATTCACTTTTATAGTCTACTGGGGCTCAGTCCAAAAATAGCAGCAAGCTAAGAAATGAATACAGACAATGTATATACTTAATATGGTAAATCATTTGATTGATCCCAGAAACCTCAAATAATTGAAAATCTTTCCACTTATTTATCAAGCATATTTGTTGTAAATGTTCTTCTAATCCAACAATACCATAAAATCACCTTCCTGCAAAAATCAAATGTGGGATGTGTTGTCTTGATTGACACGTTTTATTATTATTTATTATTTGGACCATGACATTTTTTAGAAAATGAGCTTTTTGAATTTTATTATTACATATTAATTTAGGATTTTGTAGCATGAGTACACAAATACTATTTTGTTTGCTGAACTATTTTCCAGAGCTTCCATAACAGTATTTATTTATATAGCAAAGCAATCATTCCCTGGATGATTAAATGTAAAATGTTATAGTGTTAGCACAACCTTTTATGTAAATGGAAAACCAATGAAAATCTGCTTGAACAAATAACACATTAAAACCACACATTCACCAAGAGAATATACTCATTAATTATTATTTATTATGGGAAGCGTGTACATACAATTTATCAGAATGCATGATTTGAATGTTTTTTTGTGTCAACACACGTCTTTGGGTATGTTTGCACAAGTGTGTGTGTGGGTATGGTAGTGTGTGTGATCATGTGTATTTAGGGATGTAATAAGTGTGTTTCTGGATATTTTAGTATATGTCACATGTAGTTGGGACCCGTTGCTGGCAGGCAGCCACATGTCTACTAGCGTGGAGGTCCGGAGCGAACTATAATTACACGGATTAGGGGATAAGTGTGCCGAACCTGGCTACCTGAGTATGTGTGGGAGTATTTTAATGTGAACAGGTGTCTTATATATGTTGGTATATGTGTTTGTGAGTTTGGGATAGTTAGTGTGTGTGTGCATAGGTATGTCAGTGTGTGAACATGTCTTTGGGTTAGTTTGTGTGCTTGCATAGGTATGTCAGCGTGTGAACATGTCTTTGGGTTAGTTAGTGTGTGTGTGAGTGAGTGTCTGAATGTTTGGTTGTGTAAGTTTAATTGTCTGGGTATGTGTGTGAGTGTCTGTGTGTGTTAATGTTGAGTATCTGTGTGTGTGTCTGGTTATGTTAGTGTGAATCCTTTGGTATGTTAGTGTGAGTGTCTGGGTGTGTGACAGTGTTAAATGTCTAGTTGTGTCTATTTGCATGTGTGTTAACATGCATGTCTGGGTGTGTGTGGGTGTGTACTTGTTTGAGTGCCCCTCTTGAGGTGAGGCTATAGAGCTGCCCCTCTTTCTCGCTCTTTCTTATCCTATCTCACTCTTTTTTCCTTCTCTCCTTCTCCCATTTCATCTCTTTTTACCCTCTTTTCTACATCTATCTTTCACCTACTTTTTTTTACAGTACAGTGGGCTAGTATGCTAGCATAGCTGGGAATTTCTAGGACTGTCTAGAACTGTTTTTCTCCTGAATCCTACAATAGACATGAGGATGTGTGTTTGAGATAAAGGAGCAGGTAAATCCCTTGGAAAGGAGGCAGGAAGAGAACATGGTTAAATGCCACTACCCTGTCTAGAGATTAAACACACAGACCCAGAGCTCTAATTGCCACAGCTACCAGTTAATATTTTGGAGAGTTTCCATGTATGTCTACTAGTTAATGGAAAATTATTGATCCTATATTTTATTTTGGGCATTGTGGGTCTTTTTAAAAAAAATATTCCAGGTTTCATTGGAACTCACAAAGGTCCCAAGAAATATCCTAACATTTAACTGTATCCCAAGGTTGATGGAGAATATGATCGTTATGATGTCCTTAAATAAATCATCTATAATAACAAGAACAGTAATACTACCACAAATAATAATATTAAGGGGAATGAGGGGATATTAAACATAATGTGTTACATATGCTAATTATATTTATTAGTTTAGATATTTTATTCTTTTAATCTAGAGGGAGAAAAAAACCTTCTAAACGATTACTTATATGGTCATTGTGAGTGGGTGACTTACTTATTATTATTCTTATGACAACAAATATAAATCATTAGAACATTAATTTTAAAATTATTAAATCACTTTATTCTCTTCTCTGTTCCTGCTTGCATCAATTTCTTAATGATATGTTCATATGTATAGGGTGATGCAGTGCCTGATGACAACTAGCTTACATGACATAGTTTACATGTTAGTGTACATGATTAATGCAATGAAGTTGGTAGTGTGTGGGTGTGGTATGTCATATGTTTTCTGTAATAATGGAATCCAAGCAGGAAAATTGTGGTAAATCATATGTCAGTAATATACACTATATGACCAAAAGAATGTGGACACCTAACCATCACATATATAGGATCACTAGTCAGTAAGGGGTTAAAGGAATCTAAGTCTACATTTTATACTTTATAATTATTAAAAGTCACTTATCTCCTGCAGTATGAGGAAGGCATGGGGTTGTTTATAAACAGCAATTCTGGTACAGAGTCTTAAAAGTGGTCTTAAAGGCAGTCCGATAGCAACCTATGGAATCATCCCATGGCATGATCTAAGCCGGCAGGGCCATTAGTTGGCATGATGGTTAAGTAATATTGTACAAGAACTTTTTTCATAAATAAAACCGAGCACCACAGCATGTTTCAAAGTATGAAAATGCACAAAAATGTGTTCTGCTCTGTTAGCTGGTAAACCCGACTGCAAGTGAAGAATGTGTTGGGAGTGTGTGAAAACTAGCTCCCAACTGCGGTGCAATACTAGCACATTCATAGTAACATAGATGTTTATCTTTCTCAGACATCCGTGTAACAAGCATGATCACCCCTTTAGCAGCGCAAAGTTAGGGAAAATAAAAATAAAACGGAAACAAAATTTACAGCTGTTTTCTTTCTCCTAACAAGTTAACTCATAAAATTTACAGTAATTGCTTTTCCCATGCCTCGCTCCTATACAAAGACCTAAAGAGAAGTCTGTTTTAAAATGTTCTCACTTTTAAGTGTTATGTTCTAGCCACTAAATCCACATAAATTCTTTAGCCAAGAATGACTGCCCAAATCATAATATTTGATTGTAATTAAAAGATCAAGCCATTTGCACAACACATATGCAATGTTTAGGTTTACACAAATATCTCATTTTAGAGCTTCTGCCGTGTATTAAGTATTATACTGTACATTTTTTCTATTGTCTCAGCATTAATAGCTTTCAAATTCTTTGCTACTCACTCATAAAGCCATTCACAAAGCTGCATTAGGCACATTTAATTAAAAAGCAATAGGAGTTCAATGGTAACTATGGTTTTGTGTATAAGCCATTGTAAAGTCTGATGGCTGTTACACCTTTTTATGGATTGTATGACCCAGTGTGTCATAAAAGAAATATATTACTAGAATAATCTGACTTTAAGCTCTTTCGATTGCAAAGGATGAAATATAAATGTATGCCTTCCATACAATGATACTAGAAGTGCAGCCCATTCTGCATGGATGCAATTGGCTACCTCCAGCTGTCTCTTCTGAAACCAGTGAGCATACTGTACCATAAATCCCAACATCTACCCCCAGTGAATCATGATGCGTGTGGCGGAGATTGGGAGGTGTCATTCAAACATGCGCACAATTCTGTGTATGCGCAGCATGCATTCTTCCGTATCCTTCTGTCCCACCGAGCTCTATCTCTGGCCAGAAAAGCTGATGTAATGACCTAAAAACCAAGGAGATTACCTCTAGCTCTATAGTAGGTTTATTATGGCATGCATCAAAGGCTATAATGTTTTAAAAATCACCAGCAAGCGTGCACGTACTGTCCACAAGCCTGAATTTAAAAACATTTTGTTTGCTTACTGTCACAATACCTAATATCACTTTAGCTTTTGCTAAATAAGCTATTAGGTCACACAATGATCTCAGTAAATTTGGTTTTCTCCAAATTGAAATTGCAATCCAATCCTATATCAAACAGTGTTTAGTTGTACACATCACCAAGTTTGTAGCAGCACAACAGTTTAACTATTATCAACATTATACTGTATTTATCTTTTTTAATGGCTAACTGCTTTCTCTTTTGTATCTAATCTGCACTTAAAATACTTCATATTTTAATTTTTGCTCTCGAAACTCTTCTGCATGGGTTGTGTACCATGGTGCATCTCTGGTCGTGCTGTGATCTCTCAGTGCACTTATAAGTTATATGAATTTCAGTTTTTGGAACTCTTTCAGTTAATGTTTCAATGAACAAAGCTTTCTCTGTTTCCAAATCAGTTTACGCTCTATAGAGAAACATCTATGAAAACTAATGAATTAACAAAACTTCCTGAGAAAATATATGAAATCTTTTCCACCTAAAAGAGGGAAACTGAAATATGCAGCAGTATAACTGAAATAATAATCATGTATTATTTATTATAACGGCAACTGAATTGGGGAATTTGTTACATATTACATGATACTTACTAACTCTAAACAACTAATGTACTTGTCCTTCTTTATAAAATATATTGGCCCATTTATATTTTGTTTACCCTTTTGACAACATATTTCACGGTGCAGTATATAAGCCATTCTTATTTGTGTATACGTTGTGTGGATTTTATTTCCTAGCATGCATTTCCACTTCCAGCTTCTACAATAACCCTTACTTAGCGTTGCAGAGTTGTCACTTCTGCAAGATTTGTACATGTAAGTGTATAAAGCTGCTTTTACTATCTGGGTATAACAAGCAAATTAAAAAATGTTTTTAGCTATTAAGGGTGGAGTATGAGTGACAATGAGTAGAACAAGTCTGTTTGTGGGTAGAGCTCACATTATTTGTGTCTTCTTCCAATGGCTCTATTCGAGATATCCTAACACCTGGAAAACGTTAAGAGCATTCTATCCAAATGAACCGCTTGCTAAACGACTAGATCTTCAATGTGCCATGGTCCTAAACATATCTGCAGTGACTTATGTGAATGCATGGATTCCTTTGACCTTGTTTAAATATTTACATTTTTCTGATATTTCAAATGTCTTTGTAAAATGCCGGATACTAAAATTCTACTTTGCTGTGCAATATGTAATCTCATGCAGTTGCTGCTTTAGTATGTGTTTTCATGCAGGGCTATTCTGCCATCTACTGGATAAAGTGATTTTCTATTAAACAATCACCTGTTTGTGCAAACATTGTTTTGGTAAAGTTACAGTAGGTAAGTAGATGTCCTGAAATGCAATTAAACATCAAATATTTCCCAGTTATGTTTTCAAAATACATCTAAAATAGTTAACATGGACATGGATGGAAAAAGTGTAGCACCTGTGACCAATTTCATTTCATATTCTGAGATACAGCAGACCTCTCGTAATTCATACAAATGTATTGCATTACATACATATGGACATCTGCAGTGGAATGCAGCCATGCATTTTTAAAATCTTTAAATACCTTAAGTATCTTTGGGCATTGGTACATTTGAGCTTTCAAGCACAGGCATTACTGCTTTACCTCTGTTCAAATTCAGTATTATTATTATTAATTCTGAAGACAAACTAGTATATTTTAAATCAAAGTATTTCCTCTATCATACTATTTTTGTTATCCAATTGCTCTTCATCTGCTGCTACACTGTGCAAGTCCTTTCACTGGTTCTCCATACCTTCCAGAATTAAATGTTAACTCTTGGTCCTTGGATAACACTTATATACACTATATGGACAAAAGTACTGGGAAACCTAGCCATTACACCAAGGACTGTGACGACAGTGCATTCTTAATACAGAGACATTAATATGTAGTTGTCCCTCTTTTGCAGCTATAACAGCTTCCACTCTTCTGGGAAAGCTTTCCACAAGATTTTTGTAGTGTTTTTATGGGAATTTTTGGCTATTTGTGAGGTTAGACACTGATGTCGGATGAGAAGGCATGGCTCAGTTGAGGTCAGGGCTTTGTGTGGGCCAGTCAAGTTCTTCAACACCAAACACATCCAAACATATCTTTATGGACCTTGCTTTCTACACAGGGGCACAGTCATGCTGAGATTAAAAGACCTTCCCCAAAGTGTTCCCACAAAGTTGGAAGCATTCAATTGTCTAAAATGTCTTTGTATGCTGTCGCATTAACATTACCCTTTACTAAAGGGGCCTATCTCAAACCCTAGTAAACAACCCCAGACCATTATCCTTCCTCAACAAAGTTTGCAGTAGGCACTATGCAATCCATTACTTAGCATTCTCCTGGCATCCGCCAAACCCGTATTCATCCATCAGAAATGGTGAAGCTTGATAGATCATTCCAGAGAACACATTTCCACTGTCCCAGTGTCTAGTAGTGGTGTGCTTTACATCACTCCAGATAGCGCTTGGCATTGCAGTTTTCTACAGCTTGTGTGCAGCTGCTCAGCCATTGAAATCCATTTCATGAAGGTCCTGACACACAGAGCTTGTGCTGATGTTGCTTCCAGAGGCAGTTTTGAACTATGTAGTGATGCTACAGATCATTTTTACACACTACGCTCTTCAGTATTCCGCAGCCCTGCTATGTTAGGTGCGTGGTCTGCTGCTTTGTAGCTGAGATGCTGCTACTACTAGACATTTCAACTTCACAATAACAGCACTTACAGTGTACAGGGGCAGATTTAGCAGGGCAGACATTTTATGAACCAACTTGTGGCAAAGGTGGCATCCTATGCCATCTTAAAATTCACTGAGCTCTTCAATCACCCTTACTGCTTCCATATGAATTAAGATGCTAAGTAAGCAGACAGGTGCTGTTAATCAAATGCCATTGATTAATTAATCATCATCAAGTGTGACCACGTTTATAAAAGCCAAAGTATTAGCAGTTTGCTGGTCTGGAGCATTCAGGTGTTTGTCGCAATGCCAAGAAGGAAAGACATCAGTAATGTTCTTAGAGAAGCAATTGTTGTAATCTGGGAAGCGTTATAGGGCCATTTCCAAACAATTTAAAGTCCATCATTCTACAGTGAGGAAGATTATTCAGAAGTGGAAAACATTCAAGACATTTGCCAATCTTCCCATCTGTGGACGTACCAGCAAATTCACCCCAAGTCAGACTGATCAATGCTCAGAGAAATTGCAAAAAACCCTAGAAATACATCTCAGATTCTACAGGCCTCAGTAAGCTTGTTAAATGTTAAAGTTCATGACAATAAAGCCTCTTTTCTCTCTAAAAAGAAAATGGCAGCATGACCTGGGAACCTTGCAGTCAGTCGACCATAAACTCCTCTATATCCCAAAGTATTGTAGAGTCAAATTTGAGGTCATCTGTCCGACAGCTAAAGCTTGGCCAAAATCGGATCATGCAATAAGACAATGCTCCCAAGCATATCAGCATATGTACAACAGAATGGCTGAAAAGGAAAAGAATCAAGGTGTTGCAATAACCCATACCAGGGCCCTGACATAGCAGCAGATATCCAGTTCAAAACAAAGTGATATCCTGCAGCAGGCATGAGACATAGCTCAACAGAGAAATGAGCAGGATGCTGCAGGCTGGAAGTAGGGAAGCTAAGCAGAGTAACAGCAGAACATAGCAAGCAAGGGACACAGAGCAAGGAACAGGGAGACTGAGTAAGGAATATAGCCAGATAAGACATACATGGTCCAGGAAACAACAAAGGACAGGGAGAACACAGGGGACGGAGTAAGTAGCCGAGATCCTCAGACGCTTATCCTTTAAACAAGGATAGGATATCTTAAACTGGGACATGGGGAGAGGAGAGAGCAACCGAAATCCTCAGATGATTCAGGGAAAAGAGGGCAAAGGCACATAAAAGACACACATAAATACAGGACTAGCCTAGGACTATATGATAACTATTGGAGATTTAGTCACATCTTATGGCCATAGTATGCTTAGCCCACCACTACGCCAAAGTACTCCAATATATCAGTGGGTCCTAACACCAAACCCTGCCTACTGAATCACTAATTAGCTGAAACTATGCAGTAAATCTAAACACAAAACAGAGAAGGACATACCTTTAGATTGCAGACTGAGACAAACATAACAAACGGGTGGGGCACACCTTATAAAGAAAACAGGAGCTAAAGCTAAGAGCAGGACTGGAATCAAAGAATCAGAAGTACAGGACAGAGCATAAGGAAATCCAGGAATGGATTACCGCAAAGGGGGAACTGTAGCGAGACAGGGGAACTGTAGCGAGACAGGGAAAACCAGAGATATGCAGCTCCGCAGCATGGATGGGGCGTGACACCTCTCCCACTATCCTTGCAACTCACACAGTTCCCCTTCTCTCCCCCTTACCTCAAGTAGAGCTCTGTCTTCACTGCAGCTCACAGTGTCCGTGCAAGATGCCACACTACCAGGCGTCCTGGGTGCTCCTGAGTTAATATGATACCTAGTCTAATATTCTGTGATTGAGAGTGTCTGCCATTCATCTAGTTATTTGTGACAAAAAAAATGCATTTAGGAAAATCAACAGACATGTAAATCACACAAATCCAAAACCATTACGTCACGTAAACTGGTACCATGATTTGTGAATATCTTTTCTGTTTATTTTATCAATGCAAAAGTATGGGTTCTCAGATTCAGTACATGGTATTATTTTAGTTTTATAAATACAATTTCATATGTAATATGATAATAACACTTCATTCCAGAGAGGCAGGTGGTGAAACACTGACTGTTGCTTTCACTGATTTCCTGTCTCCAGCTAGATTCTTTTGGAGACGGTTCCTCAACGGTGAGGCGGTGGTACGCCTCAGTAAGTTAGTGTATTGTTTTCACTAGGGAAGGGTCCCTTTGGAAACGTAATCTGAGTTACGCCAGTCCGCCTGCTAGTGTAGGCTTATGGCAGGCAGAAGTAATGTCGGCACTGGTTACAGTGGCTTGTTGCCATATGTTTTATGAATAATTTAAGGTGGTCTTATGACCAAAAGTTTACTGTTTTTACAAGGTGTATTGCTTGACAGAGATAGCGTCAAGCAGTGTTTGACAAGTATTAACATTCAAGTGCAGTTTTGTCACAGCGTACAATAAAACATCTAACGAAGCGCTGTGGCCATACACTTTCCAACTAAATTTCGGTCTCCTGTGTGTTTTATTATTATTATGTGAACTCAATAAGCGGTACACGGTCATGTTTTCTCAGACAAAATTTGTTTTTGATCTTCTGAGTCTTTGTTTTTTCTTAATGTCTCTAAGTCATATGCCCAGACAGTGTCCACTCCTTCTCCAGAGATGTGGTTCGGGATCCACTGTGGAAATGGAAAACGGCAGGCTATTACTCTAGCACTTTTGTGTAATTCCATCTCTAGCTTCTTTTCCAACTGAGGCATCTGTAGAGACATAACAAAGCTGTTTTATTAAAATCTGAAAGATCCTATTCTCCAAATATTTTCTAAGGAAAAAAAACAATTTGCTACTACCATTAATAACACAATAGAATATTCTTGTCGTGTGGTTATAGCACTACATATGAATTTATAGAAAATCAGAGGATTCCATAGTTCTGTTACAAAAGGGAAGGGACAACTGATAGCATGAAACTGACTATAGTTAAAATACACAATAATATTACCAGCCCGGTAAGACATACTGGTACAGACAAAAAAGATGACTGGTCAAAGGATATGCAATTTTAACCTATATATGTCCTACTGATACAGCATCCTAAAACTCTTCTCAAGTCTACGAAGCACATAAGCCTTTCTGCTAGACCCTGTCATATTTAATAAGGCATTCATAGCATTCATAGGAATAGCAAATAACAGATGAACTGACTGCAAATTGACTATTTTATTATTGACTCTAAAAAAAAAGATGTGATATGTTATCTCAGTTAAGGAATCTGGCCAAATATATCTGGTTTTTTATCATTCAATTCCTATTGGAGACCAAGGCACAAATTCACTATAGCCTACTCCTGAAAAAATAACCCTCAGCTCACTTGCACTCACCTAGAATAGAAAAGGGCCTTCCCATAGCATTGTCCAAAATGTCTTGGCATGTCCCATTCAGCATATCAAGACTTTTTGGACAATTCTATGCTTCCAACTTTGTGAGAAGAGTTTGAGGAATGCCCTTTTACATTCCAGCATAGCTGGCCAGCACAAAGCCCTGACCTCAACCCCATCGAACACCTTTGGTATAAACTGTTAAGGAAATTTACAAGCCATGCCTTTTCTTCCAACACCAATGCCTGATCTCACAAATGCTTTACTAAATGAATTGGCAAATATTCCCACAGAAACACTCCAATAAAGGGGGGGGGGGCAATACATTTTAATGTCTATGTATTTTGGAAAGCAATGTCATTACAGTCCTTGTTGGTATATGGTCAGGTGTCCCAAAACTTTTGTCTATATAGTGTGTGTGTGTGTGTGTGTGTGTGTATATATATATATATATACCGTATTTGCTTGATTATAAGACAAAGTAGAAGATATCCCTCTCCACTTAACAACATGGTGCTTTTGACATGTAGTGTGTAAGATAGTTGAGAGGCAACATAATAAATAATTGTTTAATTAAAAGGTATTATGGAAGGGATAACTTTTCTAAAATTCTGACCTTTGAGAAAATTCTGTATTCTTATTCCCACAAGTCTGATTATTTTGGCATTGTATTTTACTTTGTTTAACAGTATTGTATATCTGCTATATAATAGCAATAAAACCACTGAGCTTGGACAGCAAGCGAGAGTTCAAAGACTTTAATTAGAGCATTCAATGAGGCATATGGTACATGGTTTGATGCAGATTTCATGTGCCCCATGAAGCAGAACTCCAAGGAAAACGGCCAAAAAATATTTCAGACACAAATTATATTATTCGATGCACAATGTAATGAAACCAGATACCTAGGTGTTCATTTATAATAGACACTAATAACCACCCTATTACATATTATTGCACCAATTTTAAAGAATACAAAAATTGTCTGTAACATAAGGATGGGAAACAATATTACCGTATTTGCCCGAATATATATATTTTTACCCCACTTTAAATCTTTAAAGTGGGGGGTGCAGCCTATATCCAGGGTCTAGCACAGGAATGCGCAATTCGTATCGCCTAAAACCCGGGACATGCAGTTCCAGGCGCCGGGCAGGCAGCAGGGTTAGGATACAGATCCCCCGCAGCGGTGCAGGGGACCTGTATCCTACTCTCCGATGCGCTCAGACAGCCTCCCCTTCCCACGGCGGAAGAGCCGGCACCTGAAGTTGAATACGCATACTGCGTATATGTCCCCCGGCGGCCCCGCAAGACCCCGGGAAGTCTGCACCGGTAAGTCTAGAGGGGGGGCACATCTTGGGGGCAGAGTGTCAATATATCTCGGGGGGGGTAGCGTGGCAGCATATCTCGGGGGGGCACATCTTGGGGGCAGAGTGGCAGCATATCTCGGGGGGGGTGGATAGAGTGGCAGCATATCTCGGGGGCAGAGTGGCAGCATATCTCGGGGGGATAGTGTGGCAGCATATTTCGGGGACACATCTTGGGGGCAGAGTGGCAGCATATCTCGGGGGTGGATAGAGTGGCAGCATATCTCGGGAGGGCACATCTTGGGGACAGCGTGGCAGCATATCTCGGGGGGGGCAGAGTGGCAGCATATCTGTCCCACTAAGTGTTTTTTTTTTTTTTACTTAGAAAATGTTTTCTTTACAAAAGCACCTAACTTTTAGGGTGCGGCCTATATTCGGGTAAGGTGTATAATCGAGCCAATACGGTATTTCTCCATTGAATACAGTAATACATAAATAAATAATAATTTTACCACTGTGCTGTACAACGCTAAAGAACCACTTATATTGGGTATGTACCATATATCCCTGCAGGGGACACCAGGCTAAATGATACAGAAGATGGCCCTATGAACAGGGCAGGCCCAAGGCAAAATGCCGCCTGGGGCGAATTTTAAAATGCCGCCCCCCCCCTTATCTACCCTTCCTCTCCCTCCGTCCTTGCCAACCCCCCCCCCCATTATCTACCCTTCCTCTCCCTCCCCCCCTTGTACTTACTTTTCAGCAGTCCTGCGGGGAGTCTCCCTGTTCTGTCTCGGTGCCGGCTTGTAATGCTGAGCGCCGGAAATCTTCCGGCACTCAGCATTACAAGCCGGCACCGAGACCGAACAGGAAGACTCGCCGCAGAGGAGAGAGAGAGGAGCGCCGAGTGGGTACTGACAGCTTGGTAAGCGAAAACCACTCGGCACCCCTTTCTCTCTCTTTCGCTTTAAAAAAAAAAAAAAAAAAAAAGGGCTTGGGCTCGGTTGCCCCACTCGGCTCCATTGTCGGGCCGGCCCTGCCTATGAAGCTGACTCATCAATAGCTTTATTTATGACACATACAGAGGTGCCACTGCTCAATCCACCCTGCACAACCTCAAACAAGGAACAAGGCCTGTGGAGTAATATGTAACCAAATTCAGTCAGCCTGCTGTTGAAACTTTGTGGAATGAAGTAGGGCTGCGACAACTTATCGATTTAATCGATAATAATCGATAATGAAAATCGTTGCCAATGAATTTCATTATCGATTATTTGAATCGATTTTTATTGATTTATTGCAAACGCTCTGAAAAATACCCCTCGTTTTATAATCCGTTTGTGACTCACAGCAGTTTCTACTTACCAGTACCTCCCTGCAGTCACTGCCGACTGGCTGTAAGGAGGGACAGGGAGAAAGAAAGTGGCAGGGCCAATCGGCAGTGACTGCAGGGAGGGACAGGGAGAAAGAAAGGGGCGGGGCCAAATTACAGATATGTAATTACTATCTATGTGAGTATAAAATACATTTTTGGGCTGCTGAAAGGTGGGGGTTAATTGAGGGGCAGTTATGGTTAATGGGGTGTTTAGGGTTAATTTAGGGGCAGTTATGATTGATGGGGTCTTTAGGGTTAATTTAGGGGCAGTTGTTATTAAATAAAAAGTTAACTTAAGGTGCAGTTAGAGGTAAAGGGGGGCAAACTGACGGGAATCTAAATCCTGGGGGCAGTGAAGATTAACCCTGTATTTATTTATAAAAGTATTGTGTTTGTGAACAAGTCTGTGAACGGGGGGTATACGGCATACCTGGGGAGGACGGAGTGACATATCTGGGGGTATAAGGCATATAGGGTATATAAGGCATATGGAGGGTGGAGTGGCATGTCTAGGAGGCAGTGTGGCATGTCTGGGGGTATGTGGCATATCTGGGAGGCAGTGTGGCAAGCCTGGGCTCAAATGTTCATAACTGGGGGGCAGGTTGGGAAATAAAAACAAGAAATGCATTTTTATCAAAGTTTTTTTATTCTGCCGTTTGTTTTTAACATCCTACGTTACTTTATTAAATTAATTTTAATAAATGAAAAATTAAAAAATTTTATCCGATTAATCGATTCATCGAAAAAATAATCAGCCAACTAATCAATTATGCAAATAATCGTTAGTTGCAGCCCTAGAATGAAGTTGCCCTCCTTGACTAGTTCCGTTAAGGTCTGTCAAACTCCTTGAAAGATGAATTAGCCTGTGTGGGAGTAACTCCCCACACAGGTGGCATTTGTCGACTTTTGCGTGAACGCCGACTTGAGCGTACCTTCACTTTATATCACACAAATAGCTACGTTGCAGGGGACCGGGATCCTTCTGCCGGGGGCTCCTATGACGGAGCACCGGCGTTTCGTTACCTTTCGGTGCTCAGTCAGAGAAGCCCCGGCGAAAGTCCGGGTAACAGCGGAGGTTGTCTGCACGCATGGTGCAGACATCCACCGGCTGCCCCACTTGACACCAGGGAGTTTGGAGCATGGGGGACAAGTCTAGGGATGCATCGGTATGTCGGGGGGCATATAGGAGGCATATGGCATATTAGGGGGGAAAAGTGGCATATAGGGAGGGGAAAGTGGCATATCAGGGAGGTGAAGTGTCATATATGGGGGTATAAGCCATACCTGGGGGCAGAGTGGCATATAGGGGGTATAAGGCATATCAGGGGGCAGACTGGCATATCACAGGGGGCAGAGTGGCATATCAAGGTTGAATAAGGCATATCTGGGGGCAGAGTGGCATATAGGGTGGTATAAGGCATATCTGGGGGGGACAGTACCAAGCCTTGGGGCAGATGTGTATAACTGGGGGGCATGTTGACAAATAAAAGGCAATAAAAACAAAAAATGTATTTTTCTCAATCATAGTTTTTATTAAATATGAAAAAGTTTACATGTGAATTAATATTTACTAATAAAACTTTTTTCCTATAGGGTAGCCTTATATTCAGGCTTTTTTTTCTAAATTAATATTCAAATTTTGGGGGGTCGTCTTATAATCGAGCAAATACTGTAGTTTCCCATGGCAGAGATTAGTATCTGATGGCCATCTGTGCCAACTGCAGTGACAAACAGGTACCTCTCTAGTAGTGTGCCTTTCGCTTGGCTGGATTGCTACCTGTTGACATACCCCGTACTTCAGTGCATAAGAGATCAAACATAATTATATTACTGATTTTTTGTCTGAGACTAGTTCTACAGTTAAATAAAGGTGCAGGTGCCCAACTTAGATATAACATGAATTGTGTTTTCTAGTTTGCTGAGCAAATAACCAATAATAGATAAGAAATTTATTTTTTCTCTGAATTTTTAATCACATAAAAACAATCAGAGCTTGTTTTAGCACCAGGCATCCTGTGCAGTTACTGGGACACCTGAATCAGTTGGCATCTGAAACAGGTAAAACATATTCCTCTACAAATTGCCATTTTTCATTAAAAATGTATTCAATATTGGTTTAATATTCTGTGATGTTTTTTCTGTTAGTTTTTTTTAAATAGTTAAAAACACATCATTGTATATAACTTACCATCTGTGGCACCCCAAATATGACAACATCCATATATCCAGAAAAGCGGACCTGTGAAAATAATGACAGCTTCTAAGACTATTTGAATTGCACTTTTAATTTTATATGTTAGTTAAATTAAGTTGTGAGGTTTCAACAATTGCATAGTCTCATATAGAAGCTCACATATGGCATCAATAAAGGTCACTAGCTGAAACGGTATAGCTGATAATCGAGGGAGATAATAGAGCTAATCTTTGGTCCAAGCGCACAAAGACAATTACTATTTCTGAATCCCTTCTTTAACTATTGTGACTTTACGATTGTATATTGTGAATGTTGGCTGGGACTATTTATTCCTAAATTTCACGTGAGCCATAAAAAAACATGTCCATTATCTCCTCTGGGGGGGGATGTCAATTATATATAACATTCAGTGAATGTTATATATAATTTCTTTTTCACATTGCACATATTTGTTTGTCAATCTGCACATATATATATATTTTTTTACTAATTTATAGCGCTCCTTCTTTATTCCTTTTTTTCTTGCATCTTTAGTGTAAAGTGGGCTATTTTTACACAAGTAGTAAGCAGCTAGAAATGTATATTAAATTCACATTTCAGTGCGGAGCAGTTTCTTTTGCGCTTTACTGATTTTTGTCAATTGTTTCAATGTAGCTTTCTTTTAACAGTCATGATCTGGAAGCTTTGATTGCTATTTGGGGATTATTCAGATTTTAAATTGAAAAACATATTTTCAACAGCCATTAACACCAATTAAAATTTTGACACAAATCAATGTACATTGTATTTATATACACTATACGGACAAAAGTATTGGGACACACCTCCTAATTATTGAATTCAGGGTTTGGGCTAGGCCCAGTGAAGGAAAATTTTAATGTTTTATTATACCAAGATACATTAGACAATGCTATGCTTCCAATTTTGTGGGAACAGTTTGGGGAAGAAGCTTTTCTATTTCAGCATGATGATGCACAAAGCAAGGTCCATAAAGACGTGGTTGGATAAGTTTGGTGTGGAAGAATTTCATATTAATGTCTATGCATTTAGAATGCAATAAAAGCCCCTTTTGGTGTAATGGCCATGGGGCCCCCAATACTTTTGTCCATATAGCGTATTATACATATATACATTGTGGGTATTTCCTTTTCTTTAACCCCTTAACGACAATCCACGTACATGTACAGGGTGACGATGCAATGTGTTAGTGACAATGCCCGTACATGTACGTGGTCGCGATATTTGCCGGCGATCGCCACGATCACAAGTGAGGCTGTCCAGGCAAACAAAAAAAAAAGTTTTTCAAACCTTGCGATCACCGAGATCGGCGGTTGAAACAGACCGGTGATGTAAATCACCAATCTGTTAAACACGCCCCCGAGCCCGATGCAAATCGGGTGAGGGTCATTCCAGGCTGCCTCTTCATTGAGGCAAGCCTGCAATGCTCCAGAGGGGGCTTCACAACCTCCCGATCCCCGTGATCCACAGTGAATCACGGCGATTGGTGGGTTAAACGACAGACCAGTGACTGAAATCACTGGTCTGTCAACCCCCCCATGCAAATCGGGTGAGGGGCCTTCCAGGCTGCCTCTTCATTGAGGCAAGCCTGCAATGCTCCAGGGGGGGGCTTCACAACCTCCCGATCCCCGTGATTCACAGTGAATCACGGCGATCGGTGGGTTAAACTACAGACCAGTGACTGAAATCACTGGTCTGTCAATCACGCACCCCCCCCCCTCGAACCAGCCTGCCTCTTCATTGAGGCAATTACGTTTTTTAACTATACACTGAGGTTGTGTAGCCTCAGAGGGGGCTACACAACCTCAGTGTATACTAAGAAAATAAAAAAAAGTTAAAAAATTGTCAAAAAATATAAAAAAAATTTTTTTTAATATATATATATGTATATATATATATACATGGTTACATGTCACAATAATTCCCTACTGTCACGAAAAAAGTGCAAATGGATATATGTATATAAGTTTTTTACGCACAAGTAACAACAATTAGCGCTATATCTTCCCAAAAAATTCCCAGACGGAAAGAGTTAAAATATTGGCATTATAAATGCCCATAGGGCGCCTAGTTTAAAAAAATGTATGATTTGATGGGGTAAATCGAATTGGCCGGCTTCAAAGATGTCCCAAGTATGGGACGTCGGCACAGAGTGACCAGATGTCTAAATGGCAAAAAAATACACACCTCACAAAGGTGGCCTTTTACCTCCCAAATAACACAACAAACCATGCATGTGGGGTATCACTGCGCTCAGAAGATGTTACTGAACACATATTGGGGTGTTGTTTGACACGGACATATACCAAGAGCGGTAAATTTATACCTGAGGAACAACGTGTATAAAAAAAAATACAAAAAAAATTTACTACCATAGAGTTTGACAAAGGCTAGTGGTAGAATTAGTGCATGGAAAGGGTTAAAATACCAGCATTTGAAATACCTTGGGGTGTCTAGTTTTCAAAAATATATGGTTTGATGGGGTAAATTTTATTGGCCGACATCAAAGATACCCGAAATGGCACATGGGGGGCAGAATGACCAGCTTTGGGGGAAAAATAGTTTTGAAATAGCAAAACGCTACTGGTACTTATTGCCCCATAACGTACAGAAAAAAGCAAAAAAACATAAAAACATTGGCTATTTCTAAACTCAGGACAAATAGAATCTATTGAGCAGGTTTTTTCATTAGTTTTTGCAGATAAGTAAAAGTTTTTTGATTAAAAAGTGAGAAAAAGTAATTTTTTAACAAAAAATCACCATATTTTATAATTTTTTTAATAGTAAATTACATGATCTGATAAAAATAATGGTATCTAAAGAAAGCCCTGTTTGTCCTGAAAAAAACAATATATAATATGTGTGGGAGCATGAAATGAGAAAGAAGAAAATCACAGCTAAACAGCAACACTGAAAAATGTTAAAAGAGCCATTGTCCCATAATATACTACGAGTAATAACCCCTATTGTCTTTAAGGGATAAAAAAAACCAAAAATAATACGGACTATGCCTTTAATTCTAAATTAATTGGTAGGAAAATAATTATTACAATATTTGTCACATTGAAAATACTAGCAGGCTAAAGAAATATCAATTAGGTTTATAACTTTTTCTATGAAAAAATGGTTTCAAATATACACATTCTTTCCATACCTTCCATAAATCCGTAATATAAAATTTGGCATTATGATGAACACCTTCTCTCCATGCTCGATATCGGGAATACCACACTAACCAAGGATTTAACTCATAACCAACAGCTTTGAAGCCTTCTTTTGCTGCAGCTATTACCTTCAGCAGAGAAACATAACATTTAGCTATATGCATGTTAAAAAAAATAAACCAACATGTCAAATTGTTGGGAAATCAAAAGGAAATGTTAGCAATACACATGGAGCGGTAATATATAAATATACTCTTGAAGCGAAATTCAGTTTGCATGGCCTTATATTATCTATTGCTTTTGTTTGCATTATTCCCTTAAATCTCTGAACCTTTCACAGATATCCCATTGAACATTAAAGCTGTTACTTTAACAAGATCCCTGCATTTTTTTTAACCATTTATTTAAATGCTGCAATGGTTTAAACAACCAGTTATTTTCAATGCCAGTTATTTTCATTTAATTGTTCTAAACTGTCTTGAACCGCCACAGGGAGTGTGCGCAGAAGCCAGAGGGAAAGCTGCAGGAGCGGTGAGAGGTAAGCGGGGATGGGAGAAAGGGAGGTGGGATGTATGTATATGTGCATGTATATATGTATGTAAGAATGGATATGTACTTTGTGTGTATGAGCATGGGTGTGTAATTGTGTGTATGCGTGAGCATGGATGTGTAATTGTGTGTGTGTGAGCATGGATGTGTAATTTTGTTGGTGTGTGTGAGCATGGATGTATACTTTTGTGTGTGTGAGCATGGATGTGCGTGTGTGTGAGCATGGATGTGTACTTTTGTGTGTGTGTATTTTGGTGCGTGAACATGGATGTGTAATGGAGTTAGTGTGTGTGAGCATGCATGTGTAATTGTGTGTGAGCATGGATGTGTAATTGTGTGTGAGCATGGATGTGTAATTGTGTGTGTGTATGTGTGAACATGGATGTGTAATTGTGTGTGTGTATGTGTGAAGATGGATGTGTAATTGTGTGTGTGAGAGCATGGATATGTAATTGTGTTAGTGTGTGTGTGTGTGTGTGTGTGTGTATGAGCATGGATGTGTAATTGTGTGTACATGAATGTGTACTTGTGTGTGTGAGCATGCCACTAAAACACTGGCAACCGTGAACCTTTAGCCATCAAGATGGCCTTGAAGGAGTGGAGACGCTTTTTTTTTTTTAATGATATTCCTTTGTAACATGGAAAGACCCTAACACTTGTCATAGTTGACTTCTTTTCCAAACAAGCCCTACAAAAAAAGGCTGCAGACAAGACTCTCCTTTTCCTGTTTTTACAACCGGAGACTCTGCATACAGCACGGCTCCAAAACTCTGTGACCCAAAAACATCAGTCCCCAAAAGGTTCGAGCCAAAATCAATGAGGTTTCCTACACTCTTGTTATCCAACCTACTGCGCAATCACAAGGCTTGTCACGTATCACTATTGAAACCTAGTGCAAACCCATTTATCTATGCCTTGTTGTGCACCTGATTTGGTGATTGTCCGTGGTACTGACAACTATGAAATTGAAACCATCTTAAACTCTAGGTTTCACAGAGGACGATTACAGTATCTCGTCCATTGGTTGGGTTACAGTCCAGAGGAGCCCTCCTGAGTAAATGCTTCTGATGTTCATGCCCCTCTCCGTCTTCCACCAACGATATCCCTCTAAACCAGCCCCTGGCCGCTGAGTCAGCGCCCATCGAGGCGCATGTACTGTCACTACACTTACTTTCCAAACTGCTGCCGCAGCCAGAGGAGCTCCTTGTGTCACATTTATTGCCAAAAAGCTCTATTTCAGTTTCATCTGACCATAGAACCTGATCCCAATTGAAGTTTCAGTAGTGAAACTAAAGACGGTTGCGTTTGTGTTTGGGTGAGAGTAGAGGCTTTTTTCTTGAAACCCTTTCAAACAACCTCTGGTGATGTAAGTGACATTGGATTGTAGTTTTGGAGACTTTCTGACCCCAAGACACAACTAACTTCTGCAATTCTCCAGCTGTGATCCTTCAAGATTTTTTGGCCACTTGAACCACAGTGCGTTATAGACACATATCCTCTTCAAAGTTGATTCGTAACATTTAAAGTTGGCTAGAACTTCTTAATTATTGCACTGATAGTGGAAATGGGCATTTTCAATGCTTTTTGTTTTTTTCTTATAGCCACTTCCCATTCAGTGAAGCTCAACAACCTTTTGCTGCACATTACAGCTATATTCCTTGGTCTTACCCATTGTGATGAATGACTAAGGGAATTTGGTGTTACCTAATATCTAACATTCATAGTTGAAGAATTTCCTGTTCCTAGTCACCAAGGTGTACTACAAAATGTAAAATATCAATGGAAATATACTTCAAATATATCTTTCTCATGAATTCATAGGGGAGCCCATAATTGCGCCACACAGACATTTAACATTTTTTCTTTTCTTTTTTTATAAACCTGTATTGTGTTTTGCAAACTGTTTGATATCCCTGAGAGCAGAGTATTTTTGAAGAAAAGTTCAAAAGGTTAAACAATCAAGACAATTTTTCACAACCTTTTTTCTTCATATTTACAAAGGGTGCCAATATTAGTGGAGGGCACCCTATGTGAATATTCTTTGTTTACGGAGGGGTACTTTGACAAGGAAAGCTGCTGATTGTTCGTGACTGATCAACAACATTCTCCCTACAGTCTAAGACTAATGTTAACGCAGAGCATTATAACGGGCAACACTAAAAAAATAATATATTAATTGTTAAAACTTACAATACGTCCATCGCCACTCCCAATATCGACAACAGGTCCTCTTCTAGACCGAAGCATTTTCAGTACATTTTCAATCTGAGTGGTAGTTGCTGGTACATATGGAAGGCAAATTTTTCTTAATGCTGGTGCTACAAAGGGAGTGGTCACTGCGTACAGTGCCACTAATGTCCCTCCAACAACACCAGTGATAACCAATCCCCATTTCTTTTTGTTTGCTTGTTCTGTATTAGATGTTAAATGGCGTTCCTCTTGCATGAAGGTAGCATCGTAAGCGGGTTTTGACATGGCAGGAATGCCTGTAAAGTAAATTATTAAAGTAAGCAGTTATAGTTCTAAAGTATGCAAATGTAATGTTTGTAACATAAAGGAAGAGTAGAGCAATTCAAGATACATTTATAAAACACAGAATATACCAGTTTTAACTCTATGACTTCAACTACTATGGTCCCCAGATAAAGTTCTGGTGGACAGGCATCATTTAGCAGAACACTTTAGGGACATTAAGTGACTAAAGTGATTTAAAACATGAACACAATGACATGGAAGTTATTTTTTCAAAAACACAACTGAAACAGCCATTGATTGAAGACCTAAGCCAATTATTCTAAAGCATTTATATGCTCATGATCTTACTTCACTTCAAGTGATTCCATAATTCTGTAAATGTTTTAATCTAAAAATCAACAGACTACGGTATTTAAAGTTTTGGTATAAAAAGTCATCTATTATTCAGTTTACTCCTGCTTAAATAAACAATTGGTTTTATTTCAGCAATTCAGTTCCCAGGCAACACAGTAAAGTAAAACTATTTTCAATTTAAAGTCACTGTTTTATGTTAGCAGATACAACATAAATATATAGGCAGATAAAAGTGATCGAAGAAATGGAACACTTATGCTCAATTAAGCAAACTAAGAAGTTAAAATGTGTCCAGATCCCACTGAAATTAACTGAAACTGAAATACAGCCTTACCATGTATAACTACTTAAAACCATGCACACAAGCTTCATATGTATAGCTGTTTTGCATATATTTATATATATAAGTAGAACGTGTGGGGGGAAAAAAATAATTATACAATTTGATCATTTTACTAATAACAGCATCAGTGCTGATAATCATTAATGCATTAATAATTATCTGGATTTCATTTTCTACCAAGTAAAAAGGTACCAGCAATGCAAGGGTTTTTGTTTACTGTGTTTTCTACTCTGTGCAGCATGTTGTTAAAATGAGGCATAGAGGACGACAGCCGTGGAGGTAAGTGGTGGGGGGGGTCGGCTGGGGCACTACCTTGGGCCAGATATATGCCATCATTTGCATTCTGGGATTTGTGGCAGAACTGTGTCAATCATTCTTGGTGAAAATCACATAAAGGAAAATAAAATGTTTGAACTTGCTACAATGTTTCAAAGTTACATAAGAGAATGAACATTAGCACAATCCTGGTGGTGTGAGTCCCAGAAGAAGATTATTTTGCCTTTCCCTGCCTCAAGCAGGATTGCCCAACACATTGCCAGCAGCTTGTGTCCATGTGGTGTACTCACTTCACAAAATGGGTTTCAATTGCCGAGTAGACGGATGCAAGCCGAAGATCACAATGGCCAACGCCAAGCATCAGCTGGTATGGTGTAACCTACACCACCACTGGTAGAGCATTGAAAACGTGTTCTCTGGAGTAATGAATCACGCTTTACTATCTAGATGCCTGATGGGCACATCTGGGTTGGCAGATGCCAGGAGAACGCTATCTACTGGAAAAACAAATGATTAATGTAAAGTTTGGTGTAACAGGTATAAACGTCTGCTGCCGTTTTTTTAGGGTTTGAGCTAGGCCCCTTTGTTCCATTAAAGCATCCAAATACATTTTATTCCACTGTACGCTTCCAACCTTGTGGCAGCAGTTTGGGAAAGACGGAAGCAAGGCCCATAAAGACATGGTTGATTCGTTTGGTGTGTAGGAATTTGAACGACCTGGACAGAGCCATGACAAAGAACACCTTTGGGGTGAATCGGAAGCTTGATTGCAAGCCAGACCTTCTCATCCAATCCAACATCAATGCCTGACCTCACAACTGATTCTGTCTGAATGAGCACAAATCCCCATAGACTCACTCCAAAATCTTGTGGAAAGCCTTCCATGAAGGGTGGAGGCTGTTATAGCTGCAAGGGAGGAGCAATTCCATATTGATGCCCATAGTTTTGGAATGGAATGTCAAACAAGTTCATATAGGTGTGTATAAATCTATCATTCCTGCAAAGCGTTACGATTGTTTTAAACTAATTTTAAAATAAGGAATCAGCATCTTGGCTTGTAATAAAATGTAACTGATTTACTGGATGATGATATCAACTTTCTACATTTTAAAAACGAACACTTAATTTACAGAAAATCCTGCTTTCAAATGACTTTTTGTTTTACAGCTTAAGAACAAACAAGGACACTGTCAGCGTCACACAGCTGGAAATGAAAGTCGTGAAAACATTTTTTTTGCAAGGATCATTATTACAACTACTTTGTTTTCAATTAGTGAGTTAACACGTCATTGTGATGGGCTATTAATGAGTTAACACTTGAACTCTCTGAGTGTATGTCAAATAAAGATTAATATATTTGGAAAAAATGCACTCTCGCTTGTAAGCTACATATCATTAAGTGTATCGTTCTGCAGCGATGAGATCAACTAACCTTTGTTAAATCTACAGTGAGTGATCAACGCTAAGGAACCGCATTAACTCTCCAAAGGTGACAGGAAACGGACAGCTTTCTTTGTAACAACAGAACTAGCGGGAAGAGGCGGGGCTAAATACAGAGCACATGGGCAGTGAAAGGGACCGATTTAGATCATAGCCGGGGCTCTATATAGAACTGCAGAATAATCTTCTAAGTAGTTTATTCATTATAATGCAGCGGATGTTTACAATCGTTATAAACACATTCATCAAATTCAAATATCAATTTCACACACGAGACGACGTATCACGATCCTTTATAGCTTTGAGCGTATTGGAGCCCTGGAAACCGCATATATTACAAGCGTACTAGAGAGTGATATGCACTTGTATAGGATTGGATATCCGATGAGGGTCTAGTAACCGTCACCTTCGGTAACTCAGTTTAGCCGTTACATACACACGTCGGAACGATGTGTGGATAGAGACATTCCGTACTTTAAAGCATACTTGGGTTAAACCTAACAAGCGCCATCAATTATAAATGCAGTGGCTGTAGGGCGGGACACCGTTGTCAAGCCTCCTCTGACGTTCAAGTTCAGGCTGTCAGAGGGACTGTTTAGAATATACCATCTTAGAATAAGAGGGTGAGGGTGTTTTTTACATTAATAGAGTTTCCACATTGTGCGATCCAAAACATTTTAATATGACACAATTTAAAGTGTGCAAGCGATTCATTTCCTTAAGGCATTTCTAACGAGGTGCACCCTGCGTCTATTTGACAATGGTACCTTCCTGCCATAGAGGCTTCCAGAATCAGTTCAAGGCGTGAAAATTCAGTTGGCTGCGCGTGCGTGCAACGGAAGCCGGGTGGGTCTCTGAGCCAGCGTGCTGTACGCGGTCCGTTGGTTCTTTTCAGTCCATCCTTTGTCGCAATCATGTCCGCGATGGGGACCCTCGCCTTCGATGAGTACGGGAGACCGTTTATCATCATCAAGGACCAAGATCGCAAGTCTCGGCTCTCTGGGCTGGACGCTCTTAAGGTAGGGCGAAAAGGGCCAATAAGCCTCGTGTGTCGGGTACCGGGCAAAGTAGGCAATGATACAGCGTCAGGCCTCAGACGGCATTCGCGCTGTGCTTTAGGCCGCAATAAAGTAACTTTTTGAAAGAAAAACAATGGGATGGTACAATAATGTAAAAAAAACCAAAAACTTACAAGACGTGAAATTACCCCCGTACGGGGGAAAAGACATCTGTCATGTCAGGGTTGGGTTTAACCCTTTCAGCTTTTATATGTAACCCTGTTACCTTTTTAACATTTAAACACGTGTTTTGTTTTTTTTACACTAACAGATTTGAACACATGCAGCCTATATTACCTAGTTATTGAATGGATTTTATTTATATATATATATATTATATATGCTGTGAGTTGGCTTTGGGATGGCATTGATCATCTTCTGGCGGTCTGAATCTTCACTTCCATATTTGGCTAAACCTCACTGAAGGAGTAAATCTTTTGGTAACACTCATGTACACTGTGCCTGTATCCTCTGTAAAATATATGTATGTTATATACATTTTAGTAGGGCACCTTACAGACTATATTAATGTATAGATGAGATATGCTACGCATACTAAGCATTGAGCACATGCAAGTATTTGAGCAGGTTGTGAGCGTGCTGGAGAGTTGGGATTCCTGAAAAATAATAATGCTTGTAGTAGTATTTTCTTATATTCTATGAAGAAGGTATGGAAAAAAGAATATACAACTTTCCTGCCACATTAAGAATGCTACATGGCAACCACACTGTAGAGTTAACATTGTAGGCAGCCGTATGATAGTTTTTTTTTTTGTTTTTTTTTTGAAGAGCTGACCTGTAAAAGTCTTTTTTTTGCCAAAATATGTTATCCCCTTTCGGTAGAAAAAAAATAAGCAGTATGTCTCCAAAAGCTTAAAGTGTGTACTTCTCTCCAATTATATTTCAGTCTCATATCATGGCAGCAAAGGCAGTTGGAAACACTCTGAGAACATCATTGGGACCAAACGGTGAGTAAGGTTTTTGAGATACAATCGCCATTTCTTCATCTTCTATTGTATTTTCTATTATCAGAACTGTTTTGTTCTTACTCTTACTCAGGTCTTGATAAGATGATGGTGGATAAAGATGGCCAGGTCACTGTGACCAATGATGGTGCAACAATCCTTAGCATGATGGATGTAGATCACCAGATTGCCAAACTGATGGTAGAGTTATCCAAATCACAGGATGATGAAATTGGTGACGGAACCACAGGGGTTGTAGGTAAGGATAATTTAGGGAATATTTGTTTGCATCATACTTTGACACCACTAAATTATAATTTATAATGCTTTGTGCCCATGTTATCTAGTAATTAGCTATATATTTGGAAACTAAAAGAATACATTTCATTTTAGGGGAATGAGCATGACAATTGGCATATAGATAAGGGTAGAGGCAATTATGATTTTCTCCTATACATTTCCTAGCCAATTGCCCAGCATAATGTATAGGTTAAATGTTACCCCCTATAAAGCAGCACCTTGTAATTTTTCAATGACTCGTGCACCTTAAAGAAATATTTAAGAGTGGTTGCACAAAAGGGAGCTTTACTAAAAAAAAAATCAGACCATGTATTTCCTCCCCATGATTTGTCACATTTGTCTCCTGTTCAGTTGCTGCAAAAAATACATTTTAAACTCTCATAGCAAAAAAGTATCCTTGGGTATAGTATACAGTGATATAGGATCGATTAAAAACCTGCCCTTGTTCTCAATCATGTAATATCTACCTTTACTGGATCAACCACTACACTGAGCTGATTCTTTATGGTAATACAACTGAAGTCTGTTTTTCCATGTACTTCCATTAACCCCTTCATTCCCAGGGGGTTTTGGTACCTCAAGTCACCGAGCAATTTTGCTGTTTTTTGCAGTATGTCTGTTCAGCAATTATTCCGCTTTCCTGTGAATAGTGTATCCATGTAAACTATATATAGTTTACATGGGTACACTAGAGAGAGGGCTTTCTTTTGGTACCATAGTTAGGTTATTTTTATAATTTTCGCTAGTTTCTACTAAATTTCTCATTCTAAATATTCAGCTAATAATCAATTTTTATAAATATATTTTCCCAAACAAAACTAGGTAAAGTGATGGAAAATCCCCTCCAAATTTGTCAATTCAGATGTCCTGATTTCGGAAATACCTCATTTATATAGCCTTAAAGGGATGACGGGGCTATATTCGGGCAAATACGGTATTTCGGGAGTATTTGGGCACTCTGCATGCAGTTATTTGGCCACCAATCAAAGGTGGCCGCAGAAATTATTTCCTACACTTTTTTTCACCAACGCTTTTGTGTTGCTTAGATTTATTTTTTTGCACAGGGTATGTGTTATAGCAGAGAAACCTGTCCACAATTGTTTAGTTGCATCTCCTGATTACATCCCTTACATATAGAACCCTATTTTATTTTATTTTTTACGTGCAGTATGGTCAGCGGTACAGTAGCTAATACAACTGATGTCACAATTACATCACTTAGCTCACTTTTTTTTTTTCTTCAGCTTGTGAGAAACAGGGTTTCTCGCTCTTCTCCCTGCGTTTCCCCGTGCACCAAAACAGAGAGACAAAATGCAATCAGTTGTATATTGTTCCTCTGGTCTCTCGTGGCTTGTACACGATTTGACTAGGCAAAAATGCTTTTCTAAGGAAGATTGGTGCGTGGTTAAGGAATAGTAATGTTTTCTGTTCTTTGAGAACGTCAAACAGGTTCGCATACAGATTATTTGGCCCATCTTGACCCTAGAAGTTTCCAGAGATTTATCCAGCCCTTTTCTCCAATACTTCTTGGTTTCATAACAGTAGCTTTCTGCAATATCTCTTCCCTCAGATGATTTAATAGTGTTATTGAATCAAACCGTTTTTATTGTGCTTGCAGTTCTTGCTGGGGCTCTTCTGGAAGAAGCAGAGAAATTGTTAGACCGTGGAATTCACCCCATCAGGATTGCTGATGGATATGAACAAGCTGCACGTATTGCCATTGAGACCTTGGAACAGATCAGTGACAGTTTTCCCTTTGATCCAAATAATGTGGAACCACTTATTCAAACAGCGATGACTACACTCGGATCGAAAATGTAAGAATTTATGTAGTTGAATTTAGTTGAGATCCTGGCAACTCACTAGTTAGTGTCTCTAGATGAGGTTCTGGTATGTTTAGGTGCCTTGTTTTTGGTGGTTTTTATTTTAAGTCAGAGAAGCAAACTCTTTTTGGCTTGCCACACCTGTCTTCTGGTAAACAAAGCAATGTATCTTATAAAATATTATTGGTTTGCTATTGCTAGGCTGTGTCAGTTATCTGCTTTACCTTCAGTTAGGTTCAGTTCAACGCATCGGCTTTCCGTGTGTGTTGTAGGCATAAGTGACTTGGCATTCCTGCAGAAGATTTTGCATAAGTTAACTACAAGGGGACATGAAGTCCAGAAAGACTTCATTTTATTTAATACAAAAGGAACGTTAAAGGACAACTGCCATTTCATCAGATATTGTATCTAGTTGTAGTTAAAACAACCCAGTTAGCAGCTGGACTTTTGAGGGAAAATTTCATCTGTAGTTAAACTTTTTTTTTTTTTTTTTTTTGTGGTGACATTCTCCTTCTAATTAAATCTACTTTTGTTTCTATTTGTCAGAGTCAACCGTTGCCACAGACAGATGGCAGAAATTGCAGTAAATGCAGTTCTGACTGTTGCAGACATGGAGCGCAAAGATGTGGACTTTGAGCTTATTAAAGTGGAAGGAAAAGCTGGAGGTAAACTTGAGGACACCCAGCTGATCAAAGGTGTAGTAGTGGACAAGGACTTCAGCCACCCTCAAATGCCAAAGGTATAGCTTCCCCATCTTCAAAGCACCATTGAGTTGTATGCAGTTATTACAATTGCTGTAATACGTAGTCCTTCAACATTTTGTCATGAGGACAAACTACATGAAATAAATTGTTAATGTCTTTTCTCCATTACTATCCCCTATAAAGGCTAGTCTATCCATTATATTAAGGTGTTTTTGTTAACTTAAACTTTTTATTTGTAGGAAGTTAAAGATGCTAAAATTGCTATCCTCACTTGTCCATTTGAACCACCTAAGCCCAAGACTAAGCATAAGCTTGATGTAACATCTGTGGAGGACTATAAATCCCTTCAAAAGTATGAAAAAGAAAAGTTCCTTGAGATGGTGAAACAAGTGAGTATGAAATTAGGCTTTATTACTGTAAAAAAACATACATGTTATATGGTGTGAATGAAATTCTTGAATAATGTAATACTTAAAAGGGACAGTTTACTGTTCTTGACAGCCCCACCAAAGAATAACTGACTAACTTGCATGCTTCAAAAACAAAAATCTTAAAATAAGAGGTAAGCTGCAGCTACTCATTTCCTCCTGTGGTCTGCTGATTCCAGCCACTAATTCTGCTGAAATCTGTAAGTGCTTTCAGCATGTGTGTACAGGGATCTGGCTCTAACAACTTTCGACAAGTTAACGCTGGAGCTTACTGACAGTAAGTATATCACATGTAAGATGTTTTCGACCAAAAACAGCTCCTGGGAAGGAAGTGGCTGGGGCAAAAATGGGCTGTTACATGGTGGAATTTTGAAGAATTCCTCATATGCATTTGTCAGAGGCAGGAATGTAAAGGGTCTCTCAGCTATTATATGCTCTCTGTGCATTTTTAGTGCATTGCAATGTTAAAGGGATATGTTTGGCTAAAAAAACCCAAAACTTTTTGTTTTTAGATAAAAGATACTGGAGCAAATCTTGCTATATGCCAATGGGGATTTGACGATGAAGCAAATCATTTATTACTGCAAAATGAGCTACCTGCTGTTCGTTGGGTTGGCGGTCCTGAGATAGAGGTAAGAGTTTCCAAAATTGATGACATGCAAATGAAAGTGATAAATTCATATATGCATGTATTCATTTTTTTTTTTCTCTCCTAGTTGATTGCTATTGCGACTGGAGGCCGCATTGTTCCTAGATTCTCTGAGTTAACACCAGAGAAACTTGGCTATGCTGGTCTTGTCAAAGAACTTTCATTTGGAACGACCAAGGACCGAATGCTTGTCATTGAGCAATGTAAAAACTCTAGGGCTGTGACCATTTTCATCAGAGGGGGAAATAAAATGGTAAATATAAAGTAATGTAGATTAGTTATTTTTATTTATAATCACATTGTTGCCTTTTAATTTTTTGGTTTTGATCTTTTTTATTTTAAGATTGTTGAAGAAGCTAAGCGCTCTCTGCATGATGCTTTGTGTGTCATTCGGAACCTGGTCCGTGACAATCGTGTTGTGTATGGTGGTGGAGCATCTGAAATCTCCTGTGCACTAGCAGTAAGCCAAGCTGCTGATAAGGTATTGGAGTTCATGATTTGTTTTAATGCTAAATTACATATAGACTGGGCAATATTACAGTGTGTCTATTTATGTGTGTGTGTATGTATATATATATGTGTGTGTGTGTGTATATAACACACCGTATTGGCTCGGATATAGGCCACCCCCGTATATAGGCCGCACCCTAAAAGTTTGGTGCTTTTTTTAAAGAAAAAGTTTTCTTCTTTAAAAAAAAAAAGCACCAAAAAAACATGCTGCCACTTCCCCCCCGAGATATGCTGCCACTGTCCTCCTCCAGTGTGCCGGCACCGGAAGTTGTATACGCGTATTGCGTAGATGTCCCCCGCCGGCCCCGCAAGTCTTGGGGGCAGAGGTAAAACGCATCGTGCGGACGGTAACCGGCTGCGGCGATGCGGGTAAACAACCTCTGCAGCCGGTGACCGTCTGCACGATGCACTTAGACAACCTCCTGTGCCGGCACACACCCCCCTCCCCTCCCCCGTGGGAGGCTGTCTGAGCGTATCAGAGAGTAGGATACAGGTCCCCTGCACTGCTGCGGGGGATCTGTATCCTAACCCCGCTGCCTGCCCGGTGCGGGGAAAAAAGTGCGGCCTATATTCGAGCCAATACGGTGTGTGTGTGTGTGTGTGTATATGTATGTATGTATATGTGTATATATATATATATATATATATATATATAATATATAAATTTTGCTTAACAAGTGTTTTATAAACGTGCTTGAATGTTTCCCATGTTTCTCTTAATGGGAAATTAATGAAAACAATAGGTAAATGAAAGTATGTCTCAAGCATTTAAAAAAAAAAAAAAAAACTCCTGAAAGCTTGGTGCAGCTTAAAGCATGCACACAGCCATCATACTTGTCTCTGAAAGTGTAACTATGTCGTTCTTAACACGAACAGTCTAACTTCCCTGTTAATGATTTTGTACTTGCGTTTTTGTTTTAGTGCCCATCTTTAGAGCAGTATGCAATGAGAGCATTTGCTGATGCACTTGAGGTTATTCCGATGTCGCTTGCTGAGAATAGTGGCATGAATCCCATTCTGACAATGACTGAAGTACGTGCAAAGCAAGTGAAAGAAAACAATCCAGCACTTGGCATAGATTGCCTGCACAAGGGCACTAATGGTAAGTTGATACTAAAATATATCTGAATATCTGCACTGTTTGGGCACACTGGAGCTGCAAACTGTAGTTTGTAGTTCTTGTTTACAGTTGCTATCTGCCAGTATGCTATATTAATAGCCATATATCCACTTTGTGATATTTGTGTTCTACGAATCCAGCAATAATTGATTTATGTTTAACAAAGTGTTTCCTAAACAAATGTTCCCTTTATCTTAGATATGAAGCAACAACATGTCATAGAAACACTGATTGGTAAAAAGCAGCAAATTTCACTGGCTACACAAGTAGTTAAAATGATCCTGAAGATTGATGACGTCCGTCAGCCTGGTGAAGTAGAAGAGTAAATGATACCGAACAAAGCTGTTAAGCCAACTCCTATCACGCTGAATACTCCTCTATTTATTGTTTAATACAATTTGTTTCCTATACTGTAACTTGTCTCCCAAGCAGACAATAAATTGATGCTCTGTTTGACAAGGGGCTGTCTTAATTTTTTTCAGTTAATGTTTATTATCATAAACCTAATGAAATATTAAAGCATTGTTCCAAGTAGCTGCAAAATGGACTTTCTCCCCCAGCAGAAGTCTGTTACATGCAAGACTTCCATTAACCCTTTCGGGATGTACTGGTGTGTCCTTAAATCCTTTGCCAAGAAGTCCATTAGGCTGTACCAGTACATCCTGATGTTGTGGCAGCGATGTCCCTGTAGCTACACAGGAGTTCAGGCTGTCTATTGACAGCTTGGATTGTCCCCTATCCGCAGAACATAACATCACTGGCATCCTGCCAATGTAACACGCTAGCTGTAATGGCAGATCCACAGTCATTCAAGGCATGCCCAATCACACAATTGGGCATTCCCTTCTGGTAGGTGTGTACAGGTGAGCCTCGGCAGGGTCTTTCTAGACCATGCTGGGCTCTCACATTGCTCCCCCTCAAGGCTATAGACCCCTGTTTGGTGATCAGAACAGGTGGGTCAGGAGGAGCAGAGGAAGAAAAAAGTGTTCCTTCCAAAAAATGATGTGGGGAAAATAAAATTGATGTCACTGCAGTGAAATTTGAATATAATAAAAACAAAGGGTCCCCTTTTGCCTTTCCACTGGAAGTAAAAAAAAAAAAAAAAAATGTGGAAAGCAAGTATGTTTTAGGAATGTCTAGTTGTGAGATGTTGCTGAACATAAACTGGGTCAGCTGTTGCACTTAGTGGCAGTACAGAGTGGTGTTCTTCCCAGGGACAAGGAGCTGAAATAGGGTTAAACCTTCCCCCTCCAACTACTCTTCCTTACCCTGTAAGAACATACCAGACACCACGCAGTCATTTCCTACAAGTTTACAGACAAGTTTAGGCTGGTGGGAGACACGGATTGTGTCCAAGGGGATCCCTCCTCCGATTGCTCCACAGGTGGTGAGCAGAGCACAGTAGTAACATCCACGTTGGCAGATGTTATGGAACAGAATGTTAGTGGTTTTTTTTTTTTTTGGTTTTTTTTTATGCTGGCAAGGGAGGAGCGTGCACACACCGGTACAACGCATGCCCAGGAGGCGTTGCGTTCCACCGAAGATATGTTCGCGCTACGGAGCATGTGTGGATCAGATCTTCGGGGCGTGAAATTCAAAAGCTATATAAGCTGTGCAGTCCAGTCTGACAGCAGTGAGGCTTGTCGGTACTGGATATCTGTGGCACCAGGCCCCCTGCAGGGATTAAGGAGTTCTAAGGTAGAATTTATTGATTTAAACCTTAACAAAAAATGTCTGCATGGTCATTCAGCACGGGGGCGGGGCGTCCTCTGGCGGCAGGTTTAGAAACCCGCCCTGAGTATGACTCAGTGCTCAGTTATTGTGCCTGTAGAGAGACTGGGAGATCTGATGAAGTTGATTCTGTATCTGTCTGCAATGATCTTTAGGATCCAAGTGTTGCTTGTATTTTGTTTCCATTTCTGTATGAACCATTGCAACACTGTCAGAATTTTCTAGTCTTTGTTTCTTAGGATGTTCCTGAAACTTTCTGTCCTGGCCTTGTCTATGAAAACCTTATAGCACTAGGCTATTCTCCTTTAGGAACAAGTCATGGCCTATGCTCAACAGATCCTAGAGGATTCAGCAGCTGCACATATCAGGGGAAGGGACAACTGTATTGCAGATGACCTCAGCAGATCCCGTTGGTCCCTAGACAGAGGAATCTTCTCTATCCTAGTTCTAAAATTCAGCCTTCTAGAGATCGACCTTATGGTGACCATAAAAAACAGTAAACTTCTGTTTTTTGCCTTTCTGTATAGTCGGGACAACCCTCAGGTGTTGGACGGCATGTCAGTGAAATGGAGGTCCGAAATGGCTTTTGTTTTTCCTCCGGTAGCCATGATACCTCGTGTCCTCTTCATGATTCGACCGGACAAAGCCAGAGTCTTGGCAATTATCCTGTATTTGCCAAATCAGAGTTTGTTCTCAGAGCTCAAAATTATGACCGTTGAATTTTGGGAGCTGCCGGTTTCAGCCCAGCTGGTGGAGAACAGGGACCTTCTTCCAGAAGTCCTTCAGATGTCTCAATTGACTTTCCCATGACATGGCTGATGTCCTCCTTAATTCGGTACGAAGATCCACCTCTAAAATTTATTTTTGAGTTTGAAATAAATTCCTCTCCTGGTGCTACAACAAGGGTTATGATTTATTTTCACCAGCTACTAGCTCCATCCTCGAATTTTTGCAAGAGAGATTCTCGGCAGGTCTTAATGTCTCAACCCTAAAAGTTCTCTCATCCCATCTTACGGCTCACTCCACAAGAACTATGTCTGTGTCATGGGCTGAAAATGCGGCCGCATCTCCTGAAGAAATATGTAAGGCAGCTACCTGGTCTTGAAATGAATCTTGAAGCGCACAGGCAGCAAAGGAAGAGAGTGTAGAGGTGTTAGTAAAGCGATGGGAGAGGAAGATAAGTCTGGCAGCAGCATTCAGGGTGGATTGTAGAGGGTCGAGACGGGTGAGAGGGAGACCAGCTAAGACAGAGTTACAGTAATCAAGGCAGGAGATAATGAGGGTATGGACAAGAGCCTTAGTGACATCCTGTGTTAGGAAGGGGCGGATGTGGGCAAAGTTTTTAAGATGGAAACCGCAGTTTTTAGAGACAGACTGAATGTGGGTAGTGAACGAGAGGTCAGAGTCACGGATGACAGGGAGCATGAGGAGACAAGGAGATAATATCACCAATAACATTAAGGGAAACCTTAGATTTGTAGGGAGGGAAGATGTGAAATTCAATTTTGGAGAGATGAGTTTCAGGAAACATGCAGACATTGTCAAGGTTCCACCCTGTTAGCCTGGACTCTGTATTTAGTTATACAGTGGGGCAAAAAAGTATTTAGTCAGCCACCAATTGTGCAAGTTCTCCCACTTAAAAAGATGAGAGAGGCCTGTCATTTTCACCATAGGTACACTTCAACTATGAGAGACAGAATGAGACAACAAAGTCCATAAATCACATTGTCTGATTTTTAAAGAATTTATTTGCAAATTATGGTGGAAAATAAGTATTTGGTCAATAACAAAAGTTCATATCAATACTTTGTTATATACCCTTTGTTGGCAATGACAGAGGTCAAACATTTTCCGTAAGTCTTCACAAGATTTTCACACACTGTTGTTGGTATTTTGGACCATTCCTCCATGCAGATCTCCTCTAGAGCAGTGATGTTTTGGGGCTGTCGCTGGGCAACACGGACTTTCAACTCCCTCCAAAGGTTTTCTATGGGGTTGGGTTCTGGAGACTGGCTAGGCCACTCCAGGACCTTGAAATGCTTCTTACAAAGCCACTCCTTCGTTGTCATGCTGAAAGACCTAGCCACGTTTCATCTTCAATGCCCTTGCTGATGGAAGGAGGTTTTCCCTCAAAATCTCACGATACATGGCCCCATTCATTCTTTCATTTACACGGATCAGTCGTCCTGGTCTCTTTGCAGAAAAACAGCCCCAAAGCATGATGTTTCCACCCCCATGCTTCAACGTAGGTATGGTGTTCTTTGGATGCAACTCAGCATTCTTTCGCCTCCAAACACGACGAGTTGAGTTTCTACCAAAAAGTTCTACCTTGGTTTCATCTGACCATATGACATTCACCCAATCCTCTTCTGGATCATCCAAATGCTCTCTAGCAAACTTCAGACGGGCCCGGACATGTACTGGCTTAAGCAGGGGGACACGCCTGGCACTGCATGATTTGAGTCCCTGGCGGCATAGTGTGTTACTGATGGTAGCCTTTGTTACTTTGGTCCCAGCTCTCTGCAGGTCATTCACTAGGTCCCCCCGTGTGGTTCTGGGATTTTTGCTCACCGTTCTTGTGATCATTTTGACACCACAGGGTGAGATCTTACGTGGAGCCCCAGATTGAGGGTCCTGTATGTCTTCCATTTTCGAATAATTGCTCCCACAGTTGATTTCTTCACACCAAGCTGCTTGCCTATTGCAGATTCAGTCTTCCCAGCTTGGTGCAGGTCTACAATTTTGTTTCTGGTGTCCTTTCGACAGCTCTTTGGTCTTGGCCATAGTGGGGTTTGGAGTGTGACTGTTTGAGGTTGTGGACAGGTGTCTTTTATACTGATAAGTTCAAACAGGTGCCATTAATACAGGTAATGAGTGGAGGACAGAGGAGACTCTTAAAGAAGATGTTACAGGTCTGTGAGAGCCAGATATCTTGCTTGTTTGTAGGTGACCAAATACTTATTTTACCGAGGAATTTACCAATGAATTCGTTAGAAATCCTACAATGTGATTTCCTGTATGCTTTCCCCCCATTCTATCTCTCATAGTTGAAGTGTACCTATGGTGAAAATTACAGGCCTCTCTCATCTTTTTAAGTGGGAGAACTTGCACAATTAGTGGCTGACTAAATACTTTTTTGCCCCACTGTAGGTGTCATATTTTGAGGCTGCCTGTCTGATCAGAGCACTCTGTGGACTAACGACCTGACCAGCTGTATCTCCTTCTCTGGGTACAGCCTTACCCCTTAAGTACCGTCTGATTCCTCCATTCTGGGCCTTTGCATTGTGATGTATCTGCCTGGCCCTGTTCTCCTGTTGTGACCCGGCTTGCTTCTGACTCTTCTCCCGGATTCTGATTTGGCATTGATTTTGTTGCCCTGGCTCTGACCCGGCCTGCCTGACTATGTCTGTCCTGCCTGGGGGCTTCCTGCCGTGTCTACAACCTGTACTTGTCTTCCTGGCTTCTTCAATACAGACCATCTCTTATTAAGATCCAGCCGGTTGTGTTTCATTTTGCCTGTTTGTACCTTCCTCCTGGCAATGATGCATCCTGGAGTACAAACTGAGCCCCTGCAACTGAGCTCCTACCTGACCTGATTACCTATGCCCTGACAGACATCCAGGTAGAGACAGATGCGAGACAGTTGATAACACGGTCTAAGACAGAGGGAGAGAGAGATCGGTAGAGGATAAATAGATCTCGATGTCATCAGCATAACCGTGGTGGTATTGAAAGCCAAAGGATGAGAGAACAGAAGGGGTCCTAGAACTGAGCCTTGGGGTACCACGACTGAGAGGGGGAGGGGAAGTGTTACTGGAGATGAAGATGCTGAAGGTACGATCAGAGAGGTAGGAAGTGAACCAGGAGAGAGACCAAGAGAATGAAGAGTTTGAAGGCGAAAGGGGGTAGTCCACAATGTTGAAAGCAGCAGAAAGGTCCAGTAGGATTAGCATGAAGTAGTGGCCCTTGAATTTATCAGGGAGTAGTAGGTCATTAGTAACTTTAGTAAGGGCGGACTTAGTAGAGTGTTGAAGGCAAAAAGCAGAATGAAGAGGGTCCAGTAGGGAGTTGGAATCAAGAAGCTTAGGTAATTGAGTATAAACAATTCTTTCAAGAAGCTTGGAGAGAGATGGTACAGTAACTGGACAGATCAGGTCCAGGGAGGGCTTTTTCAGGATTGAAGTAATGGTAGCATGCTTGAAGGAGGTTGGGAGAGGTTGAAGATGTGAGCTAGAGCAGGTACAGGAGTAGATGAAAGAGACTGGGTGAGATGGGAAGGGATCGGGTCATCATGTGGTTGGACATACTCATTCATAATTACACACTTACATTCATCAATGAGCATCAACTAGCTCATTGATACACCCATACAAAATGGCTCCCAGAAAGCACAAGGAAACAAATCAGAACTCTAAATGTATAAATAATTATTGTTCACCTAATGCCTCTCGAAATACATCTGCTTATGAACCTATAACTGAAGAGATCAAAGAAATGTCTTATAATGTTACTCAAGCTACATCGAAATCAGCTCTATTATAATCTTTAAGCATCAAGGTGGATTTTTAGGACAAACGTATCTGAACTAAAATTGGAAATGTCTCAAATTTCATCTGATCTTATGACTCAAGATAATGAATTTCAGCTCCTTATGCAGGAAATGTAACTATTGCAGCACTAAAATTGAAGAAGGATATGTTTAAGATTTAAGAAAAAATGGGGTTTGAAAATCGCTCCAGGAGGAGAAATTAAAAAATTAGGGAAATTCCTGAAGATATTTCAAATGATATGCTAGAAACATACTGAATGGAACTTCTGTTACATTTCGTATATAGCAGAGCCGGTGCTACCTATTCGCAAGGAAGGTACTGGCCTAGGGTACACAAGGTTGTTGTTGTGTTGCGTGACCCCGTGGGGGTAGCGCAGCATCACACAGGGCGAGCTGCATCAAAGACAGGCTGAGGCTTTCTCGGGTAAGTGAGCTGCGTGTATGTATGTCTGCCTGGGTGTGTCTGTATGTTAGCATCTCTCTGGGTATGTATGTTTGTCTGTCTGGTTATGTGTGTTATGTGCATTTGCTTGTGTATGTTAGTGTGTGTCTGGGTATGTTACCGTGTTAACATTTGGAGCAGTGTGTCACAAGGATCTTGAGAATACAAATGAGGAACCCAGTATGCAGCAATAGCACTGATGAATTGTAGGAATCGTCAGCAACGGAGATGGTAGTCATACAAGCCGGATCAGGAATGGAGAAGGTAGCAAAAGTCAGGGACAGGCACAATTCAGCAACGGAGAGACAATCAGGTAAGTATTCTGTGATAGGAACTGCTCAGCCAGAACAATAACCAAGCACTGAATGGAAGTCAGTGCTCGGCTTTTGAATCTGCCGCTTCACCCAAGCTCCGCCCCCAACGGATGACGTAACGCTAGTTACGTTACGTTGCCTCCAGGGAGGCATACTATAAGAGAGGGGACGTGGTTCACCCCCGTGCGTACCGCCCATCACTTGTGACGGGGATACTGAGGAGGACCTGCCCCGGGTGCCTGCTGGATCCTGGCACCTCGAAGCAAGGTCCCGGAACTGCGGGAGAGGTAAGTTTCGAGTACCCGCTAAATGCGGGTACTCGGGTGAATTACTGCGTTGCGATCCGTGACGCGGACCGTGACAGGCCCCCCCCCCAAGGAGAGACCTCCGGGCTCTCAGGGGACCAGGCTTTAAAGGATGATGCGAGTGGAACTCATGAACCAACTCATCCGCATGAACTTCTTCAGCATCCTCCCAGGAGTTCTCGTTGATCTCGTATCCTTTCCATTGGATGGGATATTGGAGGCGACCCCGAAATCTCAGAGAATCCAGAATTTGTTCGACTTCATATTCTTCAGCATCATCAATAGAAATAGGAGCCGGAGGATCAGCATGTCGGCCCGGGAAAGGATTGGTGTTCCAAGGTTTCAGGAGAGAAACATGGAAAACGGGGTGTATTCACATTGAACCGGGTAGTTGCAATTCTACGGCAGCAGATGAAAGGACACGAGTAATAGTATATGGACCAATATATTTAGGTCCCAATTTCTTAGTGGGACACAACAGTTTCAGATGAGTAGTTGACAGCCACACCTTGTCCCCAGGTTTGTATACAGGAGCAGGAGAACGATGTGTATCAGCGAACCTTTTGTATCTTTGTTGAGCCTTGGTAAGTGTGCTGTGCAAGGATTTGTGGATAGCAATCATCCTTGTGACCTGTCCAGTGACAGAAGGGACTGAGCTGGGTATCGGAGAACCGGGTAGCATGGATGGGTGGATATCATAATTGGAAAAGAAGGGTGATTTCTGTGTTGAAGAATGTATGTGGTTATTAAATGCGAATTCTGCGAGAGGAAGAAATTGGTACCAGTCATCTTGTAAATGCGAAGTAAAACAACGGAGGTATTGCTCAAGGGTTTGATTTGTTAGTTTGTCCATTACTGTGGAGATGAAAGGCTGTAGAGAGAGAGCGATGTGTGTGAAGCTCATCACAAAAGGCTTTCCAAAATCTAGATGTAAATTGAGTCCCTCTGTCGGACACAATACGTTCCGGTAGCCCATGCAATCGGAAGACCTCTTTTACCAACAACACCGATGTTTCGTCTGCTGTAGGTATGTGTTTAGCGGGGATAAAATTAGCCATCTTCGTCAATCTATCAACTACGACCATAAGCGTGGTGTGTTGATTTGACGATGGTAAGTCTGTTATAAAATCCACGGATATATCCGTCCATGGTTTTACGGGAATTGGCAGAGGACACTGGAGGCCGGCAGGTTTAATATGAGAGTTCTTTGCTCTGGCACATATTGTACAAGAGATTATGAACTGTCGTACATCTTCTTGAAAAGTAGGCCACCAGAACTGTCTACGTATAAGGTCCGTAGTTTGAGTGATACCTCCATGCCCAGCTGCAGGAGAGTCATGGAATTGTTGTAGCACATGAAGGCGGACCCCAGGAGGAACATAGAGCAAATCATTTTAGTTGTAGGACTCTCCATAAGGGTGTAGCTGCGAAAGTTCAGAGGGATCCATGTTCGCACAATGCTGAAGGATGAGGTCCCACAACGATTGTGTGATTGTCAAGAAATGACCTGCTTTCAATACAGTGTCTTTCACTTGTGGATGTGCCGTAGGTATTTCGAACATGCGTGAGAGAGAGTCAGCTTTGGTGTTACTGGAACCGGGTCTGTAAGTTATATGAAGCTGGAATCGAGAGAAAAATAAAGACCATCTGGCAAGCCTGGCTTGTAGTCTCTTGGCAGTTCTGAAGTATTCCATATTTTTATGGTCGGTGTAAACGGTTATGGGATGAAGTGCACCTTCCAACAAATGTCTCCACTCGTCTAAGGCCATTTTCATGGCCAGCATCTCTTTTTCTCCCACACCATAATTTCTTTCGGCAGGGTTCAGAGTTCTGGAGAAGAAGGCGATTGGGTGAAGTTGGTTGTCAGTGTCATCCCTTTGGGACAGGATAGCCCCCACAGCAGAATCAGAGGCGTCCACCTCAAGTACATAGGGCCTTTCTGGCACAGGAAGAATCAATATTGGTGAACCATTCTTTAACCCCTTGATGACAATTGCCGGTCCGGGCACGTCACAGAAAATCATGTCGTTAACGAGAAATGACGTGCCAGGACCCTCTAGAGAACTCTGGCTCCACTTGCAGGTTGAATACAGGTACTGCATTCAACCATGCAAGTCAATGGAGCTCAGCTTTCTAATCACAGTGTGATTAGAAAAAAATAAATTAAAAATAAAATAAAATTAATAATCATTAGAAAAAAAATAGTAAAAAAACCAGTAAAATGTAAAAATAATTTCCCTCTGATGTCACTATCAGGGGAACCTTCAAGTTGAAAAAAAATCTTAAAAATGTTTTAAAAAAGGCAAAAAAAATTTAAAATATATATATAAAAAATATATTTTTGTGAGCAAGTCCTAAAATTAGCACAAAAATGACAAACCCATGCATGTGGGGTATCACTGTACTCAGGAGATGTGCTGAACACATATTGGGGTGTCGTGTGACAGCGGCATATACCAGGAGCTGTAAATTCATACATAAAGTAGGTGTGTGTGGGAAAAATACACACACAAAAATACTACTGCAAACTTTGAAAAAATGCTGGTGGTAAAATGTGTGCATGCAAAGAGTTAAAATACCAGCATTTAAAATACCCTGGGGTGTCTAGTTTTCAAAAATATATGGCTTTATTGGGCACACTGAAATGGCCCGGCTCAAAGATGTACCAAATAGGGCATGGGCAGTGGATCCCCAAATGCCAAAGTTCCAAATTGAAAAATGTGCACGCTCCAAATGTGGCCCTTTTGCCCCCAAACAGCCAGGCAAAATCATTCATGTGGGGTATCACTGCGCTCAGGAGATGTTGCTGAACACATATTGGGGTGTTTTGTGATAGTGACATATACGAGAACTTTTTAATTCATACCTGAAGTAAAATGTGTGTGAAAAAACAAATGCAAAAAAATGACTACCACAAAGTTTGACAAAGACTGGTGGTAGATATGGTGCATGGAAAGAGTTAAAATACTAGCATTTGAAATACCCTGGGGTGTCTAGTTTTCAAAAATATATGACTTGATGGGGTAAATTGCATTGGCCGGCTTCAAAGATACCCGAAATGGCACATGGGGGGAAGAATTACCAGATTTGGAAAAAAGGCTTTGAAATAGCAAAACGCTACCTGTACTTTTTGCCCCATAATGTGTAGAAAAAAGCAAAAAAACATAAAAACATTGGGTATTTCTAAACTCAGGACAAATAGTAGAATCTATTTAGCAGGTTTTTTCATTACCTTTTATAGATGAGTAAAAGATTTTTCAACTAAAAGTTAGAAACAGTCATTTTTTTCTAAATTTTTCACCATATTTTATACTTTTTTTAATAGTAAATAATATGATACAATCAAAACAATGTCATCTAAAGAAAGCCCTTCTTGTCCTGAAAAAAACAATATCTAATGTGTGTGGGTTCAGTAAACGGGAAAGAAGAAAATTACAACTAAACATGAGCAGCGCAGAAATGTTAAAACGGCCATTGTCACGAAGGGTACAAAAAGTAAAATCAGCCTTTGTCACGAAGGGGTTAAGGAAGTCAAATGCTCTCTGAGCAGCTTCCGACCAACAAAACTTATTTTTAACGGATGTGAGAGATGTAATAGGTTGAATAACCTTTGAAAACTTCCTAATAAACTTCCGATAGAAGTTAGCAAATCCCACAAATCTTTGCACACCTTTTTTGTCTGTGGGAGGTGGCCATTGTAGGATGGTAGCTATTTTCTTCGGATCCATCATTACTTTAGTAGGTGTCAGGATAAAGCCCAGAAACTCCACCGATTGAGTATCAAACACACATTTCTCTGGTTTAGCATATAATCCATTTACTCTTAGTCGCATCAATACTTTACATACATGTTCTCTATGTGTTTGTAAAGAGGAAGAGTATATCAGGATATCATCCAAGTACATCACCATGAATTGATCCAACATGTCTCTGAAAATGTCATTCATAAAGTGTTGAAAAGTGGCTGGTGCATTACATAAGCCGTATGGCATCACCATATACTCGAAGTGCCCATATCGTGATCTGAATGCTGTTTTCCACTCATGACCTTCTTTGATACGAACCAGATTGTATACTCCTCTTAAATCAATCTTTGTAAATACTGATGCTGAGTGAACGCATTCCATCAATTCCTGTATTAAGGGTATGGGGTATCTGTTTTTTACAGTTACATTGTTCAGTTCTCTGTAATCTCTGCAAGGTCTTAATCCACCATCTTTCTTTGGTATAAAGAATATACCTGCTCCAGCAGGAGATGTGGAGGGTCGTATAAACCCTTTGGCAAGATTTTCATCTATGTATTCCTTGAGGGTGGTGAGTTCTGGTTCTGACATAGGATAAATTCTACCGAATGGAATGGGTGCACCCGGAAATAATTCTATGGGACAGTCATATTCCCTGTGCGGTGGAAGACGGTTTGCTCCTTTCTTTTCGAACACATTGGAGAATTCGTGGTAATGAGATGGAATCTTGGGAACTGGCAGAGAACTGTAATCGTGAGCCACATTAATACACATAGAGGAGTTGTGATAAACAGAACCTTTATTAGCACAAAAGCGAACAGAGCCCCTCTCCCAATTGACAGCAGGATTATTGGTTCTTAACCAGGGGAGTCCCAATATGACATGGAAAACTGGAAAAGGAACCACATCAAACACAATGTCCTCAATATGATCGGGAGAAATATACATGCGTAAGGGTATAGTCTCTTGGGTGATAGGGCCTGTCTTCAGAGGGCTTCCGTCTACTAGTTGTATGGATATCGGGGTGGTTTTCTTCTCGGTGGTTATTCCTAGGTGTTGAATGAGCTTGGCATCCAATATATTGCTGCTGGCCCCTGAATCAATTATAGCTGCAAAGGCGAGGGTTCTTTCCTTCCACTGTAAGGATATGGAAAGGGACAGATGGTTTGAGAAATGTGGAGGTATTTTGCTGGTATAGGGAGAAAACAGGGGTTTGAGCTTACCCTTTGTAGAACGTGCTTTAGTTCTACATTCGTCGACGTAATGGCCCTTGTTGCCGCAGTAGAGACACAGATCAAGGTTTCTACGACGTTCTCTTTCAGCTGTGGATAGAGGACCTTTGATGAGACCCAATTGTATGGGTTCCTCAGGAGGTTCTTTAGGACTTGTCTTTATGGGGGGTCGCAGGGTAGACCATGTAGAAGAAGCAGTTGTTAGCCGTTCAGCTTTTCTTTCCCGTAGTCTCCTATCAATTGGAGAGTCTAGCAAATTCATCGAGGGAATTCGGGATGTTGGTGCCAGCCAATTCGTCTCTGATGTTTTCCGATAACCCCAACCGGAATTGATCATGTAACACTGATTCATTCCATCTGGTTTCCATGGAAACACGTCTGAATTCAGCTATATATTCTTCCACTGGTCTTTTTCCTTGCTTGAGGGCTCTTAATGTGCTGGTAGCAGAGGTGGTCCTAAAAGGGTCTTCATATAGAGCGTCCATGGCTTGGCGGAAAGAAGCCCATGTCTCCAATATGGGACTGTTGCTATGCAGTAGATGGTGAGCCCAGAGCTGGGGTTCTTCTGCCAACAGAGCAATGACCGTGTGAATTTTAATATAGTCTGAAGTGTACGTTCTTGGTTTCAAATTAAACATTATTTGGCATGATGTCATGAACGTGGTGTATTTCTTGCAGTCACCAGCAAATTTTTCAGGCATAGGTATCTGTGGTTCAGGGGCGGACGCTCCCTGGAAACCCATATTTTCTTGACTCATAGAGGGATCCTGAAACGGATCTCCTGGAACCAGAGCCGGCCTTAGGCGTTGTGGCGCCCTGTGCGGACTACTCCTCTGGCGCCCCCCCTCACTACCCCCCCTCTCTGCCCCTTCAAACTACCCCCCAATGCCCCTTCAAACTACCCCCCCTGCCCATTCAAACTACACCCCCCTGTCCCTTCAAACTACACCCCCCCTCTGCCCCTTCAAACTACACCCCCCCCTCTGCCCCTTCAAACTACACCCCCCCTCTGCCCCTTCAAACTACACCCCCCCTCTGCCCCTTCAAACTACACCCCCCCCTCTGCCCCTTCAAACTACACCCCCCCCCCACTTACCTTGTTGCCGGAGTCCTGCGGTGAGAGCGGGAGGCATCCGTCTTCTCTCTCTGCCGCGGTGCCGGCATTTCATGTTGAGAGCCGGAATAGTCCGGCGCTCAACATGAGATGCCGGCACAGCGACGGAGTCACGGAGAGTAAGGGGCGCCGAGCGGTTGCCGAGAACTTCACGAGCAACCGCTCGGCGCCCCTGACCGGGACTTAGATTTAAGCATCGTTTTTTTTTTTAAACTTTATTTAACATGAATGATGTTAAATAAAGTTTAAAAAAAAACACAAAAAAAAAAACCCGGTGCTTTAATCTAAGTCCCGGTCAGGCGCCCCTGCAACCATGGCGCCCTGTGCGGTCGCACAGGTCGCACACCCCTAAGGCCGGCCCTGCCTGGAACATTAGGATTGGACAGTAGGTGATGCATCTGTTGTCTGAGCTGATTTTGTCCTGTCTGAATATCTTGCAGAGACTGAGTAAATGTAGTCATCTGTTGGGTAAGCGCTGCAACAGCTTCAGCCAATCCTGTGGGTTCCATACTGGCTCGGTTATTATGTCACAAGGATCTTGAGAATACAAATGAGGAACCCAGTATGCAGCAATGGCACTGATGAATTGTAGGAATCGTCAGACAAGCCGGGTCAGGAGTGGAGAAGGCAGCGAAGTCAGGGACAGGCACAAGTCAGCAACGGAGATGGTAATCATACAAGCCGGATCAGGAGTGGAGAAGGCAGCGAACTCGGGGACAGGCACAATTCAGCAACTGAGATGGTAGTCATACAAGCCGGATCAGGAATGGAGAAGGTAGCAAAAGTCAGGGACAGGCACAATTCAGCAACGGAGAGACAATCAGGTAAGTATTCTGTGATAGGAACTGCTCAGCCAGAACAATAACCGAGCACTGAATGAAAGTCAGTGCTCGGCTTTTGAATCTGCCGCTTCACCCAAGCTGCGCCCCCAACGGATGACATTACGTTGCCTCCAGGGAGGCATACTATAAGAGAGGGGGCGTGGTTCGCCCCCGTGCGTACCGCCCATCACTTGAAACGGGGATACTGAGGAGGACCTGCCCCGGGTGCCTGCTGGATGTTGGCACCTCAAAGCAAGGTCCCGGAACTGCGGGAGAGTTAAGTTTCGAGTACCCGCTAGACGCGGGTACTCGGGTGAATTACTGCGTTGCGGTCCGTGATGCGGACCGTGACACAGTGAGAGAGAGGCCTCTGGCTCCCACTAGAGGAAGGTAATTGATGGAGAGAAAAGGGGAGAGATAGTTACAAAATGGGGAGATAAAGAGAAAGATATAGGGGAGTGATGGAGAGAAGGGGGAGATAATGAAAAAGAGATGGGATGAAAGAGAGAGAATGAGAATTAGAGATAAGGAAAAGTTGCAGAGACAACAAGAAGGGGGAGAGATGTGGACAAAGGGGAGAGATAAAGTGGAAGGAGATATAGGAGAGGAAGAGAGGAGAGATAAAGAGAGATGTGATGATGGGGAAGGGGCTAATGAAAAGGGAGTGATAAAGAGAGTCGGAGGAGAGATAAAGAGAAATAGGACAGATGAGATAAAAAGAGAGGAGCGCTAATGAGAAAGAGGGTCTCAAAGAAAAACTGAAGAGATAGAAGAAAGGAAAAAAGGATGAGGTAGAGAGAAATAAGAGAAGTAAAGAGAAAAATGAGGCCATATATAGAAAAGAGAGAATGAGGGTCAAATAGAAGGGGAAAAATAAAGAATGTGGAGAGAGGGAGAAAAAGGAGAGATAAAGAGAGATGGGAGGACATCTGTATGCTGAAGCAAGTCCTATGTGTGCAATCTGGGTGCTGGGTGGCCTTTGGCATGTGCAACTTGTGATCTATGCCTGCAATGTAGGTGCCGTCAAAGTACTGGGGGTTATGTGTATGATGTGCTTATATGACTCTGGCCCAAGGGCGATATACAATCGCTAACAATACAATAGTAATGCTTGTGCTAAATATAAATTTCTTAATTGAGGTCAAAACCTAGATCAGAAACATATAATGAAATTATAATTTCAATATGTAATTACTCAATTATGATAAATATATTTATGATACGGGTGAAATTATATTAATACTTCTTAATGAAACTTAATAATTAATACATTTAAAACATTGAATAGAATCACAATATAGAACTATAAATTTGAGTGAAAAGACTAATTATGATATGGATGAAATTATTGATACTGATAACAGTATAATTGAGGATTCTATGATTTCTTTTCCACATGGGATTATTAAATGTCAGCCATTTCTTCTCCTCTTGACATCACCGGCACTTGTTTGTGCTCCAGATTATTTTCTTCCTTTTGTTTTGGTCTGGAGCAGAGCCGTGAGACACAGGTTCTCTACATGGCTTTTGAGTGAGGAGTAGATTGTATGATTGATTTGTCAAGATGGTTTTTATATGTTTAAGAAACATTTGTGTAGATTTAGACTATGGAAGCCAGGCCTCTCTTCTCTTCAATTGGTTTTTGAAACATAGGGAGTATGGGATGGTTGTAATGGATCTACCCAGTGTTTGAACATTTTCTCATTCTTTATTGAATCAATGTATTGTTAAACATAGTAAAAAACATATCTCCAAGGTGCTAAATCAGGTAATTGAAAATATTTTTGCAATTAAAACATGGGAAAGGGATTACATAACGATTACATAGGTTTCAACATAATGTCTACAGTCAGTGCTGGAGATGTAATAGGCAAGAGGGCACCATTCTCCACATATGGAGTGAAATATAGTTTGAAAAACTTGATGATATAAAAAAGAGACTCTAGAATATTTTTAAACTTTTGTTTAAAATAGACACTTCCTTTGAAGTGCCAACATTTTCTGTTCTATTTGGAACTACCCATATTTAAAAAAATCCCTTTCTTAATCTGGCCATAAGTATCCTTCTAGCAACTAAGATATCAATGGCCAGAGATTGATTTAAGTCAGCTTTTGAATTCATGGAAATGTAATAATAAAAAACGAAGCCAGAATATTTAAGGCCAGTTAATGTCCCTGACATCAACACTACAGAAGAATGTATATTACATTACTTTAATGGGCTTTCTTCCAAAACAACAATACATTAAAAATAAAGAATTTAACTGATCTAGTTAAGCTGCATCTTTAAGCAGTTAATAAACTACAGGAAAGTGTTCCTATTGAAATCAATGGGATGACTTGCCACATATGTCTGAACAGACCCCTGCCTGCAGCATTCTCCAAGCCAGAGTTGGAGCTGACTGGAGGGGAGTAGATTGCGTGCAAGAAAATGTGTTTGGCTGAACACATCTCCTGCACAGCATTTAGCTGAGGCTAAGGAAAATGACAAATGCATGTGGGGGGATCCTGCAGAATCCTCCACGCAGTTGCAAAATGGACCAAACGAAAATTTAGAAGGGGCTATACAGCAACCGTATGCATTAAAATGCAAATGATGACTGGAGTGTCCATTTAGTACTTTTTGTACAAATTATTATGGTTCATGTGTTTTGATAAAGATTGTAATTGAACTTCTTCTTGAATTACTTTTTTTTTCTATCTGCCACCTGCAATCCACACATATTCACATGCTCTGTGCTGAGATTACCCTGAAGAAACCATACACACCTCAACCAATATCAAGAGGATACTCAGTTTCAACCAGGAGCTCCTTATGGTCCTGGAGTAAAAATGCCCAGGATTCATGACAGTTTGTTCTAGTGTCCACAAATATAGGTAATCCGTCTTTGCCTCTGGAGCTAATATTGTATTTTACATAGTTTACATTTTATATAGCTTACCGCTTTTGTAGGGATGTGTGCAGTCAACATCAATACATTAAAGCCAAGATATTTGATGTCCTGAAGGCATAATCTGTTTTTGTGTGATATATCGACTAGTATCACTATTCATACTGTAAAGTATTTTAATCATAAATACGACACTTTTTGGGTTTCTTGAAAATATTGTGGTTGCTCGAGGAGCTGTAATGAAGGTCTTAGGGTAAGGTAAGGATGTCAGGTCGGAAGTGGTGTGTGTGATAGGTGTGAGATCTGATTAATAGATTTGATGGGAGTGAGTTGTGATGGGAGTGTGTTATGTGTGACAGTTGCAAGGAAGTGAGTTGTGATGTGTCATAGGAGCAATCTGTGATAAGAGTGATCTAGCATAGATGTGAGGGAGTGAGGTGTTGTGTGGTGGGAGTGATGTTTCATTGCTGTGATCACAGTGAAGTGTGTGTGTTCTAGTGTGTATATTAGTTAAAGGGAGGTGGGCACTTGGCTTTACCTGCTCCTGGGGCCAGAAGGTACCAGCTCTCCCCTGGCTCTTAAGGGGACAACAAATTGAGACAGAAGCCTAATGTTTTAACTCCTGTGAAACAGAGATTCATGCACCTATTTGACTCCACCACACTTTAATGCATGCAATGAAAATGGATTACACTATTAAAATTACTTAATTGGGGGAGCAGTGTTCCTTTCACCTTTTCAGTACACCCACATTTGTGATACATGGTTGACAACGTGACCCCCGCTTTGATAAATGTAACTTGCTTTCTCTTACCAAAGTGATATTACAGGATGGTTTGGCAACAGCCATACTCTCTTGTGCATTCTATAAAAAGCATGAGACTTGTTGGGGGGCAACCTTGTAATTTCTCAGATATAGGTAAGATAGTATTAAAAGGGGATGCAGTAGGTAAATATAAATTAGAATATATTACATATATACATACATAAATTACAATCTAAGTGGGTTTTTAGGATTCAATATCATAAATCAAATGCTGCAAAGTTCTACAACATTAGATGTTTGGCATGTCCATCATCACTCAGCAAAAAGATCCATACAACGATGCTCTGTCCAATGATGCCTGACCAATTAGAGGTGCAGTTTCAGAAGGTTCCAAATTAGGTGTTTTCAGGCGTGTCCGCTTAATTCCAAAAAGTCTTAGATGCCAGGGCGAAAGGACATCCCTTGGTGGCTTGTTGCACGTGCTGTTAGTCTTATCTCTGTGTTCTCCAAAGAGTGTTTTCAGAAGTAAATTCAGAGACATGCTTAGCATGAATGGTGTTTCATTGGTTTGTAGAACCTTTCTTTTTCTGTGTTTTTATTGCAAACCAGGTACATTTGTACCTAGAATGGTAAGCTGATAAAGCTGTCCAGACTGGAACATTTAAGACAATTCTTTCTCTGGTCAAAAAGCATTTTCCCAAAGATCTGATAACCTGCATAAAATATAAATGGCATGACAATGGGGCAGATAACAGGGAAGAGAGATTAAGTGCAGCCAACAAGTAGAAACAGTGCTATGGAACCTACTGGCGCTATACAAGTAAGTGTAATATAGAAAGCCCTGAAGAGCTTAAAGGCTATTCTACACATATATCCTTGACCTAAATCATAAATCAACATTTCAGAATATATTGCAGGTTTTGGTATATAATAAGGTCTCTCAAAAAAAAAAAAGTATAAACATTTTCTCTGTATTACACCCCAGGTATGTTTATAGGTGTACATTTTTTTAATAACCTTTTATATCTAACAGCACTCTTGAGTGACAGGACACTCCTACGTCTCGGGGACACCCTTTACCTCATCTCTGATGTGGGGCCTTGGTGCCCAGCCGTGGTCAGCATGGAGATGGGAGGCACTTGCTTAGTGTCGGCACACGTGTGCACACACGGTGGTCCACACTCTGCAGTCTGCATGAGCTGGCGGGTGCGCTCAGTTTGGCAGGGTGCACACTCCCCCCAACATGCACATCAGGTGGAGGGGGTGAGGGGGCCACGTCCACAGATCACACTGCTGGGGCTGGGGAGACTCTTGCTTTGTTACCTTAGCAACAGTGTCATTCAGAGACCCAGTTTTTTCTTCTGCTTTCCTGTTCTTTTTTTCCTGCACCCTATTTTGGACTCCTGGATTTTTGACCCTCAGCTTGTTTTCTGTACCTCTGCTACTATACTGCTTCCCCGAACTCAGACTGTTTGACTACAGTTTTTCTCTCTCCCTTTGGATTTGACACTCTTGGACTTTTTTCTGATTTGTTTGTCACTCCTTGCTATTGGGTTCCAGACCAACCCCCTTACACACCTTGACTTTTAATCTATTTTTGTGGCTTTGGCCAAATTTTTGCAATTGGGGAAATAAACAGGACATAAAAATAGTAACAAAAAACTACAGTACAGTATAAAAGTAAATAATGATACAACTAAATAAAATTACAAAACATCTCCACGTGTTATTTGCCAAACACGATGGGCAAGCACAAGTCACCACACAGTATTTGGGAACTATTAAGCTAAAGGTCCACATATAATATATTGATAAATATAGTTCTCTTTCATGTGTAGGATACACAAAAAAGCACCTGGAGCTTGTATAATATCCTGCTGAATCTTTGAGAGGCTGGGCAAGCTAGCATGGACCAAAAGATTCATCTTCTGTGCTAATATAAGCTGAGGTATACCTGTGCCCAGGGGCGTACCTAGAGTATTTGGCACCTGGGGCGGATCCTGTGTGTGGCACCCCCCCACAAACACTTTAAAACTGCATAGCTTCTATCGTTATATACTGGTGCAGACATTGAAGGTGGTACAGCATTACTGTTATCATTATATACTGAGGCAGACATTGACAGTGGTACAGCATAACACCTATCACTATATACTGAGGCAGACATTGATGGGGGTACAGCATAACACCTATCACTATATACCGAGGCTGACATTGACAGGGGTACAGCATAACACCATATACTGAGGCAGACATTGACGGTGGTACATCGTAATCCCTATCACTATACATTGAGCCAGACACTGATAATAGTGCAGCATAACTCCTATCACTACTACTATATACTAAGCCAAACATTGATGTGGTGTAGGCCTACCACTTCATTGTCTGGCTTAGGGATGCACCGAAATGAAAATTCTGGACTGAAAATCCAGCATTTACCTGTCCGAAACCAAATACAACCCCCCACCATAAAAAAAATCTCACACTTTTATTTAAAGTAAGTAACACAGCAAAATAGGACAAAATAAAATTAAATAACAAAAATATATATATATATTAGGGCTGCAACAACGAATCGATAAAATCGATAATAATCGATTATGAAAATCGTTGTCAACGATTTTCATAATCGATTAGTTGAATCGATTTTTATCGATTTATAAAATTATGTTTTTCAGAGCAAACGCTCTGAAAAACTCCCGTCCTTCTATAATCCGATCTCAAATAGAGATCGGATTATAACTGTAGAATCCAGACCCCCCGCAAAGCTGCAGGAGACCTGGATCCTCTCTGCCACCCGGTGAGGGTCTGTGCAAAACACACAGACATCCTCCGCTTCTCCCCTTCCGCTTCTCCCCTCCCGCTTCTCCCCTCCACTTCCGCCGGGGCTTCTATTACTGAACCCGGCGTCATGTGACCTTCCGGTGCGGCTTCCATCATGGAAGCCCCAACGGAAGCGGAGGGGAGAAGCGGCTGTCTGCGCGCATCACACATACCCCTACCGGATGGCTTATCAGTCTTTCCCCCTGCCTTTGGTCCTTCATCTTCCTTAGCTCACCATTCCTTTTTCCTCTCCTGCCTTCAGACAATACTTATACTAGTGTGGCTGGTCCTTCCCTAACAGCGGCACTTTTACCTCTTGTGTAATACGTCCTAAAACCCTTTATATTGTAAGCTGTTTGAGCAGACCTCCCCTTACCTCTTGTCTCCCCTTTTGTTATGTTATATACTACTTATGTCCTGTTTACCCATGGTACAGTGCTGCCTAATATGATGGTGCTATATAAAATAGTAAAACCCATTACACAAAAATCACCTGGTTCCCATGTCAACAGCAAATCAAATCCATATGGCACCAGTGTCACCTCCACTCTGTTTGGACCTGTCAGCACCACTGACAATTCCGAAGGTGACAAGCAGGGCCAGCCCTGCCATGGAGCAGAGTGGGGCAATTGCCCCAGGCGGCACTTTTGAAGAGGCGGCAGTTGTCAGTACCCGCTCGGCGCCCCTCTCTCTCCTCTGCGAGCCCTCTAGCTCGGTCTCGGTGCCAGCTTGTGCTGCTGAGCGCCGGAATATGAAGTCATTTCCGGTGCTCAGCAGTGAAGCAGCACGCACCACGGCAGAGCAGGGAGACTTGCTGCAGGACTGCTGGAAGGTAGGTGAAGTACAAAGGGGGGGGGGGGGATAAGGTAGATAACAGGGAGGGAGGTGGTGGGGGTAGATAATGAGCAGTGGCGTCGGCAGGGAGGGGGCGGCATTTAAAACTTCGCCCCAGACGGCACTATTTCTTGGGCCGGCCCTGGTGACAAGGCTTTTATATGTATTGAGATGAAAAAAGAAGGAAGCTCACCTAATTTAAGGCACACTATGGAATGTTATGAAATACAAATTAAAATATATTTTAATAATTCATTAAATTAATGAGCTTCATGTTTTCATGCATGTTGACAAAAGGCAAGACAAAAAAAAAGGCACCGCTGGGATTCGAACCCAGGATCTCCTGTTTACTAGACAGGCGCTTTAACCAACTAAGCCACGGCGCCGACCTATGCCGTAAGAGGACCGGCCTCTAAACGTACACTAAACAGAAGGTCTACTATACAATACACAGTTTAACTTGTCATAAAGAAAGGACAGTGACACAAGTTGGTTTGCACAGCCTGCAAAGTGTAGGTGCCTTACTTCTGTGCGCTATTCCGGCGTCTGCCAGGAGGGGGGCGGGGTTACGTACAGTTCGCAGCGTGTTGGAGAATATTGTATCCTAAGCAGGCATTTCATTAAAGCGTTGGGAGTTTGCATAACGAGACTTAACGTGCGTATTACCATTACTTCAACAGGGAGCGCGGGAAGTCACTTAGGAGACGCCGTTAACGGTGTTGATGTGCAGCCACTGCGTAGCTAAAGTGCTCGGGAGAGCAGAGCCATGAATTGTCCTCGGCCTTATTGCATCTTCTCAAGAACATTTGCTTCTTTTGTAGGGCAAATGTTATCTCAAGAGCCACGCCTCTCGAGATAGCATTGCTATTGGTTACTGGTCGCCTTAATTTCTAGTAGTTTTTCTACTGCTTTTTCATTAAGTCTGGTGGGCTGTGCTTAATTGTGAGGCTTTGGAGCTAAACCCACTTCAGATAACAGCAGGAAAATCTACTGCTTCACAGACAAAGGTGGGCCAGTGGATACATAATCTATTTTTTCTGTGTGTATATTAGTAGATCTAATATGTGAGTCTGAGTGTCTTTGTATTTATATACAGTTCTATGCAGATTTTAAGAGCCAGCTTATGTTTTTAGGAGCCGGACAGTGATGCTGTCACATATAGTAATATAAGATGGCATAGCAAAAAAAGGGATATTTTCTCTTAAAATGTATGGAGAATAAGGTACTCATATACTGTATATAACATCGCCTTATGTATCTAACCTCACATCACAGCTTCTCTTCTCCAAGTTATTCTTTTAATCATCATGATTATTTGTAATATGATCATTTTTAACCATTTTAAGAAACATTCATTAAAATCTGTCCAGAGTTTCTATATGCCTCTCTGGACACCTTCCACTTTTGTCATTTACTTAAATTGTTAGCCATTTGGCATATTTCTCTAGAAATGTCTACACAAATGTTTGTATTATTGTTAAAAAGACATACCTCACCTTCCATACCTTTTGTAATATTGTTAAAAAAATAAAATAATGATAATCATTTTAGATATGCCACTAGGAAGAAGACCTCCCTCTAAATATTCACATTTAACTACAATCTCGTTATTCAGCTATTGCTTTGTCGGTTCTATTAATTTCCCGTCCTAACACAAGCATTCTATTTATGAGTCTTCTATGATGGTGTCAAATGTTTCACAGAGATCTAGTTATGCTGTGCCTCTTTGTCATTTCTAAACATGTTGTGGGACACAAGATTTGTGCACGCTTGCTGCATGACATGCCAAAGTGCTGATAGAAGAGCTGATACATGGATCAGCACTGTCATAGTCATAGGGGAGAGTTCCAACAGCATAAATGTGTAAAAAACAAAAAAATAATAATTTTTAAAAAAGTAATAGACTTAACTATGTTAAACAGTTTGATCTTTAAAATGAATAGGTTTTTTTAAAATTCAGAACATGGCAGGTCATTGTAGAAAACCAGTAAAAGCTGGTTGTTACACAAGCACACAAAGGGCAAGAGTTGATTTTACCTGATTATATTACCTAGTAAAGGTCATTATTCTTATTGACTTAATGAATTAGGACACAGTCTGCATGGCAAAGTTGTATTTGATCATCAGCAAATATTTAACCTTGAGAACTATCAATGTTGAAGTTGGTTGTATAATAGTCGAACAATGAATATAAGATTCTTGTTTATTATAAAATGTATAATTGTATACATTTGATTCATTCCCATCTTAGGCTTTCATCAACGTGAAACTCCTCAACACCTGTATACCAGAATTATATTTACCTTAAAACTTCACTTGTGGTGTTAGATCACTAGGTAGCTCCTGTAAGTCAGGGTAAAGTCCTCACAAAGCGATTGTCTTGACTTGAGTCTACTTTACATCACTCCCTCTTTAGCTGATCCTTGGACTTTAATATGATTCTGCTGAATTAATGAGTAACTACAACATGCCAAAAAATAATCCATAAAGATTGAGTGGCACCCTGGACATTAGAAAATCTAATGTAATTTAGTGGTAAAGAAAAATGTTGTTTCATTTTAACCTGATGACAAGGATCTCCACTGTGATATTTTGTTTCTTTCTTTAATGAAGAATTTCTTAGTATTTTCACCTTAGACCTACATTGTTCCAAACTGTCTCCACTGGAATTCTGGCCAATTGCAAGGTTTCTTTAGACAAAGAGAAATATTATTTCATATTGTAGTTTCTAACTATAATATAATATATACACATACAAATATTATAATGAATAATAATTTTAAAGAAAGTTGAAAGAATTATGGTTTTGGTGAAATGGTGCAATTAAGGGGTTTTCCAGGATATATACTTTTCCCATTTTACTGCCCAGCAAGTGCTACAGTGTAGTATGCATGGTGTGTACATTCTCAGAAGGAAATCAGTTACACAGTTATTCATCTCACATACTGTAGGGTAGTATGTTACATGTGATGGTCAGCAACAAGTGAAATGTATGTGTTCTGTGAAAATGGCTGATGCAGTCACCTTAGTTCAACTATAGAAACTGGTTAGACTGCTAAGCATTCCATCCAAGTTTTCATCTCATAGAACATTGCTTTGTTTCCATACAGCTTCATAATGGCAAATGAGGCACGACCCTGCCCATGTGACATTGGCGATAAGTTTGAACATGAAGGACAAGGAGAAGAAATACAGATTGAACACATAAAAGCATATGTGTGTAAACCTAAATCCAGCACTGACAAAGCAATCATTGTAGTCCAGGATATTTTTGGATGGGAGCTTCCTAATACAAGATTCATTGCTGATCTACTCTGTGCTCATGGATACATGTGAGATATATAAAAAAAAAGTTGCTTATATCTAATATTATATGACCATGAATTCCTCAGTATCCTCAAACATGGAAATCTTGACTTCTTACTGTACATATGTATACATATGACAGGGGAGGGCTGGCAGTCAGACAAAAAATCACACTCATACTCGCTACTACCTTGGGGTCACAGAACACAGTGTTAACTTGCCCTGCTGAGTCCTGCCTCTGTGGGCCAGCCTTAATTTTCCAAACAGGGCCAGACTGCCCTTGATATGCAGTTCCCTGCCAACAAAAACCCCCTACGGAGGGGCATTGATATGGATTATGGCTAGTGGATCTCTGTGTGTATACGGTGTATATATACACTGCTCAAAATAATAAAGGGAACACTAAGATTATACATCCTAGATCTGAATGAATGAACTAATCGTATGACATACTTGTGTCTTTACATAGTTGAATGTGCTGACAACACAATCACACAAAAATCCTCAATGGAAATCAAATTTATCAACCCATGGAGGTCTGGATATGGAGTCACAGTCAAAATCAAAATGGAAAACTACACTACAGACTGATCCAACTTTGATGTAATGTCCTTAAAACAAGTCACAATGAGGCTTAGTAGTGTGTGTGGCCTCCACGTGCCCGTCTGACCTCCCTACAACACCTGGGCATGCTCCTGATGAGGTTGCGGATGGTCTCCTGAGGGATGTCCTCCCAGACCTGGACTAAAGCATCCGCCAACTCCTGGACAGTCTGTGGTGCAATGTGGCGTTGGTGGATGGTGCGAAACATGATGTCCCAGATGTGCTCAATCGGATTCAGGTCTGGGGAACGGGCGGCCCAGTCCATAGCATCAATGCCTTCCTCTTGCAGGAACTGCTGACACACCCCAGCCACATGAGGTCTAGCATTGTCTTGCATTAGGAGGAACCCAGGGCCAACCGCACCAGCATATGGTCTCACAAGGGGTCTGAGGATCTCATATCGGTACCTAATGGCAGTCAGGCTACCTCTGGCAAGTACATGGAGGGCTGTGTGGCCCCCCAAAGAAATGCCACCCCACACCATTACTGACCCACCGCCAAACCGGTCATGCTGGAGGATGTTGCAGGCAGCAGAATGTTCTCCATGGCGTTTCCAGACTCTGTCACGTCTGTCACATGTGCTCAGTGTGAACCTGCTTTCATCTGTGAAGAGCACAGGGCGCCAGTGGCAAATATGCCAATCCTGGTGTTCTCTGGCAAATGCCAAACGCCCTGCACGGTGTTGGGCTGTAAGCACAACCCCCACCTGTGGACGTCGGACCCTCATACCACCCTCATGGAGTCTGTTTCTGACCTTTTGAGTGGACACATGCACATTTGTGGCCTGCTGGAGGTCATTTTGCAGGGCTCTGGCTGGGTTTTTGCCCTCCTACGGCCTCCTCCACGTCTCCTGATGTACTGGCCTGTCTTCTGGTAACGCCTCCATGCTCTGGACACCACGCTGACAGACACAGCAAACCTTCTTGCCACAGCTCGCATTACCTGAGCCACTTGTGTGGGTTGTAGACTCCGTCTCATGCTACCACTAGAGTGAAAGCACCGCCAGCATTCAAAAGTGACCAAAACATCAGCCAGGAAGCATAGGAACTGAGAAGTGGTCTGTGGTCACCACCTGCAGAACCACTCCTTTATTGGGGGTGTCTTGCTAATTGCCTATAATTTCCACCTGTTGTCTGTTCCATTTGCACAACAGCATGTGAAATTGATTCTCCATCAGTGTTGCTTCCTGAGTGGACAGTGTGATTTCACAGAAGTGTGATTGACTTCGAGTTACAATGTGTTGTTTAAGTGTTCCCTTTATTATTTTGAGCAGTGTATATATATATATATATATATATATATTGTCACCCTATATATATATATATATGTATAACTTCATTGTGTGTGTCTATATGTAAAATAGTCCCATAGCAAAGAAAATCTTTACGTGTTTATCTGTTTCATCTAATAATTCAGAGCAATCTGCCCAGATTTTTTTGTGGGAAAAGACCCTTGGAAACCAACAGATGACTGGTCTGTTTTCCCTGAATGGCTGAAATCTCGACAAGCAACAAACGTTGGCAAGTAAGATGATACATGGTATTTTTAAATATGTTTCTTTGCACAATGAGAAAAAAAATAGCTTCATAGTTATACAATGTAAAAAATGTAAGACTCGATAAGTGAAATTTAAATCAAGATGGCAATTTTTGTATCCTAGAAGATTGACTCTGTCTACATCATAATATTCTGTCAAGCTACTGAAAGTATGTGATAAAAGCTATTGTTATCAATGGCCCTATCAGTTAGGTGACAAGCAAACTTAATCCCTTAAGGATCAGGCTGTTTTTTACTTTTTGTACCCTTTGGGACCGAGGCTGTTTTAACAATTTTGCGGTGCTCGTGTTTCATGTAATTTTCTCCTCACCCATTTAGTGCACCCACACTATTATATATTGGTTTTTTTTTAGAACAAGAAGGGCTTTCTTGAGATACCATTGTTTTGATCATATCATCTAATTTCCTATAATAAAATATGATGAAAAATTGAAAAACAAACACTTTTTCTCACTTTTATTTGAAAAATCTTTTACTCATCCAAAAAAGCTAATGAAAAAACCTGCTAAATAGATTCTACTGTTTGTCCTGAGTTTAGAAATACCCAATGTTTTTATGTTTTTTTTATTTTGCTTTTTTCTGCAAGTTATTGGGCAATTAGTGCTATTTTAAAACCATTTTTTTCCAAATCTGGCCATTCTGCCCCATGTGCTATTTGGGGTATCTTTGAAGCTGGCCAACGCAATTTAACCTATCAAACCATATATTATTGAAAACTAGACACCTCAAGGTATTTCAAATGCTGGTATTTTAACCCTTTCCATGCCTGAGATTCTACCACCAGCCTTTGCCAAAGTTTGTAGTAGTAATTTTTTTGTATTTTTTTCACACAAATTGTAGTTCAGGTATAAATTTATAGCTCTGGGTATACTTCACTTTCAAACAACACCCCAATATGTGTTCAGCAACATCTCCCGAGTACAGTGATACCACCCATGCATGGGTTTGTCTGGTGTTTGGAGGCTAAAAGGCCACATTTGGGAAGTGCACTTTTCCCCCCATTTTGGTCAGTCTGTGCCTATGCCCTATCTTTGACCACTGCAATTTACCCCATCAAACCATTCTTTTTTTTTATTAGACACCCCTTCAGTATTTGAAATGCTTTTACTTTAACTCTTTCCATGTCAAGACTTTTGGGAAGATACAGCACTAATTTTAGCACTTGCTCATAATAATACACTTAATTTTTTATTTTTATTCTTTTTGGACTTTTTTACATTTTGCTGGAACTGGATGGTTTTTCTGATGCATAATTATTTTACTAGAAAGCTGGGCTCCATTGACTTGCATGGTTGAATGCAGTACCTGTATTCAGTGGCGACTCTAGAAACAATATATAGGGGGGGCACACAAGATACCACAGTCAAACTGGGGGGGGATTAATAATTTCCACCATTAAATCATACCACTGAAAAAACATATATATATTGCCAAAAGTAATGTGCTATGGAATGATACTTTTGTTATTGGACAATACAATACTTGATCATTCAACATGGGAAGCCTGAAGCCACAATTTAGTATGACTAATCCTTGAAATCCTTTAAACAACACAATACCTTAACTTTTGCACTAAATGATTTCAGGGCCTAATATTAGATCCTGCTGCTGATATGTATATATATATATATATTAGCCCCTGCTGCCCATATATATTAATATTAGCCCCAGTTGCCGACATATATATATTAATATTAGTCTTTGCTGCCGATATATATATAAATATATATATAAATATTAGACCCTGCTGCTGATAGGTATAGATCAACACATTAACACACAAACCCAGCTTTGCATGTATAGATCAATTGAAATTCACTTGTGATCTCAGCACTGAAGGTATATATCAAATCAACAGAATCAGACATACAAATCCTGTATTTGCAGGTATACAATAATAATATATGAAACGTAGCATTGCAGGTATAGATCAAATAAATACAAGGAAACAGCATTGCAGGTATTAATCAACTGAACAAGACATACAAACCCTGTATTTGCAGGCATACATAAATAATGTATGGAAACATAGCATAGCAGATATGGATCTACAGAATAACACAGAAACCCAGCTTTGCAGGTGTAGATCAATTGGAATTCACATAAAAACACAGCATTAAAAGTATATTTAAAACCCCCTAAATTACAGGCACAGATCACAGGTTTAGGGCTGAAACAACTAATCGATAAAATCGATAATAATCGATAATGAAAATCGTTGTCAACGATTTTCATTATCGATTAATCTAATCGATTTTTATCGATTATAAAAATTATAATCCAACCTCAAACAGAGATCGGATTATAACACTAGAATCCAGATCCCCCGCAACGCTGCAGGGGACCTGGATTCCCCTCACTGTCGGCCGGTCTCTCACTTCCGTCTCTCTCCCCCTCCCATACACCCCTCTGACTCCTCCCCCCTCCCATACATCACTCTGCCTCTCTACCCGGCTCCGTTACTGACTTCATAGAAGCCTCAGCGTAAGTGAAGGGCAGTAACGGAGGCTGTCTGTGCGCATCGTTTAGACCCCCACCGACTGACAGAGGATCATCCTCTCTGTCAGCCGGTGGGGGTCTGCATCGCACAGACAGCCTCCGTTACTCACCTTCACTTACGCTGAGGCTTCTATGAAGCTGCAGTGAAAGTTCCTGTCAGTAACGGAGCCAGGTAGAGAGGCAGAGCGGTGTACGGGAGGGGGGAGGAGGCAGAGTGGAGTATGGGAGGGGGGAGGAGGCAGAGTGATGTAGGGGAGGGGGAGGAGCCAAAGTGATGTATGGGAGGGGGAGGAGGCAGAGTGGTTATGGGAGGGGGAGGAGCCAGAGTGGAGTATGGGAGGGGGCAAAGTGGTATATGGGAGGGGGAGGAGGCAAAGTGATGTATGGGAGGAGGCAGAGTGGAGTATGGGAGGGGGGAGGAGGCAGAGTGGAGTATGGGAGGGGGAGGAGGCAGAGTGGTGTATGGGAGGGGGAGGAGCCAGAGTGGTGTATGGGAGGGGGAGGAGCCAGAGTGGTGTATGGGAGGGGGAGGAGCCAGAGTGGTGTATGGGTGAGTTATAGTGGTGTATGGGGGGGTATTATGAATTTCAGGGCATATAGGGGGTATAAGGCATATCGATATTAGGCATATCATGGGGGCATAAAACATATCTGGGGGTAAAAGGTATATCAGGGGGCTCAGTGGCATATAGGGGTATAAGGCATATCGATATTAGGCATATCAGGGGGGCATAAAACATATCTGGGGTAAAAGGTATATCAGGGGGCTCAGTTGCATATCACTGGCATATAAGAGGTATAAGGCATATATGGGGGCAGAGTGGCAAGCTGGGGGTCAGATGTGCATAACCGGGGGCAGTTTGGTAAAAATAATAAATTTTTTCTCATAGTTTTTATTAAATATGAAAAATAGTTAACATATGAATTAATATTTACTAATAACTTTGTATTAAAACCTAGTTTGAGAAACACTGTGTTTGGGTTCTTGTAGCTTTTATTATTATGTCAGTAAAATAAGAAGGTGAATAGAGAGAGAGAGAGGCCAAGTGTAAATTGTACGTTTTTTATTACATTATTTAAAATTTAAAAAAATTAAATTGAAATTAAATTTTTTTATCCGATTAATCGATTAATCGAAAAAATAATCGGCCAACTAATCGATTATTAAAATAATCGTTAGTTGCAGCCCTACACAGGTTGCAAACCCCAAAGCCAGCCCTGGCATCCACACTGCCCACATAGAACCTGGCCAGCACCCAGATAACACACATAAGATTTGCCATCTTTGTCCCATATACACCCTGCCTGTGCCATCTTGGTCCCTAAGGCTCAAACATCATGCTAGTGCCATCTTTGCCCTTCCACAATTATACATCTATGATACACACAAACACATTAACTCATGCTCTCCCTCATTCAGACAAATCATCCACATATTAACTCATGCTCTCCCTCATTCAGACAATTCATCCACATATTAACTCATGCTCTCCCTCATTCAGACAGTTCATCCACATATTAACTCATGCTCTCCCTCATTCAGACATCTCATCCACATATTAACTCATGCTCTCCCTCATTCAGACAATTCATCCACACATTAACTCATGCTCTCCCTCATTCAGACAATTCATCCACATATTAACGCATGCTCTCCCTCATTCGGACAATTCATCCATTTTAAGAAACTACGCTCCTTGGAGCTTCAAATGAGGGGCTACATGTATTTCTAGGACAAAAGTTGAGTGCACAAATAATGATGGAATATGTCGCTTTGGCTAGAAAATATGTTTTTTCTAACCATAGCATAACCATGTTCATTTGTGTCTTGCGCACTCCAGGTTTGTACTAGAAACACATACACCCCCTCATTTGATGCGCCAAGGGGTGTACTTTTTGTGCCATAATTTAACTTCTTACGTGAGCAGTAATGCCACGTCAGGGCTTCAACCCTAATTACTGACCATTCACACGCCTTTCATATCTCCATTCACTCGCAGAAGCACACACCATACTTTCCATACATTCACTCACAGAAGCACACACCATTCTTTCCCTTTACAATCCCAAAGAAATTATGGTAAAGGGAGAAAAAAAAATCACTTTTACAGCAAAAATAAGTCTTGCAGTAAAAATGCAAGGCGCTGCAGGGATGAGATGGTTACTCACGTACCGCACAGGCTAAATGGCTGATTTTAATAATATTTGCAGTTCATCAGGATTTCAAAAACTTGCTTCCCTCAACCGTTGGCTAAATTTAACTCCATGATCAATGGGATCGTGGGATAAAAAATTAGTATCGGCCATTTTTAAAAAGGGAATGTGACTTTTTATAGCTATATGATCACTGTGGTAACATTGGCTACCACAGTGATCATTTAGCTAGAATACTTAAACTTTTTTTTTTTAAATTTAAACTACTTTATGTTTAAATAATTTAATATGGGGGTCTCTAGGCAATTTTGATCTTTTTTTTAATCTGCCTTTAGAGACCCCCAAATCATTTTTTTTACATTTTTATTTTTGTAACTTAGTATTTTTTATTCTTTTACAAGCTATATACCATTGGAAAGGTGAGGTAATTACCTTTCCAACGGTATATGTTGGGGGTCTGTAGCTGCTTAGATGCCTGAGATACAGGCATCTAAGCAGCATGCCCCCATACCTCTTTAACTGACAATTGTCAGTTGTTAATAAAGTTGCGCGGTGACGTCATCGCGTCATTGCGCGAGACGTCACCGGCCGGATCGGGTGGCCCCGGTGATGCCCTTCAGTTTGAGGGGCAGATCGCCGGGGTAGGTGGTGATGGAGGTCCACAGACCTCCATCAAGGTAGGGTAGTGCTAGTGACGGCATGGTGCCGTCGTTAGCACCTGACTGTGACTGCTAGCGACGGCACCATGCCGTCGTTAGCAGTCAAGGGGTTAAAGTCCCATTGCGGGACTGTCCTGGGTGGCTTCAAATTCGGTGGGGGGGCAAGGAATATCCTAGGGGGGCCAATTGCCCCACCTTGCAACGCCCCTGTAGGGACGCCACTGCCTGTATTCAAGCTGCAAATGGAGCCAGAGTTCTCAAGAGGGTCTGGAGACCCTCTAGCAAACTTTTCCAACTTTATTTTTTTAAAGGATGCGCCGCCATCTTGCGAGTGGCAAAATCACTCACGGTGGCGGTTGTGACCGCTCTCTGGGACAGTCACAGAGCGTCCTGGGGTGAGTGTTTGGTGTTGCTGAATGCCTCGTTATCAAGGCATTTCAGTGACACCACTGAAGTTTAGGAGGCGATCGTTGATCGCGTCCTAAACTCTTTTAAAACAGGCGTCCGCTGCAATACAGTGTATGGTGGATGTTGACGCCCCAGGGAGGGCCTCTGATGCCGATCTCGGTGTTGCTGAATGCCTCGACATTAAGGCATTACAGCAACACCGTCTAAGCGAAGAAAGCGATTGTAGATCACTTTCTAAGCTTGTTTAATGAAATGACGTGGCCAGGCACGTCATTGGTTATCACTTGACTGTTTTTGCGTGACGTGCCTGGCCCGTCAATGGATGTTAAGGGGTGAAATATGCTTTGTGGTTTTTTTTTTGCAAATGGCATGTTACCTAATATGCTTGTTTAATGACCGTTTTTGCATGACGTGCCTGGCCCGTCAATGGACGTTAAGCGGTTAAATATGCTTTGATTTTTTTTTTATAAATATTTTTCTTGCAAATGGCATGTTACCTAATATTTTAAATAACAGAGGAGAGACGCTTAATATTTTATTATATTTATTATAAGAAGAGCTCCTAAAGGAGGACAACTGGCAGGTATAGTTAAGTACATTGTATTGTGTAGTCATTACTCTCCATTTACAGCACACTCATGTCCGTTTAGTTAGCATCACAACAAATAAAATGTTTAGTTGCTATTGTAGAAACATGTGAAACCTGACATGTCTAAAAATATACCCAAATTTAAAGTATACCAGGTAGCATGTGAAAGCTGGGGGCTCTAACACTTTGAATCTTTTTTTCTCTTTTTTAATGTTTGGGGCGAAAATAGACCCCAAATTTGTCTTTAATTGTATTTACTGTGCCTGTGCATTTGGTTACAGAGAGACAGATGTAGTTCTGAAGTATCTCAAAGAACAGTGTCATGTCAAAAAGATTGGAGTAATTGGCTTTTGTTGGGGAGGAACCGTGACTCATCACCTGATGTTAACTTATCCAGAACTAAAGGCTGGGGTTTCATTTTATGGTAAGTAAGGGTAATTTATTGTTTTAAAGAGCCCTAACTAAAACAACCTGAGGCACTGATCTCTTGCAACAGCAGCAAACTTTAATATTAATGGTCTCTGGGCCAACCTCTATTGTTGGCACCCTAACATACTTTATGTATTTGCGTGGACCATACTTGTCCATGTAATCGTTATAAGAACCTGTTATTTTTAGGTCAACTCACCCTCATCTTAAGCTGAAGCTGTGGCCAGATTTCACTGTTGATGTTGCAGAGACACATAGCAGACATCCATGTGTTTATTGAAATATCTATACAGTATATTTATGCTTGTGATTATACCAAATACATTTTTAATCAATGACATATCTAATTATTAATTACATCAAGAGGTGTTTTTGTTCCACACAACTTAAAATACAAGATAGACTTCATCATCACTGACAATACCAACTCAGAAACATATTGTATTAGTAATAAGGCCAGTATACTGCCCTCACTCACCTGCATTTGAAGCACAAGGTGTTCAATCACAGCACAAGAAACAGTCCTGTCCTGTCTCACAACCCAGAGAGGATATGCCAATTGAACATATAACTTAAGGCAGGGGGTTATTGAATCTATTCCCCTCAGTTTTATTCAATTTTCCCTTCATTTTCTTTGCCTGTAATCACACTGACAAACGGGCGTCAGCCAGGGCTTTGAAAAATTATTAGTGGAGAAAGTGGCATCTGTTGGTCTCTAAAATGTTTGAGCTTGGGGAAGCTGCTCATCTTGCTCTGTGAGAAAGACTCCTCTGGTAAACAGCTATATAATTACACACAAAACAAGCAATATTACCCATTTTCATATGTGGGCTTTTTGAGTTTTTATTCTTGTTTCTTACGTGGATTATGCATGTCAAAGCCCCCATGAGCATACCTGGGAACTTGTAGGCTCTGGCTACCTGGGGTCCTCCCTATTTAAGGGGAATTGCTTGGCAACATGTGGGGTTAGCCACATGAGGGAGTGGGGGCTATCTGTGGTGGATGGTAAGTGGACATGCCTAAACACCATTCCTCCAACACAATGATTTAATGCTGCAACCAAGAGTCTTCAGATGAAACCCAGAGAGGTCCCAGGTATCCCCATGAATTAACAGAGCCCTAAGTATCTACTTGTGTAAAAGCACCATTTATAATAGAGTATTTAGCCTATTGTAGCCCAACATTTGATGAATGTGGAATGATTCCTAATTATGCCATAGTATTTTGTAAATTTTCTATCCAACTGAATAAAACACAAATAATAGTGCAAAATGCTCATGTTAACTCTTTTGTGACACATGATGTATTACTACAGCTTTTGAAACATGATATATGTGACAGAGGTCACAGTACGTCCTATGGTTTTTGCACTGCCGAGGATGTTTCTCTGGCATCTCCCCAGTTAGCAGGAACTAGCATCGTTAGCTTTCTGCTGACTGATCCGGTGTAAAAAAAAAAAAAGTATTAATGTAGCGCCGACCGGCGGCATCAGCAGCCGTTTAGATTAGATTTCGTCCGGCCTGGGGGGCAATTGCCACCTGCCCCTGATTGTGGTTGTCAGGAGAGTTGTGGTTTTACCTGTCTCACTTCACTATTCATTATGGCCCAACACTGGCAGGTTTCTCAAGAAAGACTGGCTGTATTATATATGATTATGGCTGACAGTATAGTTTAATATGTGAAAAAGAAATCTCACTCATTTAACTATGCATTATACAGGACCAACCACTATCCTCCTGCATTAGAATCTTTATAGGAACAGACCTTCATAGTGTATCATGAAGTCAAGGAGTTGAAATCACCATTTTACCGTAAACTCTCCTGAAAATTCTCCTTGTAGTGAATAACTACCTCTTTAGTGTTATTCATAACTTTAGCAGTGTGGCTTTGTATGCTACTATGGACGTTATAGAATACCAAACTTATGTTAAAAATAATTTTACTTGTTTACTTTCTCTTATCTTAATTTACATCTGTTTTCATTATCATAGGTATAATGCTTGATCAAGCTAGCAGATATAATTTGCTAAACCCAACCTTATTTATTTTTGGTGAATTGGATCCTGTCATTCCACTTGAACAGGTAACAAATGTTTATATATTTATTTTTGAATTATTTTTGTCTTGAATGTCATCTACTCAAAGGAAATATAAATCACCCTCAAGGTAGATGCCCACTGTAACAAATACACAGCACATAACAGAAGTAAAAAGGTGCACAACAAGAAATTAAATAAATGCAGTGGAACATGTTATATCATATTACCGTATTTGCTCAATTATAAGATGACCCTGATTATAAAACGACCCCCCAAAATCTAAATATTTATTTAGGAAAAAAAGAAAAAGCCTGAATATAAGATGACCCTATAGGAAAAAAAGTTTTACTAGTAAATGTTAATTCATGTAAACTATTTTTTTTAATAAAATCTATGATTGAGAAAAATATTTTTTTTGTTTTTATTTCCTTTTATTTTACAACCTGCCCCCCAGTTATGCACATCTGCCCCCATATGCCACTGTGCCCCAGAAATGCCTTATACCCCTATATGCCATTGTGACCCATGATATACCTTTTACCCCTCTAAATACCACTGTGCCCCATGATATGCCTTTTGACCCCTTATGTGCCACTCTGTCCCCAGAAATGCCTTATACCCCTATATGCCACTCTGGCATTTAGGGGCAAAAAGGCATATTATGGGGCAGAGTGGCATATAGAGGGTTGAAACGCATATCTGGAGGCAGAGTAGCATTAAGGGGGTTAAAAGGCATATCATAGGGCACTCTGCCTACAGAAATGCCTTATGCCCCCCATTTAACCCCCTCCATGCCTCCATCGGGCATACACCCTCCGGCTGTAAGAGAGAATTTCCCGCAGCGTTGCGGGGAACTTTCCTGTCTGACAGCCGGTGAAGGTCTGCGCAATGGAACGCAGACAACCCTCGCTGCTAACGGCACCTCCTTCCAGCTGCAGCGGAAGTTGCCTATGCGAAGCTCGTAGACGTCTACCCGCTGCCCTGACTACACACCAGGGAGTCAGAAGCACCGGTAAGTATGGGGGGGGCATAAGACAGGAGGATCCAGGTCCCCTGCAGCGCTGCGGGGGATCTGGATCTTAGTCTCATAGTCAGACCTATTTGAGGTCTGATTATAAGATGACCCCGATTATAAGACGAGCATTTGCTCTGAAAAAAATCTTGTCTTATAAGCGAGCAAATACGGTATTAGCTTGGTTAGCTCAATCTACCATACATACATACACACTGACACCTTATAATACTGCCTGTGATAAGCAATAGGATGCCTCAGTTTTCATTACTTTGTCTGACCAATGAAGTTCTGTTAAGGGAGTGGACTGTATTAGCATTGCCAGAAATAATCGGCTCCGTGTGGTGTTTGAGCAAGTCAATCAAAGTATAAAAGGACTTCTTATAATGGCAGCCTCCAGATCTCTAGATAAAGGAAATTTATTGAAACAAAGAAGATAAAATCAGTTTTTAAGGATAAAAAATATTGTTGTCTATGGGACTTCTCTTTTAACAATGACGTGAACACACAACGTTCTGGTGCAAAAGAGGAAGAATGCCCTGCTATTACAAGTTTAAAAGGTGGAATAAGATTGAAATAGTTATGTCTTTTTGTAGGTGTAAAGAATATAAAATCGTATGTAGGAAATTCCAAGGAATAGGTATATCAATGGTAAAATGCTGAAGAAGGAAGTGGGAACAAATGATGATGGTTGATAAGAAATGTCAAAATAAAGTCATGGAGAAAACAAAGTGGGAGTTTAGGAATGTATTAAGATAAGCAAAGATAAAGGTGGTGCAGTGTTAAGGCCTAACTAGGTAAAGGTGAGGAGTTATACACAAATCCAGTGGGTTAGCAACACTGCAAATCAGCCACCAAATAAACTCTGAAGTGAATATAAAATATTTTTTATTCAGACTTTCATAAACAGCAGGACAACAAACTGGACACGTTTTGCACGTAAGTGCTCCTCATGGTGACACGTTTTGCACATAAATGCTCCTCATGGTGAAAGTTTATGCTGGAAAGTATGGGAACCCGATATGGGGGGGACTGGCACAATGGGCAGCAAATGAAGAGTTATGAAAATAACACAATTCGCATGGCAGTGGTTTTCAGAATGGATTGGAGTGGTGAAAAGCAGGAGCATGAGGCTAGTTAGTGTGGAGATGCAGTAATCTCACTCAAAATAAACCACACATTGCCAAAGAGACTTGTTCCTGTGCTTTGTTACTCTAGAGAACTGTACATATGATCCTAAAAGGTGGCCTCCAGGTACAGAGACCAATGGGTTTTGCCACAGGATAGAGTTTGCTAGACATAACTAGTAATAAAAGAACAAGAGGACAAAAAGACTAAAGACATTTAGAAAATCACAGTATTATTATAAAGTTTGTAATTTTGGTCACTGAAATCATTGGTAGCTCAACCAAAGATTGTGAGGATTGTGGTTTTATGATTGTTAAGTGTTGAATAAAAAAGTGCTTAGAACAACTTAAAGTATTTGGTGGAACCATCACTGGGGTACAATTTTGGACCCATAAAAGCATAGGAGAGGGGCTATGGAGATAAGAATAATTTGCAGTAATGTAGTGATAACAATATAGATTCTACAGCAACAAGTAATGAAGTACATTGTAACTGATAATTATCTATTTAATTCAATTAATAATTGACTCCCATAATCTATAAAAGGCAAGCAGGGTGCTGCGTTGTACAGCTAGAAGCATTAAAAGCAGAACGTGAGAGGTAATTCTGTCACTTTAGGTGAGGTCTGACCAGGGGTATGTAGAGTATTGTGTACAGTTCTGAAGACCCCATCTCCGGAAGGATATTGAACTTGAGACAAACGGAGCTCAAAGTGTATAGCTTGGAGGAAAGAAGAGAGAGCGGAGATGTGATAGAGACATTTAAATACATAAATGGGTTAAACAAAGTACAAGATGGAAGTTTATTTATAAGAAGAAGAAATGCTAGAATAAAAGCCCATAATCTAAAAGTAGATGGTCAGACGTTTACATGCAATGTAAGGATGTTTTACGTTACCGAGAGTGTGGTAGGTAAATAGAAAAGCCCCCCGTTAGAAGTGGTAGAGGCTAATACAGTGAGGGAATTTAAATATACATGGGACAGGTATAAAGCTATTTTGAATCTAATGAGAACAAGGATTGATTAAGGTCTGGATCCTAACATCAGGAAAAATATGCAGACCTGAAAATGAAAAGCAGCCCTGAAAATATTTGGACACCAACCCACATGCCACCAAGAGGGGTGTAACTAGAAAAACTGCACCCCAGTTTCACAAGCAACATGTCCCACACTGCCCTCTTAGCCCCAAACAGCTTGTCTGTGCCATCTAGTAACTCTCTCTTATAGTAGCAATTAGGGTTAAGGGTTTTCAGGATGACTAATAGGATGTATAAATAAAATGAAAAGAGAAGTTGCCGGGTTAGTGCATGCATGGTTTTAGAAGGTGGTTGGCACACAGCTTGGGATGTAACAGGAAGGCTACGAGAAAAGGAGAGAGGTGAAATAAGAGAAAGTTGTTTTAGGTAACAGGGGCAGCATTTTGGCATGTGGGAGACGAGCAGGAATCAGGACAAAGGAGTGTACATAAAAAAAATTCTCAATCATAGCTTTTATTAAATATTAAAAAATAGTTTACATAATTTAATATTTACTAGTAAAACTTTTTTCCTATAGGGTCATTTTATATTCAGGCTTTTTATTTTTTCTTATTTTTTTTTCTTATAATCGAGAAAATACGGTATATATTTCTTTAATGATTGGACTGTGTTTTTTTTATTTCAGGTAACTGTACTAGAGGAAAGATTAAAAGAACACACAAAAGTTGATTTTGAGGTAAAGATATTTCCAAAACAGACACATGGATTTGTACACAGAAAGAAAGAAGACATAAACCCTGAAGATAAATATTACATTAATGAAGCAAGAAAGGACATGATAGATTGGCTTAACAAATATATCAACTAAATTGCAGATATTCACTTGATGTTAAATTGTGATTTCACTTTATTTCCACAGTTAATAAATAACAAGAAATTCTCAATGCTTATAATAGCCACACCAGATGACTAAAATGCCTCTCATAATTTTAGAAATATTTTGACTACTAATACTACTGCTGGAAGTGAACACATTTTAAGAGGAACTGTGTTTTGGAGGAACATGTAATTTTTACTTAGCTAAAATGTCTTGAAAATTGATAATTTCTCTTGATCTAAAATACTACCATGTGTTGTTTTTTTTGTTCTGCAGTAATCAAATTATGCTTGGGATAAGTAAGTTACTATTTTTGTAATCATAGTTTCTCATTAATAAAATACATATGGTTAATAACTCATTGACATCATCTTTGGTTATGACATTCTATAAAATAAAGTGTTGCAAATGGTCTTGCGGAAGAATGCAAATTTTCTGCCAGTATTTTCTGATAACATGCTGCATTCATCTGTGCCTTTAGAGTTCACACACCCCAAAAACATCACTGAACCAGCACAATGCTTCACAGTGGGGATGGTATTCTTTTTGCTATAGGCCTTGATGACCCCTCTCCATACATAGCGCTTATGATTGTGACCATAAAGCTACTTTATACTTTATGGTCTCATCACTCCAAATTACAGTGTGCCAGAAGCTGTGAGGTGTGTCAAAGCGTTGTCGGGCATATTGTAACCGGGCTTTTTTGTGGCATTGGTGCAATAAAGGCTGCTTTCTGGCAACTTCACCAAGTGGACAGTTGAAAGATGTCCCAACTATAATTGCAAAGACCGCTTATTTCATTTTTGGTCCACTAAATTACATGTTGGTGAGGTTTACTTTCTGGTAGCTTATAATTGCACAAAATTGGGACTGTCCAGCAACAAAAAAACAGGGCATTTGGCAGGTATGCTAAAGGTACAATTTGATCCCAAAGACAATATTATCCCCAAACAGCTTGTCACTTGCCAGTACCATTGTTGTCAACAAAAACAGCTTTTTCAGTGCCATATTTACATCAACACAGGTAAACTCCCATCTTTATATCCAAACAGCTAATCAGTGCCAACTAGGTCGCCAAACAGGACCAAAACAGCTAAATGGTGACATGTTGCTTCCCAATGTCAGAACCCACGGCGGGGTCCTCGCCGGCAGTACTCACCTGCTCCGGGTAAGCGGTCCCGCGCCGCGGCTGTCCCGTCCTCCTGTCAGGACCGACGGCAGGGTCCTCGCCGGTATCACTTACCCGCTCCGGGTAAATGGTCCCGCGCCGCGGCTGTCCCGTCCTCCTCAGCCGGCCGCGTGGTGGTTCCTAAGCGCGCGCGCGCCCTCACAAAACTTTATGTGTTCCTCGTCGTTGCCGGCGGGGAACACGCGCGAGTGACGTCACGTCTATGGGCGTGGCGATCACTGGCGGGAAGTTTAAAAACTGAGCACTGAAACTCATTCAGTGCTCAGTTACTGTGCCTTATACCTCGTTTTCCTGTTATCCTAAGTGCTATCTCGTGTACCAGACCCCGGCTATTCCTGATGTGCTATCTCGTGTACCAAACCCCGGCTATTCCTGATGTGCTATCTCGTGTACCAGACCCGGCTATTTCTGGTGTGCTACCTCGTGTACCAGGCCCCGGCTATTCCTTTCGTTCCTGTTTTTTCACCTATATTTTCTCCGTTCCGGGCAGCTCACGCCTCACATAATAACTGAGCCCTTCTGGAACCCGCAGGCTTATCCGAAGCCATCACGGCTCTGACTCAGCAGATGGCGGTGATGAACCAATCTATGCAAGAGATGCATGCTAGCCAGCATCAGCTAAGACAACAAGTTCACCATCTTCAAATGCAACAGAACGCTCCTTCCGACCAAGCGGCTGCTGCCCCTGAACCTGCTATAGAAGGGGCCTCTGCTCTGGAACCTCAAGTACCTCTCCCTGAAAGATTCTCTGGAGAGCGTAAGAAGTACCGTACATTCATCACCGCTTGCCAGATTTTGTTTAATCTCAAACCACGGACTTATTCCTCAGACTATGTCAAGGTCCATACTGTAATTTCGCTGCTATCTGACGAACCTCAGCTATGGGCACATCATCTGTTACATAGTCACAGCCCTCTCTTGGATTCCTGGTCCTCGTTCTGTCAGGCTCTCGACGCCCTCTATGAGGACCCATACCGTGTTTCTTCAGCTGCCTCTACCAAGCAAGGCCGTAGGCCTGTAGAGGAATACATTACTGAGTTCCGTTGCGTTGCTCTATAATCTACTTGGAACGACGCCGCGCTTCATGATCAATTTCGCTGGGGACTCTCTGACGCCATCAAGGATGAACTGGCTCGTACCAATATTCCTCCTGTTCTGGAAGACTTCATCAGTTTAGTCACCCAAATTGATCGTCGTCTGAGAGAGGAGACAGGAACGTCTCGTTTCCCCTTCAGTCTGGTCTCGTGCTCAAACCGCAGTTCCAGTACAACCAGTAGAGTCAACGGAAGAACCGATGCAAATAGGTATCGTTCGTGGACCTCTATCACCTGCTGAAAAACAGCGACGCAGAACACTGGGACTCTGCATGTACTGTGGCCGTGCAGGCCATCAATTCAAGGACTGTCGTACCCGTGCCCGGTATTCTAAGGGTAATGAGACTGTCGGTCATTTATACACTCATATTGAGAGAGCACCTTGTTCTTCATCTCATCTCTCGCTTTCTGTATCATTACAATGGAATAAGAGCTCCATACCCCTACAAGCTATGGTGGACTCCGGAGCCAGTGGAAATTTTATGGATGCTGACCTTGTCAAATCACTATTCATCTCTACCCGTCTCAAGAAACATCCGGTTGCTATTCAGCTGGTAGATGGCAGTCCCCTGAAATCTGGTCCTATCCGCCCAGAGACTACTACCCTCACAATCAGAATAGGAACCAGCCATGTTGAAAGCCTACGATTCGACGTAGTTCCTTCTCCTATATCCCCTATCATTCTCGGACTCCCCTGGTTGAGGATCCACAATCCCGTCATCAACTGGGAGACCGGTGTTTTTAAATTTTCTTCCGCGCATTGTACTCAGACCTGTCCATTTCGGACAATATTCCGATACCTTACAGGAGGTTCAAAGACGTGTTTGAAAAAAAAAGCGCATATAGACTTCCTCCTTCTCGTCCATATGACTGTCCTATTGACTTACTACCTGGTTCTGCTATTCCTTTCGGTAGGATATACCCCCTGGCTGAACCTGAATTGGCTACACTTAAAGAATACATCGATGAAAACCTCTCTAAAGGGTTTATCCGCCCTTCTACTTCCCCAGCAGGGGCCGGAATATTTTTTGTCAACAAAAAGGATGGGGGTCTTCGTCCCTGTATTGATTACCGCGAACTGAATAACGTGACTATCAAGAACAGATACCCCCTACCACTCATATCGGAATTATTGGAACATGTACGTTCAGCCACTGTATTCACGAAAATCGATTTACGTGGTGCTTATAACTTAGTCAGAATAAGAAAGGGGGATGAATGGAAGACAGCTTTTAGATGCCGTTACGGTCACTTTGAGTACTTAGTAATGCCTTTCGGGTTATGTAATGCTCCCGCCACCTTTCAACATTTCATCAATGACATTTTTCGGGACTTTCTGGATCGGTTTGTAATTGTCTACCTAGACGACATCTTAATTTTCTCTTCCTCTTTGGAGGCTCATCGAGACCATGTGTGCCAAGTTTTATCCAGACTACGTTCCAATGGATTATATGCTAAATTGGAAAAATGTGTCTTTGAAGTTCAGACTGTCGAGTTCCTGGGATACATACTTTCGCCCACCAGTATACAGATGGACCCCCGTAAGATCTCCACTATACTCCTATGGCCTCCACCCATTGATCGAAAGGGGGTACAAAGATTCGTGGGATTTGCTAATTACTATAGAAAATTAATCCGTGATTTTTCTAAGCACATACATCCTATCACTGCCCTTACTTCAACTAAAAATAAATTTTGTTGGTCCACAGCTGCACAGAAGGCTTTTGAATTTAAAAAAAAAAAATTTATTTCTGCACCGATTCTCAAATTACCGGTTCCCCACAAACCTTACATCCTCGAGGTCGATGCTTCCGACACAGCTGTGGGTGCTATTCTTTCCCAAAGGCAAGATACTGATGGTCACCTACATCCAGTTGCTTATTTTTCACGGACTTTATCCTCCGCAGAAAGAAATTATTGTATCGGAGAACGCGAATTACTAGCAATAAAGTTGGCCTTAGAGGAATGGCGGCATTTACTTGAGGGGGCCTTGTATCCCATTACGGTATATACTGATCACAAGAATTTAGAATATTTACGTACCGCCAAAAGACTTCAACCAAGGTTAGCAAGATGGGCTCTGTTTTTCACAAGATTTCAACTCCATATCACTTACCGTCCGGGATCACGCAATACTAAAGCGGATACCTTGTCCTCTACATCTAGGGTGGATCACGACACTGTGTTACCATCCCAACACTTCATTGCAGGGACACATACGCTATGGGACTCTATCCGGAATACTACCGGTCGGATGAACCCTCCTAATGTTCCAGGATTACAAGTTCGACAAGGATTTTATTATCACCGAGATTGTATATTTGTTCCTCCGGAGAATCGTATCCAAGTTATGCAAGCTTGTCACGACTCGCCCCTTGCTGGACACAGAGGGGTGAAGCAAACACTGGAATTGATTCAACGTTCCTTTTGGTGGCCTAATATGACAGAAGGGGTCAAAAACTTTATATCCTCCTGTCCTACATGTGCACGATCCAAGGACTCGCATCATAAACCCGCAGGCCTGTTACAACCTTTACCGGTCCCAACTAGACCATGGTCCTGTATCTCTATGGACTTTATTACAGACCTCCCACCATCCAATCGTTTTACTACACTATTAGTCATAATAGATCGATTTACTAAAATGGCTCATTTCCTTCCTTTTGATCATCTCCCCTCAGCTACAGAGACTGTACATTCCTTTGTTAAAGACATTTTTCGACTCCATGGGTTACCAGAAGACATTGTTTCTGACCGTGGATCCCAGTTCACTTCACTTCACATTTTTGGAAAGCTTTCTGCAAGCAGTTACACATCCAACGTTCTCTGTCAACAGCCTTCCATCCTCAAAGTAATGGTCAGACGGAACGAACTATATCTTCGACATTAGAACAATATCTTCGTTGTTATACTACATACCTACAAAATGACTGGAGTCATTCTCTACCTTTGGCGGAATTCGCCTATAATAACCATTTTCACCATTCTATTAAGATGTCGCCTTTCTTTGCTACTTACGAATTTCACCCATCGATGTTGCCTGGATCTCCACTTCCGAGCTCTGTCCCATCAGTCACCGACCATGTCAAGAATCTTACCAAAACCTACCTGCTCTTACGCAATACCTTACGTACGGCCCAACTCCGTTACAAATCGTTTGCCGACCGTCATCGTCGTGTTGCTCCTTCCTATAGGCCTGGTGATAAAGTGTGGCTCTCTACTCGTCATATCAAACTCACGTGCCCTACGAAAAAATTAGGGCCTAAATTTATCGGGCCTTTTTCTGTTGTCCATGTCTTTTTCTCATCTGCTCTGGAATTGAAATTACCTGCTTCTATGACCGTTCATCCGGTATTCCATGTCTCTTTGGTCAAACCGTGGACAGCTAACCCCTACCCTGGTCGTTGTTCTGCTCCTCCTCCTCCTATCCTTGTCAACAATGACACAGAGTACGAGGTCAAGGACATTTTGGATTCATGTCTTTTTCGGAGACGTTTGCAATATCTCATCCGTTGGGAAGGTTATGGCCCTTAGGAGGACTCTTGGGAGTTTGCCTGCGAGGTCCACGCTCCTCGTCTTGTGTCCTCTTTTCATCGTCACCATCCTAGTCGCCCAGGTCTGGGAGTCCAGAGGCCTCTCCTTGGGGGGGGGGACCTGTCAGAACCTCGCCGGCAGTACTTACCCGCTCCGGGTAAACGGTCCCGCGCCGCGGCTGTCCCGTCCTCCTGTCAGGACCGATGGCAGGGTCCTCGCCGGTATCACTTACCCGCTCCGGGTAAACGGTCCCGCGCCGCGGCTGTCCCGTCCTCCTCAGCCAGCCGCGTGGTGGTTCCTAAGCGCGCGCGCGCCCTCACAAAACTTTATGTGTTCCCCGTCGTTGGGCGTGGCGATCACTGGCGGGAAGTTTAAAAACTGAGCACTGAAACTCATTCAGTGCTCAGTTATTGTGCCTTATACCTCGTTTTCCTGTTATCCTAAGTGCTATCTCGTGTACCAGACCCGGCTATTCCTGACGTGCTATCTCGTGTACCAGACCCCGGCTATTCCTGACGTGCTATCTCGTGTACCAAACCCCGGCTATTCCTGACGTGCTATCTCGTGTACCAGACCCGGCTATTCCTGACGTGCTACCTCATGTACCAGGCCCCGGCTATTCCTTTCGTTCCTGTTTTTTCTTGGTGTGCTCCAAGTTGTTACCTGCATACCGGGTTCCCACCTATATTTTCTCCGTTCCGGGCAGCTCACGCCTCACACCCAAACAGCTAAACAGTGCCATCTTTTTCCCCAAACAGCTAAACAGTGCTATGTTTGTCCCAAGCTTCCCAGTGCCACCTTTGTCACTAAACAGCTTCCCAGTTCCATGTGTCACTAACCAGCTTCCCAGTTCCACCTTTGTCCCAAGCTTCCCAGCGCCATCTTTGTTACTAACCATCTTTGTCCCCAGTTGCATTTTGTCACTAAGCAGCTTTGTCATCTTTCTCCCCCGTTTCCCATACCTGGGAACTTCTGGGCTCCGGCTAACCAGAGCCTTCCCTTGCGGGACGCGGCCAGGACTGCCCGCTGACGCCAGTGGGAAGTCCATCTGACGTTGGGGGCGTTTCCGCTGACGTTGGGGGCGTTTCTGCTGTCAACGGGAAACACCCTCAAAGGGAAAATGGGCAGGGAGCGGGGCGTGTCAAGACCCTGCTCCCGGGACCCGGAGGATTCGGGTCTTGACCCGGAGAACCAGAGAAGCGGTGCTTGACCTGGCAATCTCCGGGCAGACCCAGAGAGTTCTCAGTTATGCCCATAGCCATATTTGTCACTAAACATGGGAATAAAGGAAGCCGCTTAGCGACAAAGATGCCTATTGGAAACTGAGGACAGGCACTGGCTCCACTCACGAAAATTATTGAGCAGTGCTGACGCCTACCAGGAAAATGATTGAGCCGCACCGGTGCTGCCCACGAAAGTTATTGAGCAGCGCTGGCTAGCTCAATTCCCTTTACGATAGAGGGGGGCAGCTTCGTAAAATGCCAGCCCAAGATCCACCTCCACGGAGAGCTGCTTGGGACATGAAGTCCCATTGCGGATGTCACAGGCAATCCAAGATGTGTGGTCACCCAAAAGTTCCCAGGTATGCTGATGCGATCGACCTAATCTCCACAGAGGTTCTGAATGAAAGGCATTAGAATAACTCTGTTGCTCTCTGGGTACAGGTTAAAATACTAGGCCTTCACAATTATATAAGTTTACGGAGAAAGGTTAAAAGTCCCATGAAAAGTATGCACCAAGAGATTTTTTTTTTATTTTGTTCCTTTATATCAGATCAGGAGACTGCAATTATAAGCAGTCATGTGACATTTTGGGCGTCTGCCTAATATGACGTTGTTGTCCGTCAACATTATATAAAAAACTTTTTACATACTTTTTATAACAACATAATATTTCGAATACTCATTTTTAATGTGATACTAGTAATTAAAATAGTAGGAGTTCTTCTTTAAGAGACTACATTGTGTCTTTGATGTTTAGAACTCTCAAGATAATCATTTCCAGGTTGATCACATGACATGCATCCCGCGCCACAGTCCTCTCGCTCCGACAGAAACATTTCCCGTGTTAGCGGCCTCACGCGCAGCGTTTCCGTGTTCTCGTGTCGCAGTAAGCCAGCCAATCCCGTTCAACGTTTCTGTTTCCCGTTTTGTCGGAAGGTTGGCTAACCGCGCGGGGGCGCGCGCGCCTGATATTCGGCCTGTTCTGTTTTGGGACGTAGGCGGTGCGTCAGTGGAACGAGCTTGAGGGACTGAGTCTGCGTCACGGGTCGGACAATATGGAGACCACGGAGGAAGGTAAACGAACCGTGTGTGAAATGTGTACATGTATTAAATGCACGGTCAGTAGTTTGACTCTTTATCAGTATCCGGTTACTCCATTATACCTATGAAAATGCTGTGATCTGTGGTTACTGTCACCGTACATCTCCGTGTTTTCATTCTCCTTATATGTAGTAGGAATTATTATACGTCTGTGCATAGGTAGTACGCCCCTGATGTAAAACTGTCACTGTGAAGATGTCCACTCGTGCCTCTATGTGTAAAGGATAAGGATCACATACAGGAAGTGATCTCCTCAGCGACTCAACATCAGTGTAATACTGAGCACTGAAAGCTGGCAACAAAGCAAGAGATCTCCAATGTATCTGTGGTTTTTTTGTAGTCGGCCTGAGTGGCACTGACCCCTAAATGGGATGCCTACCTTTATTTATATATGTATGTGTGTGCTGGTGGTTGTCCCTGCCAAACAGCATTATCAATAATCTCTTATCAATATAAATAATATATAATTAATATATATGTTATGCTTTACTACAAATAATATATATATATATAATGTATATGTATCTAATTTAATAAATCAGAAGAACTGTAATTTTAGGATCTATGGATTTGTCACCTTATCCTCATATGTTCATACACAGAAACATCGCGTTTAATGGTATAGAATCAAGTTAACACTAGGAAAATCAAATGGCTATTTTTTTTCTTGATTTTTTTTTTAGTACTTGGGTACACAAAATAAAAACAGTAATGTAAATAGGGAAAAACCGACCGGACTACATTTCTAGATTTCTGTCCATTAATTTTGTGATATAAATAGTCCAGCCATCTATCGCCGTTTTTATGTAACCATTGGGCCTCCACTAAGTTATCTTCTGTTTCATCTAAGACGTTTTTGCCTTTGATCCTACTTTAACTACTTACAAGAATTTTGAGTTTTATGGTTACTCACTTTCTTTTACCACCTGTAGACGGTATTTATAGGTTTATTCACAAACTTTGAATGTAATTATTGCTTGCACATTTATATAGCTCTGTGGTTTGAGCTGTTTGTAATGTATAATAATGTTCTAATGAATGCATCTCTCTATACTGGTACATCCTTGCTTACTGTTGTTAAATTGGCATCATTTGTTGTTGCATCATATGTTTAGTTACTTTATGGTTGCATCATGAATACCAGACTTAAATTTAAAGCGATGCAAATATGCTGTGCTGTTTGAGTGACTAATGTGAATATAATTGGCTTTGATCACTGGATACCTAGTCAGAAATATTTCTGCAGATGTGCGCATTTTCAGCAGACTACCGATATACATTTTTGGACATGCATGTACAATTTTATCCCGTTTGTGGTTTACAGAAGATCTGTCAACCACATGCAAATGAATAGCAGGTGCGCTTTGTGGCGAATACAAATCAATATATGTACATTCTTTTAGAAATTTTACTAGCATGTTTATGGAATAAGAGGTATTATAAGTAAGGCAAATCAAACTTTCCTCAGTACCCCGTTTCAACGGGAATGCATGCAAGCTTCCTTCTGACGTCACAGTGTCGTTGAAGAAATCAGACACTTTGCACCAGACTTAATGCATTTTTAGCACCAATGTGTATATAAGTACACAAATTAAAGGATCAGTCTTTTCCCCATTTTACTACTATAATTTGGAGTCTAACTTGCATGTGCTTCGTTCTTCAGTAATTGGCGTTCAAAAAAAAAATGAGTAAAGTCTGAAAACAGAAAAAACATTGTTCCCACAATGCTGTGGCTTACTCACTAATTTTCAGCAATGCTGCTTATATAACCTTATTTAGAAAAAAAGAAGAGCTATAGTGAAACCCTGCTTATTATTGATTGTTGCTGTTTGTAACATAATATTTAAAATGCCAATTCTATTATGTAACTGAATATCAAATAGTATACTAAGCTTTTGAATGAGTGGATTGAATATACTCTTGTATGTACACCTTGGGGAAAGTGACAAAAGATAGAGGCTAATCAAATTTTTAGTTAAATGGACTTGCCATCCTACTCATGTTGGCTTATGATTTTTTGGATAAGGTAGAATTCATTTGATAACGATTAAAATAGACATTTGAACAGTTTTGTTTTTTTTGTAAAGTAATAGGCTCATGTTGTAAATAAATTGAATCTGAATAATGGCAGTTTTTCCCCTTTCATGGTTCAGCTTTTTATACTGCTTATGATGGAAGAAAATTGATTTTCTTGCTCATCAGTTCAGGATATGAATTTTCTTTTTTCTTAATCTCAATATGACAGCGTGTTAAACACAAATCTAATCAAGTACTGTGGGTATATGAAATATGAATTAGATAAATTAAAAAAAAAAATTGATAGCACAGTAATGTCACCATGACATCACTGGCATAAAAAATGTATGAGAGCCCCAAAAAGGATCTCGAACAGCTCTAGGAAAATAATAAAATTAAGGAATTCTACTAAAAGAATGTGCCATCTTAGCCCTTCTACTGTAAGCAAAGAATATTAAAATAATCAGTACCCCAACCACCTTACGCTAACAGTATTAAAAATATGTAAAACTTTTTTCTGTTTTTCTATATGTTTTTATTTTTCACCAATAATTTGTTTTGTGTATTTGAGGTTTTAAAAGAACCTGCTTTTCCTGAACAAAATTTTGTATAACTTGTGTGGGGTCATCAAGTAATTGAAAAGGAGATCTGGGCTTGACAAACATACGGTAAAATAGCAAAAAACAAAATAAAATTGAAAAAAAAGACCTATGACTTCCCGCAGCATATATATCTCCTTGTGTATTTGCATTTGGTGGAGAAATCACTGATGATTTCCCCACGTTTTGGGGACAGGCTCAGGCACCCACAGTAAGGGAATGGGTTACGTGAGTAGACTGAATTAGGCAAATTGGGGAACTTATACTTTCCATCTCTGATTATTTTGGGAGATACACAACCACCTGCTACTATTGGCTTGATTACCACCGTTTCCTTGGCGTTTACTAGATATGTGCGCTAGGACTGCTAAGGGATGTGGACATGCACTATATTTGTGGGTCAAGTTCTTCTCTAACATTCTTTCTCTCCTTTTGATTTCTGTATAGTGCTTTCAAACATTTTAAGGTTTTGAAAAGAAAACTGCGTCAATATGATTGACAGATGATGTGATACTGCAGCTTTTTGATACAGTTCTTTTTCGAATCTCCTTGGCAATATCCTAATTGTATCACATCTTGCGAATCACACTTAACACGTTTTGTAATTGTTACATGTATGCTGCTATTCTTTCACATATTTGTTGGCACAAACTGTGGCAGTAACTATATTGAAACTACTGTTGCTGCTGTGACACCCCACCTTTTCCTCTAATTCCTTTTGTGTTAATAATGTGTAATCCTTTTCTGTATACTACAAAAAGACACTGTCTTATAACATATCTGCTTTTGCCCAGAAGATATATGCAGAGTGTGCCGATCAGAAGGGACCCCCGAGAAACCACTCTATCATCCGTGCGTTTGCACTGGCAGTATTAAATTTATTCATCAGGAGTGGTAAGTTGCAGAATTGCCTACAATAACTGTAGTTATATTTTGTGATCTGTCAAATCTGTAAACCTATATTCACTTGGAATTGCATATTTTGAACACTGATCTGCACTTTGCTTTTGTAGTTTGGCTTACAAATAAATACACATAATTAGGGCTGCAACTAACGATTATTTTAATAATTGATTAGTTGGCCGATTATTTTTTCGATTAATCGGATAAAAAAATGCAATTTTATTTTAATTTAAAATAATGTAATAAAAAACGTACAATTTACACTTTCATCTCTTTATCGCAATGGCCTCTCTATTCACCTTCTTATTTTACTGACATAATCATAAAAGCTACAAGAACCCAAACGCAGTGTTTCTCAAACTAGGTTTTAATACAAAGTTATTAGTAAATATTAATTCATGTTAACAATTTTTCATATTTAATAAAAACTATAAGAAAAAAGCCTTGTTTATATTTTCTTTTATTTACCAAACTGCCCCCAGTTATGCACATCTGACCCCCAGCTTGCCACTCTGCCCCCAGATATGCCTTATACCTCCTATATGCCAGATATGCCACTGTGCCCCCTGATATGCCACTGTGCCCCCTGATATGCCACTGTGCCCCCTGATATGCCTTATACTTCTTATATGCCAGTGATATGCAACTGAGCCCCCTGATATACCTTTTGGCCCCAGATATGTCTTATGCCCTCCTGATATGCCTAATATCGATATGCCTTATACCCCCTATACGCCACTGTGCCCCTGATATGCCTTATACCTCCCTATATGCCGCTGTGTACCCTGATATGCCACTCCGCCCCCCCATAAATGCCCTGTACCACCCTGAAATTTATTATACTCCCTGATTCATCACTCTGCCTCCTCCAGATATGCCACTCTGAAATTCATTATACCCCCCCATATACCACTCTACCTCCCCCTATACACCACTCTAACTCCCCCAGATATGCTACTCTGCCTCCCTGAAATTCATTACACCCCCATACTCCACTCTGCTACCCTGAAATTCATTATACCCCCCCATACACCACTATAACTCACCCATACACCACTCTGCCTCCTCCCCCCTCCCATACACCACTCTGCCTCCTCCCCCCTCCCATACACCACTCTGCCTCCTGTCAGCAACGGAGGTTCACAAGACACCAGGTAGCCGGGTAGGGAGGCAGAGCTGTGTATGGGAGGGGGAGGAGCCAGAGTGGTGTATGGGAGGATGGCTCCCATACACCCCTCTGACTCCTCCCCCTCCCATACACCGCTCTGCCTCTCTCTCGACTCCCTGGTGTTTTGTGAACCTCCGTTGCTGACAGGCACTTTCACTGCAGCTTCATAGAAGCCTCAGCGTAAGTGAATGTCAGTAACGGAGGCTGTCTGTGCGCATCGCGCAGACCCCCACCAGCTGACAGAGAGGATGATCCTCTGCAGGTGACCTAGATTCTCTGTCAGCGAGTGGGGGTCTGCACGATGCGCACAGACAGCCTCCGTTACTCACCTTCACTTCCGCTGGGGTTTCTACATCATGTGATGCTGCCACTGCATCGTAGGAGCGGAAATGGAGGGGAGAGGCGGAAGTTGTCTGTGCGCATCGCACGGACACCCACCGGCTGACAGTGATGGGAATCCAGGTCCCCTGCAGCGTTGCGGGGGATCTGGATTCTAGTGTTATAATCCGATCTCTGTTTAAGGGCGGATTATATAAGGAGAGGAGTTTTTCAGAGCATTTGCTCTGAAAAAAAACTTTTTATAATCGATAAAAATTAATTCGACTAATCGATAATGAAAATCATTGTCAATGATTTTCATTATCGATTATTATCGATTTTATCGATTAGTTGTTTCAGCCCTACACAATGAAGCTCCAAATTAATTTCTCAGCAGCACTGGAACTCTCACTGGTATATTCACATGCCCATAATTTCTGAATTACTTTTTGGCTGCCAGATCTATAACGTTAATATACTGTGTCAAAATGGGTTTATGTATATTCTATTGCATGTTTGAGTGTATGCAAGCTGTACACGAATATCTATTTTTGTGAATGTGTGTGCTAATGTTTGTGACCTTTTGTATTGCAGCTTAGTTCAGTGGCTTAAACATAGCAGAAAAGAATACTGTGAATTATGCAAACACAGATTTGCTTTTACTCCAAGTAAGTTTTTAAGTATTTTTTATTTTTTTGTTAATGCCTTGTTTGTTTGATTGTGTAATTGTTTTTTCCAAGTGTTATCCCTTCTCACCTGTAATGATATTCCATGGTGAAGCCAGCTGATTCCTGGTGCAGGAGACTGCCTTGCAGTCATTAGTACAGTCCTGGGATTCACCAATGATGTAACGTTTAGCTGATATATTTCATTGAGCCAGTATAGAAAAAGATGTGCAGTCACATAAGCTTTCAGGACATTAGGGCTCTAGTCTTCTGATGAAAGAAATCTGAGGTCCCAGAATGTTATGCCACTTTTTTCAACATAGAAAAATTATGTAATCACTTTTAGCTAAAGACTTCTTTTGGACCAAAATTGCCATATTTGTGAATCCTAGCGATCGGCACTCATGGCAAGGATTCCTAAAGGGGATCATTAACCTGTTAGCCTTTAACCTCTTTATAGGCACAGACCCACAAGGGATAGCGGATCCCTTTGCGTAGCCTCAAAATGCTGAGCGCTAAGATATGCCATCGTATCCCGGCGGCTGCAATATTGTGCTGTGCATATCACTAGAGAGCTGTACATTCTTGACAATGAGATCTGGATACTAGTACTTGTTTAACCCTGGGTATATTTATATAAAAAATAAAAACATTCAGATTCGTGTTGCAGACCACATTTTTTGGAAGCTGGATAAAGATTATCATGTTTAGCTTTGATACAGTAAACCAGACTTTCTGGTAGTTTGTTTATTTTATAATATTTGTGATTCATTTACTGTGACCTTGTCTTCGCGAGATAAACATACATAACATACTTCTAGCTATGTTAGAGGTCACAAAATACGTTGTCATTTTTTTCAGGCTGACATAGTGGTTTACTGAATTTCTTTTTCTCTTGAAGTTTATTCCCCAGATATGCCATCGCGGCTTCCAATCCAGGACATCTGTGCTGGATTGATCACAAGTATTGGCACAGCAATCAGATACTGGTTTCATTACACACTTGTGGCCTTTGCGTGGTTGGGAGTTGTGCCCCTTACGGCATGTAAGTATCGGTCATTAGGCTTCAGGTTTTGAGCCATCTTTTATACCATTTGGTATTAACTTTGGTTAATTTTGTACCCCAGCGAGGTGCAAATGTTTATTATTGGACTTAACTCCCCTTTTTCTTGCTGTGTTCTCCATCAGTCCACACAAATGGTTTATTACTATTATTCATTTTCAGTGTCACACTCTAAATCCCACCACGTACATTTTCTAGTGACTACTAGAAGCAAAAGGCCAGTCGCCTAATTTTGACTGTATCCCATCACACTAATGCTTTGGCTGTTTCCCATGTTACACAATTCTTCTATTATTATTATCTTTTATTTTAATAGCGCCAACAGTTTATGCAGTGCTTAATACAATACATATATCCAAGGGGTATGACAAGACAAGAATTGACAGACTAAGACAAACCGATACATTAGGTGGAGAGAGCCCTGCTCGCAAGTTTATAATCTAATTTATATATCTTATTGTGTTTGTATTTGTATCTTCCAATGCATTCAGAAGTAAGTAAGGGTAGACACCGCAAGTCAATGTTTAATATGGTATGGTTGAGGTTGGCGGCAGGTGCTTGGTTTTTTGTTTTCACGTACAGGGAAGCATTTTAAAAATAATTCTAAACTGTAGAACAATGGAGACATGTTCCCTTTTCTTCCCCCTTCTCTTTAGGTCGGATCTATAAGTGCTTGTTTACTGGCTCTGTGAGCTCTCTTCTGACGTTGCCCTTAGATATGCTGTCTACGTAAGTATAAGTTATATAACTGTAGCATTGTGTCCCTCATCATTTTTACATTTGTTCTATTTCAATTAGAGGACTTCTTCCTAATTTACGTTTTTCTTTCAGGGATAATTTATTGGCTGACTGCTTGCAAGGCTGTTTTGTTGTCACGTGCACTCTCTGTGCGTTTATAAGTCTCGTGTGGTTAAGAGAACAAATAGTTCATGGAGGAGCACCCCAGTGGCTGGAGCAAAATCAAGCACAACCTCTTAATGGTGTAGGACAGCAGAATGAGGTAAGAGTCAGATTATTGGCAAATCCCCAACACTGAGTAATTTCTGATTATATTTTTTAAATAAGGTTTAACAGTTTTGTTTCAATGAGAGAATAGTCGCTATTTGAAGTGCCAGAAGTTATGTAAATCTTCAATTTCTCGATCAACCCGAGCCAGTTGGGTAGAGTTTAAAGCATATTTAGTAATTAACCCCATGCGTTGTCTGCTTGCAAGCAGTATATTATTGTATGTATTTGAATGACCTTATCAATGACTGCTTTATCTATTATTTAGATAGATTATAGTGTTAAAGCAATACATTGCATGTATCCATTTAGTGCCCAAATACCATTTGACTAAATGTGTTACATGAGTGGCAGTAAGTGACCGATGTCGTCACAGCCCGCCAGGCTTGTTTTTACTCTGCCTGCTTTCATGAAAATGTTGATCTCTGTTTTATATGCTTGTTTTCTTTAACCCCTTAATGACAATTGCCGGTCCTGGCACGGCACGGAAAAGCATGTGCTTTACGACAATTGACGTGCCAGGACCGGCACGTCTTTAAACGGGTGCAGAAAGCGATCTACTATCGCTTTCTGCACCCAAAAAGCGTTGCTGAATGCCTCGACCTCGAGGCATTCAGCAACGCCGCGATCGGCACGAAGGGGCCATCTCTGGCCCCTCCACGGGGCGTCAACATCCGCCATACTTTGTATGGCGGCGGACGCCCGTTTTAAAAGCGTTTAGGAGGCGATCGACGATCGCCTCCTAAACTTAAATGGTGTCGCTGGAATGCCTCGATCAGGAGGCATCCAGCGACACCAAACACTAACCTTTTGATGGGCTGTGACCGCTCCGGAGAGCGGTCACAGCCGCAGCTGCCGGCAATCTTCGCCATCAAGGAAGATGGCCGCCGTCCTGTAACAGGAACCACAAATTTTAAAAGTTCGCTAGATGGTCCAGACCATCTAGAGAACTTTAGCTCCACTTGCAGGTTGAATACAGGTACTGCCTTCACCATGCAAGTCAATGGAGCCCAGCTTTCTAATCACAGTGTGATTAGTAAAAATAAATTAAAAAATAAAATAAAATTAATAATAATTAGAAAAAAATAGTAAAAAAACAGTAAAATGTAAAAATCATTTCCCACTGATGTCACTATCAGGGGAACCTCCAAGTTGAAAAAAAATGTTAAATTTTTTTTTTAAAAAAATTATAAAAAAAATATATATATATATATATAAAAAATATATTTTTGTGAGCAAGTCCTAAAATTAGCATATTAGCTTAAAACAATTCTCGCATGGAAAGAGTTAAAATACTGGCATATTAAATGCCCGTGGGGTGTCTACTTTTAAAAAATGTATGATTTGATGGGGTAAATTGAATGGGCCAGGTTCAACAACGTCCCAATTAACACGGGGGGAAGGATGGCCACACATCTAATTTCCAATTAGAAAAATGCACACGTACCAAATGTGGCCTTTTAGTTCCCCCCAAAAATGACACACCCATGCATGTGGGGTATCACTGCACTCAGGAGATGTTGCTGAACACATTATGGGGTGTCGTGTGACAGCGGCATATACCAGGAGCTGTAAATTCATACATAAAGTAGGTGTGTGTGGGAAAAATACACACACAAAAATATTACTGCAAACTTTGAAAAAATGCTGGTGGTAAAATATGTGCATGCAAAGAGTTAAAATACCAGCATTTAAAATACCCTGTGGTGTCTAGTTTTGAAAAATATATGGTTTTGTTGGGCACACTGAAATGGCCCGGCTCAAAGATGTACCAAATAGGGCATGGGCAGTGGATCCCAAATGCCAAAGTTCAACATTGAAAAAAGCGCATGCCCCAAATGTGGCCCTTTTGCCCCAAAACAGCCAGGCAAAATCATTCATGTGGGGTATCGCTGCGCTCAGGAGATGTTGCTGAACACATATTGGGGTGTTTTGTGATAGTGACATAAACTAGAACATTTTAATTCATACCTGAAGTAAAATGTGTATGACAAAACAAATGCAAAAAAATGACTACCATAAAGTTTGACAAAGACTGGTGGTAGATATGGTGCATGGAAAGAGTTAAAATACTAGCATTTGGAATACCCTGGGCTGTCTAGTTTTCAAAAATATGACTTGATGGGGTAAATTGCATTGGCCGGGTTCAAAGATACCCGAAATGGCACATGGGGGGAAGAATTACCAGATTTGGAAAAAATGGCTTTGAAATAGCAAAACGCTACCTGTACTTATTGCCCCATAATGGGTAGAAAAAAGCAAAAAAACATAAAAACATTGGGTATTTCTAAACTCAGGACAAATAGTAGAATCTATTTAGCAGGTTTTTTCATTACCTTTTATAGATGAGTAAAAGATTTTTCAAATAAAAGTTAGAAACAGTCATTTTTTTCTAAATTTTTCACCATATTTTATAATTTTTTTAGTAGTAAATAATATGATACAATCAAAACAATGTCATCTAAAGAAAGCCCTTCTTGTCCTGAAAAAAACAATATCTAATGTGTGTGGGTTCAGTAAACTGGAAAGAAGAAAATTACAGCTAAACACAAGCAGCGCAGAAATGTTAAAAAGGCCATTGTCACAAAGGGTACAAAAAGTAAAATCAGCCTTTGTCTCGAAGGGGTTAAACTTGTTGAAGTGGCAACATGCAAACAAACATGCATAGTTTCTGGTTTTCAGATAGTGTTCTTGTGATGTTTACCTTAAATAGTAGTAATCTTTTCAGGTACCAGGACCTGAAAATGTTGCTGCTGAAAATGTGGCTCTTGAGCAACCTGCCAACCCACCAGGAGACAATGCTGTTGTGGGAGAAAACCCTGAAATTCAAGAGGAGCAAGCTGAAGAAGAAGAGGAAGAAAATGATGATGAAGATGATGCAGTTATGGAAGATGTTGCTGATGCAAACAATGGAGCTCAAGGTAGTACATCATGGTTGTCAGAAGTCATGTAGAGACGCTTATGTTTTTTCTGTTGCTTTTTAAGTTTTTAACCATCAACTGGGCAATATATCGGAATGAAAACATCATATTTTTGTAGGCATTAGTGAGTCAAATTTACTTGGCCATTGCCTTGTTCGTCCTACCCCACATACCAGAACATAAAACCGCAAAAAAAAACACCTAGACACCTTAGGGCATATGTATAAATGCATAATTTACTTTCCACAGTTTGCCGAACACATACACAAACATGATATTAACGAACAGGCCTACAGAGTAATGATGGACAGGGGAAAGTCAATGCAAAGTGTCTATATAAACAAAAAAAAAAAAAAAAAAAGTTATGTAATCTTGTGGGTTTATTTTCACAAAACCAGTTACTTTCTGTGCTGTTCAGGTTAGATCTCTTAAATGATTGTAGCATTCAGTAGCCTCTGTTAAAAGAATATATGAGTAATATGACTGAGGATAAAGATCTAGCTGACTTCCTTAATAAATACTTCTGTTCTGTTTTCTACAGAGCTAGATACATGGATATAAATAAACTCCACTGTTTTGGGGTTAGATGTTAAAATAGATGATTGGATAAGGAAGTGGTTTACAGGAGACAGAATGTTGTTGTTAATGCTATATGTTCAGGAGAGGTGCCTCGGGATCAGTATTGGGACACCTCATGTTTAATATTGGCGATGTGGCAAAAAGGTATGGTATACATTTTTACAGATGATATAAAGGTCTGCAGCAGGGTAGACGTTCCTAGTGGAACAGGCCAGATGATTTAAGTAATCACAAGTGTGGCAGCTGCAATTTATTGTTGATGATAAATGTAAAAACCCCCCAAAAAACATTGCACTCTTAAGAGGCTTAGAGGTAATGTAAATGAGTTTTCATTTACTGAGAGTGTGGTAGATAAGTGAAATGGCCCCCCATAGATGAGGCTAATTCAGTGAGGGAATTTTACGATGCAACCTGACAAAACTGTGCACTGATTTAACGTCTGTACATAATTCAAAATGCGCTGACTAGATGAGCCATGAAATTTTTCCATGAGGCATTGTACGAGTAAGGGAACAAAGCCCTCACTAATATTCGTAGAGCCCTTTAATTTTGACGTTTTTATTTTTACGTGTTAAGTATAATCTGCATGATATGCTTGTAGATCGTTTCTGTTAAAATTTCAAATGAACAAACTAACGTTTTACACGTGCAGATGATATGAATTGGAATGCATTAGAATGGGATCGAGCTGCAGAGGAACTCACCTGGGAACGGGTGAGTTTATTTTACCCCCTTAAGGACCAGGCCTTTTTTACACTACAGGATTAGAACAATTTTCATGTTTTTTACTAATTACTGTTCAAATGTAAGTTTTCTTCTCAATTAGTGTACCCGCACAAATCTTATATTTTCTTTTCAGCACAAGTAGGGCTTTCATAAATGTAAGACATTATTTTGTATGCAAAAAATAAACGATAAAAAATGTTCACCGTTTTACTTGTTTAGAAAGTGTACACACAGCCAATGGTAAAATATACCCAACACCGAAATTATATATTTATTAACTTGCTCTGATTTGGAAACCACCCCGTATGCCTAGGATTTTCATCTACTATATATATCACTGAAAAAGAAGACAACCCAGGGTGTTTTACTAGGTCTATTTTGACGTTTCCGCCAAATTTGGCAATAACCCCCCCCCCCCTCCAGCTTTCACTCACCCTTTGCCATTTTGCATTACATTTCTAGCCTAGAAAAAAAACTGCAGAAAGCCCCCATTTTATGTTTAACAATCTCTCCTAACAAAATATATATATATATTTTTTATTAATTTACTATAGATGCTGGGACTCGATGGATCTTTGGTTTTTCTGGTAAGTCATTTTTCTCTCTTTTATAGTGTGGTGATTTTCTTATTTTATTTCTTCATGTTCTTGGGGAACCACTGTTTATTTTTCATATGGTGCACTATATTAATTATAACTGGATAATCTGATGATATAAAATCATTGTTCTAATAGTGTTACTTTTCGATCTCTCACCTGCTGTATAAATCTACCACTATATGTTTTAGCAAAATAGCTGCGCTATTCTTGTACTGTGTAACGTCAAATGGCAAACTGTGGAATGCTATGCATCTTTACAGTTGTATTATTAATATATACATTATTGAGGTCAAAGAAAAGTTGATTCCTCTGTCCTTTACAATTGTGTGCAAAGAGCAAGAAGCAGGACAGTTCAAGTGTCCATTATATGTATGGTAGGAATACCTTCGCGCGTGTGTGTGTGTATATATGTATATATTACACACCAACGATTCTTATTACTTAATTACTGATGGTTATTTTAAAACACTAAACTCAAAATTACCATGAAAGGCTTTTCTTCGAAACTCGGCACTCAAAATAGGATACTTGTGAGTGAAGCTACAGAAAGGCCAACAATCACTTGGAAGGAGCTGTAGAGTCAGTGACTGAGAGAGGACTAATGGTGCACCAGTCATTAAAGAAGGGTCACATGTATTTTGGCATGAAAGAAGCACTGACATGACAGTATGTCTGGCCTATTTCAGCAAGCATTTGAGTGCCCCAGCTGCAGTGTAGGAAAAAAAGTTTTGAGGTCACATCTGATCAAAATCTTGATGAAATGCCTCCCTAAATATACCATCCCTTCTGTGAAGTATGGTTCTGGCAGCTTCATGCTGTGACGATGTCCATTACCAGGGCACATGTATTTTCTTACAATTGAAATTAAAATGGATGGAACAGCATCCAGGGAAACACTACAGGAGATCCTGCTAGCAAACTATATTTTGAGAGGAACTTAACTTTTTGTGAGGGCAGTGACCCCAAGCTCAAGGCTAAGGCAACATATGAAGGAAAACGTAAATGTCATAGAGCAGCCCTGACAAAGTTCTGATATTTGTCCCATTGTGATTTCAGAATCTTGGCAACATCTGACCAACTTATAACAGAATATATAATTTTTTTTAGTGGAAGTAGTGCTGCTTATCCTGTTGCATATATTACGAAACAGACATGTAGACTATTCCCAATAGTTTTTATTATTAACATGATTTACACTTGTATTCTCTCCCCCCAAACAAACACAAAAAGCCGGCTGCAGAACGAGTAGTAGGACATGAAAGTAGATGTTGACTAGGTGATCGCCATTTGCTTATTTCCACCATAATCGGTGAACCCTTCATATTAATGTAATGATTCACCTGTCAATTATTTATATAATCTTGTCTATTGAAGAATAGTTTTTCTCGGTTATCCAAGAACCCCTGACTATATTGGTGTCTCTTTGTATACAGTCGTGTGCTTCAGGCTTCTCTGCTTTGGAGTGGTTTTCATATCAAGCCCTACCATTATAATCCATCTTTGTGATTAATTGCAAACTTATATTCTTTAAGTGTATGCCATTGAAAAGTTCTAGGCAGTTAAATACTGTTTACCACCAACAATTTAGCTTCTCTTCTTGGTTTGTTGTATTGTGTGTATGTGCTTCAATTTGTGGTGTAACACTGTGCAACACAATAAAACACCACATTTTAAATATAATATATATAATGTTGTAATTTTACAAATAAGCATTGCATAATGTTTAATTATAAATGACAGTAAACATATTTTTTCTTATATTTAGGAGCATGTTTTCTGGGTGGTATCACTAAATACGCTGTTCATTCTTGTTTTTGGTAGGTATAAAAAGGAATGTTTTAAATCCTATATAAACTATAACATGGTTAATGCATTTTAACATAAATTATCATGGAGTGGCTTACGTCATAAAATTGTATGCTTATATTCTTTAGTCTATCTTAAGTACCTTTATTACCTTTTTAATAGTACTATGGTTTATTAATGGTTGCTAGTTATGTTTTTATTGGTAATTGTCATGTCAACAAGCTTGATGCCTCACATAAACAAATATCATTTTATTCACATACTGCCGTTTTGCCTATTAGTTAACAATTCCATTATTTATTTATTTTTTACAGCGTTTTGTCCATACCACATTGGCCACTTCTCTGTTGTTGGTCTGGGATTTGAAGATTATGTAAGTGTGAGTGGTAAACACTAAACGACATTACTTACAGGAATTTAAGTATCGTATTTAGTCAGTTGAATAGGAGGTTTCTTGAAGAAAATTAACATGATGTAAAATTTTTCATATACCTATTTTGTATATATTGTATTTTTCTGTAGTTTCCTTTTGTATGTTATCACATAAGTCTGACGAATGAGGCCTCTTTTGCCGTTAAGTACTTTGTTAGTTTTGATAGAAGGAAATAGAATTTAGAATAAAAAGGATACTGAGGGATGTCACCATGTAAATACTAACCATGGAATAGATTTGTTTACTCAGAATCCATTCTTGCGGCTTTCACTGATATAGTGGCATGCGTTTAACCCTTTAAGTGCAACAGCAATTTTCCGTTTAGTGGACCCTGAAGGCCGTTTTTTTTATTTTTTATTATTTTTTTTGTGAAAGTGTCTGCATGCTGACAGACGATCTATTGATCAACCTCCCAATATGCAGGAAAACTTCTAACTTGCAGTCATACCCTCTGTTTTTAAGTATAAACACAAGACTTCTAAAGGTCCGGTAAGGAGAAGGATGTGTGGATAGGCCCAAAAGGGAGGGCCCTCAGACTGCCATCTTGTATACATCTCCTGTGTCCATTTGGCCAGCCACATATCCTGTAGATCACTTGCACTCTAAACATTAATACAAAATGTACCAATCCTTTTGAAGCTGCATCTTATCAATGAATTTATGCAGAAACAAAATGATTGTTTCTAATAGTAGTCTAAATTACTTTATATGTATTAATATTGAAATAAAAACCATTTTATTATACAACTTCATTTTATTGAATGTTTATTTAAAAGTTTGCATGTATTTACTGTGAAAATAACTTTTTTTTTTTTTTTGCAGGTACGAGCATCTCATTTTGAAGGTCTTATAACAACAATAGTTGGTTACGTTCTACTAGCAGTCACTTTAATTGTATGCCATGTATCCTTTTCTTTTTACTGTTTTACCTGGAAAATTGTATAACTTAGAGATGTAAACTAGTCTGTAAAGGATATTACAGAGAATATTAAGCATTTTATGTGGGGGGGGTTTTTCACCTTGAAAGTGAAGAGTGGGGAACAGGTTAATCACCGTTATACCAGATATATTTAGTGCTGGTTCACGACAAAACGTTAATTGCCCTTTCCAGTATGTTAAAAAAACCTGCAAAGAGCAATTGTTTTGCATGTTACACTCTCCTATTGTAATATAGTTTTTTTTAAGGTTACTGAGATCCACTGCCACATTTCAATATTTTCTTTTTAGAATATGGAAAAATGTATAGACCTTCTTATGTGTATACGTTAGTAAACTGACTTGAATTCTGTTCTGAATGTATTTTGATTAAATACATATTATCCTTATACAAATATTCCAGGGTCTGGCAGCTTTCGTTAAATTTCAGCGTTCCAGGCGTTTATTGGGCATTTGCTACATTGTTGTTAAGGTAAAATTTTCTGTAAAATAAGCTAATTTGTTTTCTTGAGGGTTTCAGCTCATTCTAGTTCATGTTGCTGGTTTACTATTGACGTTCTAAGTGACATGTACTTCCTTGTAATTTATACATGAAAACGTATCGCATTAATTGTTTTAATGCTTAAATCAAATTTTGTTTGTTCTCAGGTATCTTTATTAGTGGTTGTAGAAATTGGTGTATTTCCTCTGATTTGTGGATGGTGGCTGGATATTTGTTCATTGGTAAGTATCCCTCGGTGTGCAAATAAAAATCTATTTACCTAGGGCATATTTATGGAGAATATGCAAATTCAATGCCCATTTAGAATTGCTGTGTCATCCCACCTCTAATAATTTATATTCATTGTATTTCAGTTGTGTGTTTGTATATATATATATATAACTGACTTGTTAACTGAGTGACAGTCATCGCATGGTAAAGGTAGAGCTTATTAATGGCTTCAATGACTTTTACGTGGTTGAGCCGCCATTACCTCTGTTATACCGTCATTAGCCGGATAGGTTCAAAAATGTTTGGTTGTAAGTACGTAACGTGTATTGTTGCAAATGTCAGGTGATCTTAATTCAGAACCTTTGGCCGTCAACACTGTTGTGTACAAAAGCATGGTTACCATGTCGATTTGGTATCGTCAGGTTTTCCTTTTATTTTCAAACAAAGGCAATTTCCAGTACATTTATGTTTTGCAATGAGCATAAACCAAAGTCAGGGTCAGACTTTAAGTAAGGCTGAAATATGTGTCTCAACCCGTACTTGATCATGGACGATTGTATGTCAGTTTTTCTACAGCTACAGCTGAAAATGCAGTCAAGGGGGAAAAAAACTTCATACTCTCATCCAAGGTTGCTTGGTACCCTCAAGTAAAAATGTTTACAAATGTTTTTTTACAAAGAGATTTTTTGTGTGCAACAATTATCCCGTCCACTATGTCTGTGGTAGCACGTGACTTATAATTACAGGTAGATTTGTTGCAATTCAAAGTATTTTAATAGATCTATTTAATGTATTTCTCTCTTTCAGGAAATGTTTGAAGCCACATTGAAAGACAGGGAACTAAGCTTTCAGTCTGCGCCTGGCACCACTATGTTTCTGCATTGGCTTGTGGGAATGGTTTACGTATTTTATTTCGCATCTTTCATACTGCTATTAAGAGAGGTAAATAACAGCAGAAGTAAAAACCTATTTTGAAGTATCTTTAGGCTTTTTCTGTAAGTAGATATTTTCATCGATTTTACAGTCGTGCATTTTTCAATTACAGAGTGGAATTATGTTTTGTATAGATACTTTACTACGTTGCTACTTTCCAAATGTGATTTATAAGTGGAAATGCGGTTTTTAGATTATTTTAGTTCTGTTTTTCAGCTTATACCGTACCATTGCTACGCACTCATCTTTCCAGAGTCTTATATATTCAAATGGTAGCAGCTAGATGTTGCTCATTATTTCAAGAATGAATTACTTCACACTGGCATAGAGCACTTGAGTTAGGTATGACAATGCTTGCTGCCCAGTGACCTCTGCCATAATGTGAACAAATATGAAGGTTGTTGCTGTTAGTGATGGCTCGGGTGAGAAGAGGCATATGGCAGGGTCGATTTCAGCTCTGCAACAAAAAGATGCGGGATAGGACTTGTTCAGAGGCAAAATGTGGAGAATTCAGTTATATGATGCATTGCTATTGTGACACATTTTAAATCTTTTCACCCTTCTGTGGTTTGTGTTGCTGTCATCACCCCAGGTGTTTGACGCATTATTATTGTTTATTGCAGGTCCTGAGACCTGGGGTTCTGTGGTTTCTGAGGAATTTGAACGATCCAGATTTTAATCCCGTTCAGGAAATGATTCACCTGCCAATTTATCGACATCTCAGGAGATTTATTTTATCAGTGGTAATTACTTTAAAAAAAAAAACTGAAGCTTTTATTTTTTTCAGACTAATGTAAAGGTATTATATAAACAAAATGATTTGTATATAATGAATCTTAATTAACGTCTTTTTTAAAATTTATTTTTAGATTGTCTTTGGTTCAATTGTACTGCTGATGCTTTGGCTTCCAATTCGTATTATTAAGAATATGCTGCCAGCTTTTTTACCATACAATGTCATGCTATACAGGTGAGTCAAGTTTGTACTTTTATGTCTTCAAAGTACTAGGGCACACTTTACATCCCATCTGTTCCTGGTGTAAATTCTGGTTTCCATAATGACAATTTTGCTGGTTCCCTGCTAACACCAGACTTTGACATGACACAAGTCCTCTATAAGTAGTATGTACTATCTATGTATGTATAAAACAACATATTTGATCTATTACTTTGATTACATTACTTGGTTGTTTGGCCTGACATATACTAGCAAATTATGGGGACAAATATATTTTATAGTTTTTGGGAGGTTTTTTGCATTTACACCTTTAGATCATATTACCCAAAGTTTGCCTTAGACTAGGTGTATATCAGTAGCTTAACTTGCAACAAATGCATCTCATCATGTAAAATGTAAGCTGTTTATAAGGTTGTCAATATAACCTTTAGAAAAATGGCCAGCCTCTTAAGGAATAATATCTCTGGCCAAAAATAAGGAAGTTCTGGAATATACCACCAGTGAACTTCTAATTGCTCTACGTAGTGGTTAAAAACGTAACTGCTGTGGGGAAATACTTTCAGCGTTATTCAGTTTACTCGAGTGTTCCTTTATAATTCTTATATTTTGTCACCGTTCCCATGTAGTGATGCTCCAGTGAGCGAACTGTCTTTGGAGCTCCTGTTGCTGCAGGTAGTACTTCCTGCCTTACTGGAACAAGGCCACACAAGACAGTGGCTGAAGGGTCTTGTCCGTGCATGGACTGTGACAGCAGGTTACATACTGTAAGTAAGCTTTTTATAATATCAATATCACTGTTTTTGCTGACCATCTCATGATCTATCTATTGCCAATAGAAGACAGGTGTGACCAGGTGGAGCCTCTAGGGCAAAACTCCATGGGTATTATGGTATAAGCATTATTTGTAAAGCTGAGTGGTGGTGTGAAAATGAGTGCATTCCATACATATCAATAAGATATACAGGCAGCAGAAAGAAAACACTTGAAGTTGACATCCAGTCATCTTGAAAAAAGAGTTGTTAAAGTAACATTAGTAGACATTGGTTATTGCTGTTAATGTTTCCTTCCACTTGTTTCAGGGATTTACATTCGTACCTTCTTGGAGATCAAGAAGAAAATGATAACAATGCTAACCAACAAGCTGCCAACAACAACCCACATGCTCGGAATAACAATGCTGCACCAGTTGTTGGGGAGGGCCTTCATGCAGCCCACCAAGCCATACTCCAACAAGGAGGGCCTGTAGGGTTTCAGCCATACCGAAGGCCTGTCAAATTTCCTCTCAGGGTAAGTTTTATTAGACAGGCACAAAATCTTCATATTATTTCACCCACTTTTAAAACTATCTTATACACTGTCTATATTGTCCTCAACCATGTGGTCTTATTTTGTTAGTTACTTCAACTTCATGATAGATGGGAGGCTTAGGCTTTTAACAGATTGTGTTGGCAACACTATTCCATTTTTGTCTTTCAGATTTTTTTCTTAATAATCCTTATGTGTATAACACTATTGATTGCGAGTCTTATCTGCCTTACATTACCAGGTAAGTGTGATTTGTAAATTTCCTTTAACGTTTAGGAAGAAAGCTTATACCCTGATTGCTAGCTTAAGAATTTTTGTCTTACTTTATGGTTTGCTTGTATTGAGTTACTGTATCACTCAATGTTTACTATAATTGCCAGAGAACAAGAAGGTTTAAGTGTGGTGTTCCTTTGTGTCTTGATTGTTGGTAGGCAATACACTATATGGCCAAGTAGTGTGTTGGAATCCTCAATATTTATGCCTTAGGTGTCTTAGATTTCCTTGTATTCAACACAATTCTTGTTTTGTGTCTTGTTTAGTGTTTGCTGGTCGATGGTTGATGTCTTTTTGGACTGGCACAGCAAAAATTCACGAACTGTATACAGCTGCCTGTGGCCTCTATGTATGTTGGCTCACCATTCGGGCTGTAACTGTACTGGTGGCGTGGATGCCACAGGGTCGTCAAGTTATTTTATTGAAAGTGAAAGAATGGTCCCTCATGGTGAGTCCTATGGAGGTAAAAAACAAAGCTAATTTCTTGAATGCTTGTTAAAAACTGCAGTGATAATTTTTTGCTGTGAGATCCTGAGCTGCATGAATAACGTCATGCCACTGAAAGAATTTCATGTCACACATATTCATAAAATGTCTTTTTCTGTCCATACTAGATAATGAAGACATTGATTGTTGCTTTTCTTTTGGCTGGTGTTATTCCACTTTTGCTTGGACTTTTGTTCGAACTGGTAATCGTTGCTCCTCTTCGGGTCCCTCTGGACCAAACACCATTGTTTTATCCGTGGCAGGTAAATACTTTGTTTCAAGATTTTGCTGTTTATTCCCAGATCTGTCATATATGTGGATTAAGTGGCTGCTTAGTTGCCGCTTTTATGTATGTGTAGCACTGCCTGCACAAATACCTGGGTGCTTTCTGAGTGAAATGCTGCATCTCTGGTACTTTGGGTGTTTTTATGTACCAGGCTTGGGGGGGCTAGCCCTGCGTGCCAAATGGAAGCATTAAGCTACTCCTCTATAAGAACGGGAGCTCCAGGTAGCCTACTCTGCGAAGGTCCAAGATATAACCTCACTGCAAATCAACAATGTCAAGTTAGAAAACTTTTAATGTGATTCTAATTCATCCATCAGGTTTGTGCGTTTGGCCCTGGGCCCAAAATACTTGTTGACCACATGGGCAGAAACAGTATCCATGCTTTACTTGTGTGCTCCTTGTACTCATTTTACCTAACATGAAGCCAACATGAATAAAACTCCCGTGAGGCTTAGCGGTTTCAAAAAGAATTTTCAGTTTGTAGCTTAGTATGAGATGTGAGTTAAGATGTGGTGCTGGTGAGCTATGCATTCATCCTCTCAATATATACAAAAAATCATTCATTTAAATGTGCAGCCTTCCTGTGATCTACAACAAAAGGTTTACTTGAGTAAACTATTGAGTAAAGTTTATGCTTTTTGAACTTTTCAAATATTTTCTTGTTCAGGATTGGGCTCTTGGAGTTCTACATGCCAAAATAATTGCTGCTATAACTCTGATGGGTCCTCAGTGGTGGCTGAAAACCGTAATTGAACAGGTAAGTAAAAAAAAAAAAAAAGAAACGGTAAAAGGTGTTCTCCCTAGGAATGCACCGAAATGAAAATTCTGAACCAAAATTCAGGATTAACATGGCCGAAAATTACCCCCCCACACACCTTTAAAAACACAAAAAAACCACCATGCTTTTATTAAATATTTTATGTGTGTGTGTGTGTGTGTGTGTGTGTGTATGTATATATATATATATATATATATATATATATATATATATACATACACACATACCGTATTGGCTCGGATATAGGCCGCACCCGAATATAGGCCGCAGCCTAAAAGTTAGGTGCTTTTTTAATGAAAAAAGTTTCTGCCCCCCCGAGATATGCTGCCACGAAGATGTACCCCCCCCGAGATATGCTGCCACTCTACCCCCCCCTCGAGATATGCTGCCACTCTACCCCCCCCCCCGAGATATGCTGCCACTCTGTCCCCAAGATGCCCCCCCCCACCAGATGTCCTGATGAAAGTCAGTAATGACTGAAACGTTGACTTTGAATAAAATGAAATTGTCTATTTAAAGACCTGAAGTGCTGACCATCTTTTTGAAAGTGTTTTACATGGAAACTGCTGGTTACTAGCACCGGGCATGGAATATTTGGAATGGTGTGCAATGGACTCTGTGAGTAAATACATGTATATAAATATACATGTGTATATATATATTATACATATACATGTATATTTATATACATGTGTATATATATTATATATATTTTTTATTTTACAAGAACAGGAAAAAATTATTTCAGTTTTACGAGAGGCTCTGTATAGTTTACGTAAAAAAAAAAAAAAGTTTAACAGCGTTTCCAATGCCGGGACGGTTTTGCTTGGTTACGAGATGATGGTCTTTTTTGCGTGCCTTTTTTATTAAAAAAAAATGTTAATAAAATTATTAAGTGGTTGCTGGGCAAGTTGAATCTGGCCGGTTGCAACTTTTACATCAGGTAAACAGGTTCTATTCAGCCTCCTAAATTGTCCTGCAGTACTGGTTCCCCACCAGATCGTATTGCGTCAATAGTAACATATTTAAAATAACATTAAAGATGCATCTTCTTGGTCCGTAGTAAGTTAACGTTTTTTCTTTTAGGTATATGCAAATGGGATACGCAATATTGATCTTCACTTTATAATTAGAAAATTGGCGGCTCCAGTCATCTCTGTTCTGTTACTGTCACTGTGTATACCATACATAATAGCAACTGGCATTGTACCATTAATTGGTAAGTCTACCTTTACAAGGTCTATGGTGCTTGCCCTCTTTATACAAGAACTGCTTTATCACCTGTTTTGATGTTGCTTTTAATATTTATTATTTTTTTGTGTTACAGGAGTCACACCCGAAATGCAGAATCTTGTGCAGCGCCGCATTTATCCATTTTTGTTAATGGTGGTAATTTTGATGGGTATCCTCTCCTTTCAGATACGCCAATTTAAGCGCCTGTATGAACACATCAAGAACGACAAGTGAGAAAATATATTGGCTCATTTTTTTTTATTCATTGCTTTATAGATTATGTATATACAACATTTTCTTCAAAGGATAATGTGCTAACTCCCTTGTATATCAACAGTTTGCTTTTAGAACCTTATTTGCTTATAACATACCACAGGGAACATAAGAAAGCTAAATTGAGCCATTCATTTGAACTGTATATTGTGCTTTAGCTCGCATTTGCCCCAAAGTATTACTATAGCTCAACAGTGGTATATATTTGTTTTTCTCATTTTTTGTTTTGCTTTTAAACTCCCAGGTACCTTGTCGGACAACGACTCGTAAATTATGAACGCAAATCCGGCAAATCGAACACGTCGTCACATCCTTCTCAAACAATGGAATAGACTCGATGTTTCTTGAATTAACTCCTAATCACCATCTTGTCCCTTTTTCTTAGACAGCTGGTTCTCTTTTCCTCTGTCTGGGCAATTCACAGACAATGTCTGTTATCTCACTATAACTTCAGAGATTGGTCAGCTCAGATACTTAAAATGATTTGCTATTGGTGGCACAGTCTCGTCTATGTATTCATGAACATGTAAGGACCTGGTGCCGGACAATGACAAAAAAACACCTAACACAGAGTCATATGGAAAATCTTAATTGTAAATCTTAAAACAAACAAATGTATATTAATTTATTAAATCTGGTTGTTACTTTATTTTTATTTTTGTCAGATGTTTTCTGTTCACAAGGAAAGATAATAGTGCCGTGAAAGAATTACTGCATACAAATATCCGGTGATCCAAATTTCAAATTTCCCTGGTTCAAAGTTAATTTGTTTGTGAAATGTCTTCTCTCAATGCTGTTGCTGATGTGAGGACAATAACACTTGCACAACCAGCATATCTAACAACCTAATGAGAAAATGTGAACATTTTGTACAGTACTTTTTTGTATGACGCCAAAGTTTCTTTTTCATTTTTATTTTCTTTTATTGTGGAACAATTATCCAGTTCAGAGAGCTACAGTAGGAATATGTTGGAAGCAGTCAAATATTTCTGTGACCTTGGCAAAGTGTCATGAATTAGCTATATGGAATGTCTCTCGCCATCTATGCAGCTGTTCATAAAAGGTTACATAGATGTAAAAAAAATGGGATTTACAATGTTAGTGTGAATGTTCAGTGGAATTTGCAATTTTCACTTTTGCTCTGGGAAAATAAAATGGCAGAAATTCAGTGATTGGTATAATGTAGTATTTAGACAGTGGAGTTTAATAGCTAAAGTGGTACACGACAGGGTACTTTGCAGTATGAAGGGTCACTTCTGGCAAATTCCTCTTCAGGAACGGCTGAGCTGGCCATGCATAATGCATGGTTCAGTCAGACAACTGTCAGGAAACCTCAGATTTAAGCTTTTTTTCCCCCTTTTCTTTTTTTAATGAGATGATCACTGGGGTTGGCCCTTCATAATGTGAAGTGACATCAATGATGAGAACCTGGAGTTACCCTTAAACCCCAGTGATGGTAAAATGCAGCTTTGTGTTCATTTAGACTGTCCTCTTTTGCAAAGTAAATTGTAAACAGTATGGTTTATACAAGCAGTTTTGTAGTTTGTATAAGATGTGTGTGTGTGTGTGTGTATAATATATAAATATATATACACAAAATTGGATTATGTAAATGCAACTGCTGTTTGGTTTATGTGAAATTTCTAATTATGAACAACTACAAGTTACTTTTACTGATATTCCCCAAAAGCCATTATCTAACAAATGTGTTAAACTGGAAAGGTAAATACGGTTACGTATGCAAAAGGATGATCTAGATCACACACCGTTAACAGATGGACATTTGCTTTGGTTTACTTGTGAAAACTGGTAAACTGCATTTACTATGTAAGCAGAGGAAACAGTTTCTGTAGTAACGATGTACAGTATTGGAAACAGAGCTAGAGAAGGCCTTCACAATACAGTAAATGCTAACCATAGTAGAAAAAGCCTAAGATTAAAACCTAGCAGTGGTAGAGAGACCATAGAAAACAAGAGTGACCATTTTTTGTTTCGCTTTGGTCCTTTAATCAATGTGAACACCCACTGCATAGGGTACAGTGTTTGGAGGCTTTTACTCTGTTCTAATACCAACTTGAAAAATAAACGTTCAGGATACAAGATTTGCATGGAGCTCACAATTTCTGTAATTTACTTGAATAAGTTTGCACAGTTCAAATGTATTATTAAACTGAAATATTTGTAATAATTGTGTAACCAAATATTGTCAGACCTTACTTAAATGAATGCCTACAGTTTTCTTTGATGTACTGGTAGCTTATAGGAACAGGTCCTGGGTAGATTCTACATAATAGGTAACTTGTCACCAGCTTTTGGTTAAAGTGTGCTAGCAGGCCAATTGTAAATATTCGCATTCTCTATCAAACACAATCCATTCTTTCTCTTTGTTGCGGGAAGTTGTATTTGTGAATGAAAACCTTGCGTGGAGAAATCAAAATAATGACAGATCTGCTGATGTTTTTTTATCCATGACTTGATTAGGCTCTGGCATATAGGGGGGTTAAAAGGCATATCATGGGACAGAGTGGCTCAGTGGCTGCAAACGGGATTGAAAGCATCTTCCGGCCGCCGGTATCCCGGTGGGCCAGCCTGGGCCTGGCCTCACCCTTCCTCTGCCCCTGCAAAGCAGGCTAGAGGAAGGGATAGGCGGGACAGAGACCCAAAATCGGGACTGTCCTGCCTAAATTGGGACAGTTGGGGTGCATACGCTAACATCATTTCGAAGACTAACTAACCAGATCCTCGCGGTTTTCAAGGTACACATCCATCTTGCTGGCTAGCTGGTAGACCAATGGGATTACCTCGGTCAGACTGGCAGTCCTCGGTCTTAAATTTTCAGTGGCATCCCTGAATGGTTTAAGAACTGCCGCTAGTTGAGCACTCACTGTCCAATCCTCCCTATTCAATGGACATGCAATACCAATGTTGTGCTCTGATGAAAGACTATGGATCGCCCTCTGCTACTCAAAAATCCTCTCCAGCATATCTTAAATTGAGTTCCACCACGTACTAACATCTTGTCATAGACAGCGTATGGGAAGATCTGCCTTCTCTTGCTCCTCCCTCAAAAGCTGGCTAGCCTTAACACAGTGGTGGAAGTGCACAGCAATCTTGCTGCAGTGTAACAGAACTATCTACTAAATGTTGCTTCCGGCAGTGCTGACTTGACTATAAGATGGATGGTGCATACTGCACAGCACACACCAACAATACTACCATTTTGCAGTGCTTTAACCACGCCTTTTCAGTAGTAGCCTCAGTGCTACCCTTAAACGTCAAAGCTGGTTCTTGTTTCTGTTTTCTGTAGAAAACCCTAATGCTGGCGGGCCTTGCATCACTACTATTATCTGCTATTAGTGCCTTCCCTTTATTGGATGTGTCATTAATAAATATATTAAAACGAATAGGACCCAAAACTGACCCCTGTGGTACCCCACTAGCAACAGTCACCCACTCAGAGTATGTACCATTAATAACCACCCTCTGTTTCCTATCACTGAGCCAGTTACTTACCCACATACACACATTCTCCCCCAGCCCAAGCATTCTCATATTATGTACCAGCCTTTTATGTGGCACCGTATCAAATGCTTTGGAAAAATCAAGATATACGACATCCAGCGATTCACCCCGATCCAGTCTTGAGCTCACCTCCTCATAAAAGCTGATCAGGTTAGTTTGACAGGACCGATCCCTTGTAAACCCATGCTGATATGGAGTCATACATTTATTTTCATTGAGATACTCCAAAATAGCATCTCTTAGGAAACCCTCAAACAGTTTACACACAACAGAAGTTAAACTAACAGGCCTATAATTCCCCGGGTCACTTTTTGTCCCCTTTTTGAATATTGGCACAACATTTGCTATGCGTCAGTCCTGGGGAACAGACCCTGTCACTATAGAGTCCTTGAATATTAGCAATAGGGGTCTGTCTATTACATTACTTAACTCCCTTAGAACGCGGGGGTGAATGCCATCTGGACCTGGTGATTTGTCTATTTTGATTTTTTTTAGGCGGCACTGCACTTCTTCCTGCGTTAGACAGGCGACATGTACTGAGGCATTTATCTCATCCTGCTGTATATTACCTGGCATTTCATTTTCCTCTGTGAATACAGCAGAGAAGAATATATTTAATAGATTAGCTTTTTCCTGATCCCCATCTATAACTTCTCCCTCATTACTTTTTAAGGGGCCAACGCTTTCATTTTTAACCTTTTTACTATTTATATAGTTAAAGAACATTTTGGGGTTTGTTTTACTCTCTTTGGCAATGAGTCTTTCTGTCTCCAATTTTGCTGCTTTTATCTGATTTTTACATATTTTATTTTTTTCCCGATAGCTTTTTAGTGCTTCCTCACTGCCTTCCTGTTTTAGTAGCTTAAATGCCTTTTTTTTGCCATTTATTGCCCCCTTTACATTTTTATTTATCCACATTGGTTTTCTCTTGTTCCTGACTCTTTTATTCCCATACGGTATGTACCTTTCACAGTGAGAATTTAAGATATTCTTAAAAATCTCCCATTGAGTGTCTGTACTCTTGTTTTTGAGGACATTTTCCCAATTTACAGTGTTAAGGGCTTCTCTTAGTTGATCAAACTTTGCCCTCCTAAAGTTCATAGTTCTTGTGGCTCCTAAGAGTTCCCTTATTGAAGGACAAGTTATAATGCATCATATTGTGATCACTATTTCCTAGATGTCCCCTGACCTGCACATTAGTTACTCTGTCAGGTCTGTTGGTTAATATTAAGTCCAGTAGGGCGCCCCCTCTGGTCAGGTCCTGTACCATTTGGGACAGATAATTATCCTTACTTATAGTCAGAAACCGGTTTCCTTTATGAGATTCACAGGTCTCGCTTTCCCAGTTTATGTCGGGATAGTTAAAGTCCCCCATAATAACCACCTCATTGTGATTAGCTGCCTTGTTTATTTGCTTTAATAATTGATCTTCTGCTGCTTCCATTATATTTGGTGGCTTATAGCAAACCCCGATCAGTATTTTATTATTTTTCTTTCCATATATTTCTACCCATAATGACTCCACATTATCATTTCCCTCACATATATTCTCCCGCAGTGTGGCCTTTAGGCTGGACTTTACATAAAGGCAAACTCCTCCCCCTTTTCGTTTTTTCCGATCCTTCCTGAATAGACTATACCCCTGTATGTTAACCGCCCAGTCATAGCTATCATCCAACCATGTCTCTGTTATACCCACTATGTCATAATTTTCTTCAGACATTATTAACTCCAGTTCGTCAGTTTTATTGGTCAGACTTCTGGCATTAGTAAGCATACAAATTAGAGGTGTATGGTTTTTTTCCCTATGAAGCCTATCCCTATTAACTATTCTAACCCCTCCCTCCGCTCCACCCCCAGGTACATTTGTAAGCCCCAGTTCTCTATCTACACTATCTTCCCCTTCTATATTGTAGTTTCCCTCCCCCCCTTTCCCTAGTTTAAACACTCCTCCACCCTTCTGACCATCTTCTCCCCAAGCACAGCTGCACCCTCCCCATTGAGGTGCAGCCCGTCCTACCGTAGAGCCTGTATCCGACAGAGAAGTCGGCCCAGTTCTCCATGAACCCAAACCCCTCCTTCCTACACCAGCTTCTGAGCCACTTGTTTAGCTCCCTAATCTCCCGCTGCCTCTCTGGTGTGGCACGTGGTACAGGTAATATTTCAGAAAATACTACCTTGGAGGTCCTTGCCTTAAGCTTGCTACCTAAGTCCCTGAAATCATTTTTAAGGACACTCTGCCTCCCTCTCACTTTGTCATTGGTGCCAATGTGCACCATGACTGCTGGGTCTTCTCCAGCCCCTCCCAGTAATCTGTCAACCCGATCCGCGATGTGCCGAACTCGAGCGCCAGGCAGACAACACACTGTTCGGCGATCCCGGTCTTTGTGACAGATCGCCCTGTCTGTCCCCCTAATAATTGAGTCCCCCACTACCAGCACCTGTCTGGCCTGCCCTGCGCTCCTCCTTCCCTCCTTACTGGAGCAGACACCCCTCTGGTGGTCAGAGGCAGTGACTTGCTGCAGTACTGCTAACTCTGAACTAACATCCCCCTCATCTGCCAACCGGGCAAACTTGTTGGGGTGTGCTAGATCAGGACTAGCCTCCCTGGCGCTTTTCCCCCTACCCCGCCTTCTAACTGTAACCCAGCTAGCTGCCTGACTGTCCTGTACCTCCATCCCACTATCCTCCCCCACCTCTACCTGCGAGAGAGCTTGCTCAGTGAGCAGCAGACTCCTCTCCAAGTTGTCAATAGATCTCAGTGTTGCCAGTTGCTCCTCTAGACTCAGGATTTGTGCTTCCAAATGAGCAACCCGCACACATCTCGCACAGCAATATGCACCCTCGAAGCGCGGCTCAAGGATTGCATACATTGAGCAAGATGTACACCTGACCGCATTGTCAAACATGGAGGACATCTTGGCAATGGGGATAGCTCAAATAACTGGCAAAACCAGACAGTAAGGCACAAAATATATATAAATATATTATATGCAATCACAAGGATTTATACTTTACCCTCCTTCTTGCTTTTTAACTCCTTTTTGCTTTTTAACTCCTTCTTTGCTTGTAACTCCTCACTTAGAGATGTCACTTAGGAGATTCGCCCCAGCTCAGGATTCGCTTGTGTGTCCAAGCTAAATGCAACTGCAAAAGCCAAGCAGAACTCACAGAGAAGGTTACTTAATTAGCAACACACCTGAAATAGCCCTTACCCTTTTTTTTTTTTTGCTTTTTTCAACAAAACTTTACACTGAACACAACACAAACAAACACAGTGCTCCTCCTTGCAATAGTAATGAATATACTCTCCTTCTTTGCTTGTAACTCCTCACTTAGAGATGTCACTTAGGAGATTCGCCCCAGCTCAGGATTCGCTTGTGTGTCCAAGCTAAATGCAACATTAGAAATGTTATTTTAGGATGTGTGGACTGTGTGGGTTTTTTTTGTTTTTTTTTAAAGTAGGAGAAGTTGTTTAAATGTATTTAAGAATTAGATACAAACAACAAAAAACAGGAATGAAAAAAGGAAAACAAAAGAATTTAGAGGAAAATTCTATTGTGCTGTCATGTGCAGTCTGCCAAAAAGTGTTCTCTGTGAAACTACTGCAGTGCAAACAGAGACGCAGGCTATCCAACAATTTACACAGGATAGCAAGGTGCATCGTCCTTCAGTAAGTAAGTTAACCTTAAAAAATTTTTGGAGGGGCTAATCCTGTACACAGTAACCCTAACCATGTAAAATACAACATAGGCCTGGCCTAATAGGCACTCAAGGCCAGGCAGGAGGCCTGCAGAGGTGAGCAAACAAGCCCAGGCAGTTGGCCTGGCAGAATAGGCAGGTGGCCTGGCAGAATAGGCAGGCAGCCTGGGGAAATACGCAGGCAAGCGGCCTGGAGAAATGGGCAGGCAAGCCCAAGTAGGTGGCCTCGCATAATAAGCAGGCCAAGGCAGGAGAACTGCAGAGTTAGACAGGCAAGCCCAGGCAGGAGGCTGGCAAGGCATAGGTAGGAAGGCCATAACATGGGCCAGAGTGGAAACGGGTCCAGCATACAGTAAGTAATCAGCCCACCCAAGGGCTGTAAGGCTCTAGAGATCCCAAGGATCCTGCCCCATCACCAGGTAGTTGATTGATACTCCCAAGGACCGAAGTAGGGCCGCACACAAGGCTCCCCAAACCAACCCAGATAGGTGACAGAGCCTAGGAATAGAGTTCCTCCATGTAATAAAGATGGTGAAAAAAAACCCTTTATTTTTTATTTGAAAAGTCTTTTACTCATCTAAGAAAGCTAAACAGATTACACTATTTGTCCCAAGTTTAGAAATACCCAATGTTTGTGGGGGTTTTTTTGCAAGTAATTGAAAAATAAGTACAAGTAGCGTTTTGCAAGTTCAAAACCATTTTTTTTTTTCAAACCTGGTCATCCTGCACCAATGTCCTATTTGGGACTTCTTTAATGCCGACAATTTCAATTTACCCCAATCAATCCATATATTTTTGAAAACTAGACACCCCAGGGTATTTCAAAATACTAGTATTTTAACACTTTACATGCACTAATTCTACCACCAGCCTTTGTCAAAATTTGTTGTACTTTTTAGTTTTTTTCCCCACACGCATTGTACTTGAGGTATAAATTTATTTACACCCCAATGTGTTCTGCAACATCTCCTGAGTACAGAGAAACAACCCATAAATAGGTTTGTCAGGTTGTTTGAGGTTAAAAGGCCACATTTGGGACATGCAAAATCCTAGGACAGCACAGAAGGTAAATGCATCTGCATATTACTGTATGCACTCCACTGCAATGTCATCCACTGGAATCTTGGGTGGAATGCAGTCACACAGTCGCCATCCTACCCCAAGTGGAGCATTCCTTGTTTTTTGTTACTAAATGTTTATTGATCTTCTTGAGATTACAATAAACAAGTAGCAAAACCAGAAATAAATAAGGCAAAACAGATTCCAATCACATTGTTAACTCCTTAGCGACCAATGACATGCCTGGCATGTTATCCTTTGCGGTCCTGTCGTCATGTATCCGACAGAATATTTTACCGCTTGTGGTACAATTAAGTATTTCCTAGTGACCACTAGATGTCGATATTATAACCCCTTGGCTGCTAAGCCATTTCCCACCTGGGTGCTAAACTGGTTTTCGGCATTTTGGTGCATCTCACGTTTTAAACGCCTTTAGACGTAAATTTCTTGGGAATAAACTATATGGTTTTTTCAGCACAGCCAGCAGATTCCAAATATACCATATTATGTGTATGTCTCATTAGGTTTGTAAAATAAAGCCAAAAATGGGAAAAAAGTGTATTTTTTCACTTCTGACTCAATAAAAACTAGTTTGTAATTTTATTTTTCTAAACTCTAATATCAAATCCTGTGTTGCTAAATATTTGTAGTAGGTAACCGGTCTAAAATAAACAGAAATTGAGAACAGTAGACTGTGTTTTTTCTAATATTTTATTGCTAAAAGTTCAATTTACTAGACTATCACAAAAGTCATCTGTAAATCTAATGTATGGCTGCCGTCAATTAAACAGCTCTAGCTTTCTGGGATGTTAAAATATGTCAACAAAACTATGTATTTTTAAAAACTACACCCCCAGCTGCAGCAAATTAAGTCTTATTTGTTTTTGTATCACAAATCTGACGTGCACAACAAATAAGTGAATATCACACTTATAAATTTTTTTCATTAAAAGCGACAAGTTCATTTATGTCTTGCGCACTCCAGTCTTGTGCTACTAATTCATGCAGCCCCTTATTTGATGTGCCAAGAGGTGTAGTTTCTGCAAATGTATACTTTATGTACAATAATTTAACTTTCCAGCTGTCTAGAGCTGTCTAATTGCAGGCATCACCCCTAAATGTTTTAACAATATTTTCAAATCTGCCATATCTGAAGTTGAAGTGGTCTAGACATCTGGGAAGTTAAATTAGGGTATATAAAGTACACATTTTAAGAAACTACACCCCTTGAAGCTTCAAATGAGGGGATACATGTATTTCTAGGACAAAAGTTGAGTGCACGAATAATGATCGAATATGTCGCTTTGGCTAGAAAATATGTTTTTTCTAACCATAGCGACATGTTGATTTGTGTCTTGTGCACTCCAAGTTTGTACTAGAAACACATGCAGACCCTCATTTGATGCGCCAAGGGGTGTAGTTTTTGCAAACATGTACTTTTTGTGCCATAATTTAACTTCCTATGTGAGCAGTAATGCCACGTCAAGGCTTCAACCCTAATTACTGACCATTCACACGCCTTTCATATCTCTATTCACTCGCAGAAGCATACACCATACTTTCCATACATTCACTCACAGAACCACACACCATTCTTTCCCTTTACAATCCCAAAGAAATTATGGTAAAGGGAGAAAACAAAAATCACTTTTACAGCAAAAATAAGTTTTGCAGTAAAAATGCAAGGAGCTCCAGGGATGAGATGGTTACTCACCTACTAAACAGGCTAAATGGCTGATTTTAATATTTGCAGTTCATTTATAGTTCATCAGGATTAAAAAAATTGCCTCCCTTTACCATTGGCTAAATTTAACCCCATGATCAAAGGGATCATGGGATTAAAATTTAGTATCGGCCATTTTTAAAAAGGGAATGTGACTTTTCATAGCTATATGATCACTGTGGTAACATTGGCTACCACAGTGATCATTTAGCTAGAATACTTAAACTTTTTATTTTATTTTAAAGTTAAACTAGTTTATGTTTAGATAATTTAATTTGGGGGTCTCTAGGCAACTTTATTTATCTGCCTTTAGAGACCCCCAAATCATTTTTTTTACATTTTTAACGTAATATTTTTTTTATTCTTTTTTTAAAAACCTTATATCGTTGGAAAGGTGAGGCGATTACCTTGAGGCATCTAAGCAGCATGCCCCCATACCTCTTTAACTGACAATTGTCAGTTAATAAATTTGCGCGGTGACATCATCGCGCGTGATGTCACCGGGAGGATCGGGTGGCCCCAGTGATGCCCTTCAGTGTGAGGGGGAGATCGCCGGGGTAGGTGGTGATGGAGGTCCACAGATCTCCATCAAGGTAGGGTAGTGCTAGCGACAGCATGGTGCCGTCGTTACCACCTGACTGGGACTGCTAGCGACGGCACCATGCCGTTTTTAGCAGTCAAGGGGATAAGGCAGAATTTGCTATATGATTAAGAAAAGTTTCATACAATGAAAAAATATTGAGACTAACATAATATATTGCTTTGTAGTTTCAAAGAAACCTACCCCACTGTGACTGCTCCGGAGTCACAAGTGCCACTGCAAGACATTTTGCCTCTCACTAGATGACGGTGTCCTTTAAAAAAATACGTTTCTCTCTGCGCTCCTCCTGCAGATTGAATACAGGTACTGTATTCAACCATGCAAGTCAATGGAGCCCAACTTTCTAATCACAATGTGATTAGTAAAATAAAAAAAAAAAAAAATAGCTAAAAAAAATTTATAAAGATGTTCCAAACCTGTCCCAGGTTTTTTAATTAACTTTTGTAAATGCGTAAAAGATTTTTCAACTAAAAGTGAGAAAAAGTGCTTTTTTAAAAAAAAATTCATCATTTTTTTTTCTAATAGGAAATTAGATGATATGATAAAAAAATGGTATCTGAAAAAAGCCCTTCTTGTCCTGAACACAATATAACTTGTGTGGGTACACTAAACAGGAGAATAGAGAATTATAGCTAAACATGAGGATCGCAAAAGTGTTAAAACTGCCTTGGTCACAAAGGGTACAAAAAATAGCCTGGTCCTTAAGGAGTTAAATGATACAAGGTTCACAAATTTTAGAGGACATTTTAATACTTGGCTATTAAATTATACAGTGTTGTTCCTTCACAATTAGTGTTTTTTCACTTTTTAAGCAGAACCAAACAATTTTTCCCACCAACAAATACCATGACTGCACAAAATGCTTGGTAGACAACAAAATTACTTAGCTTTATATCAGTAGCTGAAAACTACTCAAAAATGTTTGTGCCCCTACTAAAATATAACCGCCACAAACAACGCTTTACGTCACCGCTACTCCTCCCCACCGTGAAAACCATTTTTTTTGGGGGGGGGGGGGGGTGCGGCGAGAGAGCCACGTAGTGCGAATGACGTACGCACGGTTTCTATGGAAACGTTGCCTTGGAAACGAGACGCTTAGTAGCACAACATCTGCGGCCTGCATGCGTCTCTCTGAACGGGAAGTCAGTGCATTATCGGGAACCTACGGATCGGAGAAGAAGACAGTTTAGTTTAACTTCTGTAAAGGTGATCACACATGGGAAATAAGGACAAATTGCTGGGCTGCAGTGTAATTTGCCCTGAATTAAAGAGAAAGTTGTCGGTTGAACTTGATAGAATTGTTATACTATCTGATGTCATTTACTCGTTTTGTATAAGATGCAATTGCATTGATGCTATGATGAAACTCATGAAATTAGGATGTTTTGCAAGTTGTATTAGTAGTAGGATTGTCATGTTTTATATCAGTAAAACATTGAATAGCAACTGTTCCATTTGCATTATGAGGTATCCAAGGCAGACATATTTTTAATAATATCAATAAGTTAATTATTATTATTAGGTGCATGGTCATAGTAAATTTATTATATATGTTCTCAGGCATCACAGTGAATCGTAACTGCACAAATGCTTATTTTTAGCGTGGCACAGGTAATTTTCCTATGAAGCATGTGCATCCAAAGTGAATTCCACTATTTGCTGCACACGAGTGTCCGCAGACATCAGCAGCAGCAATTAGTATGTTGTAATGCTCCCTACAAAACCATGTTTAATTGCGTAGAATCAATCAGAGACAGTTTAAGGAAATAAGGAACCCGTGGTGTAGAATTAAGTAAAGTAGAAACTGGGAGATTTAATTGGGAAGAGAGGATTAAACCGGAGGGATCCAAACACTTTTCACTATGATTTGGTATTTGCTAAATTTGGGGGGGAATCTAATCTAACATTCAAACTAAAGCAGTGAAAAATATAAGCCCTTAATAGAAATACCTTTCCTGGAAATTTACAGGAACATGCCCACTAGCCTAGACCATTGTTTAAGACTTGTGCCTCCCCTAGTGATCTCCCAAAATACAACATTTTTGGAGTAAAAAAAACCGTGACATGTAAGATTAGCAGTGAGGCGACCTGTATTGTGTTGTAATATTTAGATTTTTAAATAATTCCTTTTTCAAAATTACCAATATTCAAAATAATGTTTTGTGCACTAATTTATCTGATTTGGAGTACAGTTTTCTGTTAACAGTAACCAAATCATATTACTAAGCTATTAAAGAATACATAAGTAATACATCTTGTATTTTAAGTTTCTGTATTGTTTTACAGACTGCCTTGAAGCCATGCCTCTTCCAGATACTATGTTTTGCGCACAGCAAATTAATATCCCACCTGAGCTCCCAGATATCTTGAAACAATTCACAAAAGCTGCCATCAGGACCCAGCCTTGTGATGTGCTCCAGTGGTCAGCTGCGTAAGTCAGACAGAGCTGTAACAGCAGCCAGGATGGTGCTCGTCTCAAGCAGTCTTAGATAGAAAACACAAAACAATAAAAGTTACCAAGACCCCTGTGCAATATTATAGTAATCCAGGGATTATCCACAGATTACATTCATACAAAATGTGTGTAAATGCTCATTAAACATTCCTAACAATAGGAATCTGTAAATTCTAATCCAGTATTTTAAATATTTGCTTAATTTGTATATATACGCTAATGGGGCAGAAAATGCAGATATGGCGTGAGACTTACTGTCTGATTGCATCCACAATTTTAAAATCGCTTCATGCATATGAACTGGCTTTATCAGACTACTGTGCCGAATGTTGAACAACAACCCCACCAAGTATTAATATTCAATTTTCTTTATATAACTCCAACTATCTATGCAGAGCTTCTTACAGTGTGCACATTCAAAGGGTCTGACACAACTAGAGCAGACAGACTGAGACGGACTGTTAAGAGGGCCTTGGTCATAAGCTTGCTATCTAGAGGGATATGAAATGGCTGAACTCCTTTGCTTGTAATGGAGCTTCAGTGAAAAGACAGCAGGTTCCACACAACTAAAACATCAGTAGACTGCTATTGTGATGCAGAATTGCAGTGTTCTCTTGCCACTGTGTTAACCATTATAAACTTTCTAATTAAGGTATAGGGTTACCATGTGAAGAAGATACCTTCATTGGCTTACATGATATATGGCTGAAGAAGAGACCTAGATAGTTTTGAAAGCTTTCAATCTGTTATACTTCAGTTAGCCAATAAAGGTATTTGCTTTTATACCTGTCTAATTAAAGTGAGACCACTATTACTTGGACTGATTTGGGGTTTTGAAAAAATGGTATAAGACACAAAATAACAGAAATGAAGAGAATAAAACCTCACATTGTCAAGGCTATTGTGTGACACATAAATTGGATTGCATTTTGTATTATTTTAAAATATAGATCTTGTCTTTTTGCAGGTACTTCACCTGTTTATCAAAAGGTGAGCCCTTACCCGTAAAAGAAAGGCTTGAAATACCAGTGGCAACTCAAAAAACAGACACTGGGCTAACTCAAGGGCTTCTAAAGGTTCTACACAAACAGGTATGTAACAAGATATTTAATATAGTGCAAGAAATTCCTTCCACTGACAGAAAATTATGAAAAATATGCAGTTTTCATTATAACCTGGAAATACAATATACATATGTGTGTGTGTGTGTGTGTGTAATTTGAATTTAAATATTTCTCTCTGTATAATAGAATAATAGAATAAAAGTTTTTTTTAATTAAAATGATTATTAACTAACATAAAATGCATAAACAAAACACATTCCAAACACCCTCTTGATGTGCTAACTAAACACATAAATTGTTCTAATAGGCAGCTAGCCTGTTTCCCAACATTTAAATATCAAACAATATTATTATACCAGCCTGTACTACATGTTTTGTAGTCTTTAGCAGTGTTGCATGTACCCTCTCAATTTAGAATTATTCTGACGTCTGTTTCTTTGTAAAGGCCACAGCCTCTATTTATTGTCTGCAGGTGAGGCTAGTGGTTAAACAGCACGGACATGTTCTAGCCTTAATAACTTTCTTCTAGGACCGCATTACCTATTCTTAAGTATTTACTGGGTCCTAAACCCCTACCTTATACAATGTTGAATTTGCCAATCTCACAATACTCTTCTGCGGAGCACTGACCCTGCTTATTTAAGTATTATTTTTTTAATATATAGTGTGCCTCTACAATGACTATATTATATATTACTAAATATTACAATTAGATTCTTTATGATATTTAAAATATAAATTGAAAAGCATTAATTATACAGTGAAACTTTGGTAAAATCGTATTTGAAAAAAATGGAACTATGTACCTTATGTAAGTATTCAACATCCACATATTAATGTTTGGTAGAGCAGCCTTTTTCAGCCATAATGGCTTTAAGTTTCTTTGGTTGGACATCACTTGGGGTATGTGTCCAACCGAGCAGAGGACCAGATCAGGTTCTCTTGCAGTATTTCCCTGCAGTTGACTCCATTTTCATTATGCCTCATCTCACCACATGGAGTAAGATTGTACATTTGAGTAGCTGCAAAATAAAGTGACACAGTACAATAATTGAATTCCGATGTTTTAAAATGAAGTATTAGACATCAATACAAAATGTTTATTTACCATTTGTTGTTCATAAACGAGGGATAATTGATAAGGGCTCTGGATTTGTTTGTAAAAAAAACCCCAAATAAATCATATATACACATTTTTTACTTATAAAGACAATGTATAGGCACAGTGTATATTCACCTAATTAAGCATGTTTCTCAATGTTACAGAGTGTTCAGTGCAATCTGTGTACCACTGCATGTAAAATTTCCATTGTTGTAATCATGTATTTAATTGTAGCTATCATCCAAGGCCATTGTAAGTGAAACTGATCTTGAAGAAAAATGGAAAGATCTCTGCTTACCTCAAGAGCAACTGCAATGCATTCTGACACTGGATAACTTTGGAAATGAAGTAGAATGGATGAAATTTCTAGCTCTTGCCTGTAGCACACTTGGAGGGGTAGGTGTTCCATTTTATAAGACTTACCAAAATGATTTGTGTATTAGCCTGCATTATGTGCCCATATCCGATTAACCAGCAGCATTAAAACATTCTAAAATTAGGAACATGGGTCTGCCTATAATTATAAGCCATGAATCCTAATCCTACTAGATAACGTTTTAACTACATGGCATTCAGTGATATATACATTTTTTTAAAATAATGTATTTTGTTCTATATTACTGCATGACAGCATGTCTTCAATATTTCCAAATAAGAGAAAAATATAATTTAAATCCCAAAATGCTTTGTTACTATTATTGTAGTAGTCCTCCAAGATTCATCCTGTATCCCTCCTGAACAATTCTCTCACTGAAGCTCTGAACTCATTATAAAGGCAAATGTTTCATCAAGGTCAAAAACAGAAATGTCACTAAATTATCTGATCAAAGTTGTCAAAAGGAATTTTACAGACAGCTCATGATAAAGCAGATTTCCAGAGGTATATCATGAGCCCCTTGGTATCAGTTAGAGCTGTCATCCTTATATTTAGCTGTTGCAATAGAAGTTTGCAGTTTGTCAGCAGGAGACAAGCCATTTTTGATAAAGAAAAATGAATTTGGAAAGTTCTGTCGTATGTGATGTGGATTGTGGCACAGTTGTAATGCATAAAATATTATCTTCTTTACAACTTCATAGAATTTTTATTCTTATGCTTCATTTTATACTTATGATTCTGTACATGAAAACAATAATGTGGATAAGCCTTTTAACCCCTTCACAATGTCTGGCAAATTTTACTCCAATTGTTTTAGCTTGCCAAAATGAATTATTAAAGCAAACAGTAAGTCATGTGCTATAAGTTCTATCAGGACCGTGAAAAAAATATTGATTGGGCAAGCATTTGCTTGGGCCCCACACTCCCTGGCATGCAATCACACCCACTGCTCCAACACCAAAAAAAAACCACATGCACGGGAGGAGCGCAATATTATGCAGATCGCATTGCAAATTAATGAGGAGTCCTTAAACGGAGTGTGAGTTGTGATCAGTGCTGGCTTTAGGTGTTCAGGTGCTTTATGCGGGCCACCCCCGTGGTGCCCCCTCCTCTGTCATCCTCCCCAGAGTCCCTTTGTCTTTGTCTTTGTCTCCTTCACTGTACCACACCTCTCTTCCTCCCTCATGTTGTTCAGATAAAGCTCAAATTAACACCACATGGAAAAACAACATTGCAGGTAAAGATCAACAGAGTAAGACATATAAACCCTGTATTTGCAGGTATAGGTAAATAAATAACATAGCATTGCAGGTAAAGCGCAACTGAAACATCACAAGCAAACTCAGCACTGAAGGTAAAGAGCTACTGAAAAATCACACGCAAACTCAGCACTGAAGATATAGATCAAATAAATTATGCATGAAAACCCTAAACTGCAGGCATAGATCACAGACCACACACCCCAAAGGCCAACCCTAGCACCCAGATTTCACACATAGGACTTGTTCCAGCACCCAGATTGCATCCACAGGACCTGCCTAGCACCCAGATTGGACGAATAGGACTTGCCATCTTTGTCCCCAAACAACATGTCTCTGCTATATTTGTCTCCAGTTTGTCTATGCCATCTTTGCCACCCACTTACACATACTCTCACACACCCTCCCGCACCCCTTACCTCAACTGCAAGTTTCTCTGTGACGTTCGTAGACTTATGCATGGGCTGGTAGCTTACCTCTGTGTTGCAAGCACACTGTGCAAACAACTTCTCTTTTATCCCAGGGGAAGCAGAAACACAGCAGGGTCAGGGTACCTTGGCGGTACAAGAGAGGTTGCTTGCACAGTATGCATGCAACTCAAAGGTAAGCTGTGCGCACGTGCAGTTGTGACTGCTGCAGCCCGTGGTTGTTGCAGGCTCAAAGGGCTGCTGCTATGGTCTCCCCGGGAACAACGGGCCCAAGGCAGCTGCCTCTTTTGCCCGGTGTTAAGGACGGCCCTCAAAAATACTATATTTTGAGGAATAAAATACACATTTTAGCAACCAAAAAAATCCCACTGTTGAATTGTACCATAATATCTCTATGCATACTACATTTATGATATACTTTCTGGAAAATGCAGTATCATAATTATCATTTTGCATTCACATATAGAGCATATCATCTGCTCTGAAGCATGCCTGTGAAATACTGACAGAGGATCCAGAAGGTGGTGCTGCTCGCATTCCTTTTCAAACATTCACTTTCCTATACAAGTATTTGGCCAGAATAGATGGCGATATTTCACATACAAAAGTGGAAGATGCACTTTTTGCTTTGCAGGCAGATGCGTAAGTACAACACATTTTTGATATATCTAAACACAGAGTACATATATACACCTAACCATTTTGAAAGGTCTGTGTAAAGGTAAGGAATTAAAGTATGTGTGTGTGTGTGTGTGTGTGTGTGTGTGTGTATATATATATATATATATATATATATATATATATACCGTATTGGCTCGGATATAGGCCGCACCCGAATATAGGCCGCACCCTAAAAGTTTGGTGCTTTTTTAAAGAAAAAGTTTTGTAATAAATATGCTGCCACTCTGTCCTCCCCCCTTCGAGATATGCTGCCCCTCTGTCCTCCTCCCCTCGAGATATGTTGCCACTCTGCCCCCCCTGAGATATGCTGCCACTCTGCCCCCCCCCAACTTACTCAGCGGAAGTGCCGGCACCGGAAGTTGAATACGCATATTGCGTAGATGTCCCCCGCCGGCCCCGCAAGACACCCGGGAGTCTGCTCTGGTAAGTCTTGGGGGCAGAGGTAAAACGCATTGTGCGGACTTTCACCGGCTGCGGCGATGCGCGTAAACAACCTCCGCTGCCGGCACGTCTGCACGATGTGCTTTAACAATTTCCCTTGCCGGGACTCCCCTCGTGGGAATTCCCGGTAAGGGAGATTGTTAAAGCACATCGTGCAGACGTGCCGGCAGCGGAGGTTGTTTACGCGCGCATCGCCGCAGCCGGTGAACGTCTGCGCGGTGCGCTAAGACAACCTCCCGTGCCGGCACTCCCCCCCATGGAAAGTGCCGGCAGGGGAGGCTGTCTCAGCATATCGGAGAGTAGGATGCAGGTCCCCCTGCACCGCTACGGGGGATCTGTATCCTAACCCTGCATGTCCCGGGCGTCGGGCGATAGACCCCGAATATAGGCTGCACCCCCACTTTAAAGACTTAAAGCGGGGGAAAAAAGTGCGGCCCATATTTGGGCCAATACGGTATATATATATATATATAATCCCACCATGTGTATATACCATAAGACCAGCCACCCTAACTTACAACTTACTTCATCTGTCATTGTTTCTGGTTAAATATGAATAACAGTACGATGCTATTGTAATTATTTTAATTTTCTTTGAACTTTAGGTAATAGTTTTTTAATTTCTTTGAGTCTCTCGTTGTGGAGGGATTTTGGCCCACTCTTCTTTACAATGGTTCTTCAGTTCCTTAAGGTTTATGGGCATTTCAATTTGGTTGAGGTTTGTACTATGACTGGGCCATTGCAACTCCTTGATTATTTTCTTTTCAGCCATTCTGTTGTAGATTTGCTGTTATGCTTGGAATAATTTTCCTATTGAATGACCCAATTTTTGCCAAACTTTAGCTGTTTGTACTTTAGTATACAGAGGAGTTCATGGTTGACTCAATGACTTCAAAGTTTCCAGGTCCTGTGGCTGCAAAACAAGCCAAATCATCAACCCTCCACCACCGTGCTTGACAGTATGAGGTGTTTGTACTGATATGCTGTGTTTGGTTTTCGCCAAACATGGCGCTGTGTATTATGGTCTAACATCTCCACTTTGGTCTTATCTTGTGGTTTGTTCAGATGCAACTTTGCAAACTTAAGCTGTGCTTCCATGTTCTTTCTCCTGGCAACCCTTCATGAACTTTAACATTTAACATGCTAACTGAGGCCTGTAGAGCCTTAGATGTAACTCTTTGTTTCTTTGCAATTTCTCTAAGCATTGCACAGTCTGACCTTAGGGTGAATTTGGAAAGTCAACTCCTGGGAAGATTGGCAACTTGAATGTTTTCCACTTTTGAATAATCTCTCTCACTGTAGACTGATGAAATTTAAATTGTTTGGAAATGGCCTTATAACCCTTCGCAGAGTGATGGGCAGCAGCAATTGCTTCTCCAAGATCATTGCTGATGTCTTCCCTCCTTGGCATTGTGTTAACACACACCTAAATGCTCCAGACCAGCAAACTGCTAAAACGTCTGCTTTTTTAGAGGTGGTCACACTTGCTGATGATCAGTTAATCAAGGGAAGCAGTGAGGGTATAATTATAAATTAAACAAAATGTTACTTTGTTAAAGAATTATTTCTGGTAAGGGTTTGGGCATTCAACATTAACGCAATGCTGCTTTCTAACATTGCATTTAGTTAAAAACAAATATAAAAAAGTGGTAAAGCAAAATAGGTGCCACATCTTTACAGCTTTATTATTTTTATTGAACTTAAGATAGTTACACAAATATGACATTTTGCAACCGAACTCACGGTTCAGTAGTAAATCTTTTCTCTCCCTCTCTCATATATACACATATACATATGGTACATTTTAGGTAAATTGAACCAGAGATGAACAACAACACATGACATATTATACAGTGTACAGTATTTGTTGTTTATTCAACAAAAATAAAGCCAAAATGGAGAAGCCATATGTGGAAAAAGTAATTTTAGCTGGAAATACTTGTCTTAAAACAAAAACGCATTGTCAGGGTATTCCTTTAGAATGTCAAAAAGCTTTCAATGTTGATAAAATTTGATAGAATACAGTTATATACATTCTGAGGTTTATTTGGGTCACATGTCAGAGAGTGCAATTAGTATTTCATCAACCGTACATGTGACAAAAAAAATCATTTTCATTCCTCATTTATTTAAACTGCAACTCACTTAATAAACCCAAAACGGGGGATGTCAAACTAGTTCCTCAAAGGATGCAACCTTGCCATTACTTTCAAATTTTTCTCATTAAAGTATAATCAACAATGTATATAGCTGAACAGAATGGCAAGTATTATACTGATTTGCTGGTTTGTCTGTGGCCCTGAGAGATTACATTTGGTCATTCCCGGTTTAACTGCGCCTCAGCAATGTTATTTTTCCACAGTCTTACAATCAATATACCTCTAACCTCAATAATAATGGTAATGATTTTGTTAGCTGGATATTGCTTGCTTGATGTATATGCTGACAATAAGCAATTATGCTTGCTTTAAAACATTATTTAGTTGTTACAAAATTCACTTAAATGATTAAAACTGGAATAAATAAAATTGAACATCAGTTAGATAATTGGCCTTTTCTTTAAAATAATTGCACCCAACGGCCCTGTATTTAATGTAATACTGGGCTGCCTTTAATAGTGTTTGTGTGCAAATATTTTATGTTAATAATGTGTTTGAGTGTATTGCTAGTCACATAAATAGCAAGTTCAAATAAATGGGTTTATATTTTAAAATTCTGCTGCAATGTTTTCATAAAAAAAACTAAGGCTGGTAAATAAATTGCTTTATTTAGTAGACCAAACAGTACAGTTGCTTTTCAGGCAGGATTTAAGTCTGAAATTCAGCTCACCACGAGCAGTGTTTGTAAAGTGGGTAATAACTTAATAGGTACATGTAGAAATGGTTACTCTTGTGGACATTTTTCAGAAGTATGTAAATTATGTAAACTATTATGTTAGTTTGAAATTATGCTGAGCTGTAAATGTAGGATTTGGGAAAGCGACATGTCCACTTAATGGGACATCCAAGGATCCTAGGCAGGATCCCTGGATATGCAAAAAAAATGCATATTAAAGTACTTTGTGAAAAAAGAAAAAAAGCCTCCATGAGAAGCCTTCTCCACAGGGCCAGATTAAGAGCATCATGGGCCTGGTGCTGAGAATTTGTGTGCCCTTTTTATGGAAATAAATAAATTAGACACCTCAGCATCCTTGTGTACTGGATAAAGAAGTCATTAGTGCTAGGCAGATAATATAGGATATAATCTTATGTGATGGTATTGGGAGGTCATCTGTACACATAAAAAAACACATTGGACGCCTGAAGCCAGAATTTCGTGCCTTTAATCCTTTTGAATAAAATATGCAAATTGAAATAGAGTAAGTAACACAAAACCTTTACTTTTCCTCTCACTGATTTCTGGGCCAAGAAAGTTTTGTCCTCTGACGTGACTACAAATTCAGGAGGGTGTTTTATCTCTGGATAAGTAAAAAATGAATAGTTAAATTAATTCCTACAGTAAGCAAAGAGCCAGGAAACAGATGACCAAACACACACACCAGGACAGCCTCTGCCACACCAACACCCAAACACACACACCAGGACAGGATCTGCCATACCAACACCCAATGACACACACACCAGGACAGGCTGTGCCATATCGACACCCAAAGACACACACCAGGACAGGCTCTACCGCACCGACACCCAAACACACACACCAGGACGGGATCTGCCATACCAACACCCAATGACACGCACATCAGGACAGGCTGTGCCATATCGACACCCAAAGACACACACACCAGGACAGGCTCTGCCACACTGACACCCAAACACACACACACACACCAGGACAGGCTCTGCCACACCGACACCCAAACACACAACAGGACAGGCTTTTTCACACCGACACCCAAACACACACAGAAGGACAGGCTCTGCCACACCGACACCCAAACACACACACCAGGACAGGCTCTGCCACACCGACACCCAAACACACACACCAGGACAGGATCTGCCATACCAACACCCAATGACACATACACCAGGACAGGCTGTGCCATATCGACACCCAAAGACACACACACACACACCAGGACAGGCTCTGCCACACTGACACCCAAACACACACACCAGGACAGGATCTGCCATACCAACACCCAATGACACATACACCAGGACAGGCTGTGCCATATCGACACCCAAAGACACACACACACACCAGGACAGGCTCTGCCACACCGACACCCACACACACACACACACACACACACCAGGACAGGCTGTGCCACACTGACACCCAGATAAACACACCGGGACAGGCTTTGCCACCCAGACACACCCGGACACACACACCAAGACCGGCTCTGCCACACCGACACCAAGACACACACACTAGGACAGGCTCTGCCACAATAACACTCAAACACACACAACAGGACAGGCTATGCCACCCACATCGGGACAGGCTAAACTAAAACAATAAAAAAAAAATATTTTCAACACATCCAGCACTATGTTTACTTATGCCCCCAGCCTGCCTCTCCATTCAGTATTGATTTATTAGATGAGATGGCCCTAGCTGTCCCCCTTGTGTATTGATGCCACCAGCCCCTATATATATTTGTGCCTTCCAGCCAGCCCCACAATGTGTAGCCACCCAGCCACCACCCCCTAGTCTTGATTTATATGATGCCCCAGCCTGCCCCTCGTGTGTATTGTTGCCCCTACTACCTTATGCCACCCAGCCCCCCCTCTTTAGTATCATGTCAGTATCATGTCATGGACCGGCCTATTGCATTTCACAGTGAAATAAGTAAATATTTATCACTTATAATAAGAAATATTTGACCCCTTTGCAAAACATGACTTAGTACTTGGTGGCAAAACCCTTGTTGGCAATCACTTGTTGAGGTCAGACTTTTTTTGTAGTTGACCACAAGGTTTGCACACATCTCAGGAGGGATTTTTTCCCACTCCTCTTTGCAGATCCTCTCATTAAGGTTTCGAGGCTGACATTTGACAATGGAATGAAGGTCTGGAGACTGGCTAGGCCACTCCAGGACCTTAATGTCCTTATTCTTGAGCCACTGCTTTGTTGCCTTGGCCAGGATTTTGGGTCATTATCATGCTGAATTACCCATCCACGGTGCCCTGGCTGAGGGAAGGAGGTTCTCACTTCTCACCCAAGATTTGACGGTACATGGCCCCATCCATCGTCCCTTTTGATGCGGTGAAGTTGTCCTGTCCTCTTAGAAGAAAACCCCATCCCAAAGCATAATGTTTCCACCTTCATGTTTCGGGTCATAGGTAGCATTCCTCCTCCTCCAAACATGGCGAGTTGAGTTAATGCCAAATAGCTCAATTCTGGTCTCAGCTGGCCACAACACTTTCACCCAGTTCTCCTTTGAATGATTCAGATGTTCATTGGCAAACTTCAGACAGGCCTGTACATGTGCAGGGGGACCTTGCGGGCACTGCAGGATTTCAGTCCTTCACCACGTAATGTGTTACCAATTGTTTTCTTGGTGAGATCATTGACAAGATCCTCCCGTGTAGTTCTGGGATTCTGTTCTCATGTTTACACTGTTCTCATGATCATTGCATGGAGCCCCAGATCGAGGGAGCTTGACAGTTATTTTGTGTTTCTTCCATGTGTGAATAATTGCACCAACTATTGTCACCTTCTCACCAAGCTGCTTGGCGATGGTCTTGTAGCCCACTCCAGCCTTGTGTAGGTCTACAATCTTATCCCTGACATCCCTGACATCCTTGGACAGCTTTTTGGTCTTGGCCATGGTGGAGAGTTTGGAATCTGATTGATTAACCCCTTCGCGACCTTTGCCGGTTCAGGACCGTCATAACAAGAAGGTCACTAAATGACCTTTGACGGTCCTGAACCGTCAAAAAATTAAATAAGCTTAAAAAGTGATAAAGGATCACTTTCTTCGCTTAAACGGCCTTGCTGCAATGCCTCGATGTCGAGGCATTCAGCAAGGCCGAGATCGGCATCGGGGGCCATGTCTGGCCCCTTCCCGGGGCGTCAACAGCCGCCATACATTGTATGGCGGCGGACGCCCGTTTTAAAAGCGTTTAAACTTAAATGGTGTCGCTGGAATGCCTCGATCAGGAGGCATCCAGCGACACCAAACACTTACCTCTGGGTGGGCTGTGACCGCTCCGGAGAGCGGTCACAGCCGCCGCTGCCGGTGATCTTCGCCATCAAGCAAGATGGCGGCGGCCCGGGAAATAAAACAATAAAGACGAAAAAGTTCGCTAGAGGGTCTCCAGACCCTCTAGAGAACTGGCTCCACTTGCTGGTTGAATACAGGTACTGCATTCAACCATGCAAGTCAATGGAGCCCAGCTTTCTAATCACTATGTGATTAGTAAAATATTCAAAATAAATAAAAATAAATAAAAAATGGAAAAAAAAAATAAAAAAAAATGTGCTAACATTTAAAAATAATTATGCAGTGATGTCACTAAAAAAAATATATAAAAAAAGTATTAAAAAAATAAAATAAAATTAAAAAATAAAGTTTATTATTTTGAGCAAGTGCTAAAATTTCTCAAAAATCTCAACAAAGAGTTAAAATAAAAGCACTTCAAATACCCAAGGGGTGTCTAATATATAAAAAAAATGGCTGATGGGGTAAATTGGAGTGGCCTAGCTCAAAGATAGGGCATAGGTACAGACTGACCAAAATGGCGAAAAAAAGCGCACTTCCCAAATGTGGCATTTTAAATCTGAAACAACCCGACAAACCCATGCATGTCGGGTATCACTGCACTCAGGAGATGTTCCTGAACACACATTGGCGTGTTGTTTGACAGTGGCATATACCAGGACCTGTATATCTATAACTAAAGTACAATTTGTGTGAAAAAAAAATAAAAAAAATTACTATTACAAAGTTTGACAAAGTGTAGTTCTATAATTGGTGCATGGAAAGGGTTAAAATAACAGCATTTGGAATACCCTGGGGTGTCTAGTTTTCAAAAATATATGGTTTGAATGGGTTAAATTGAGTTAACCGGCTTCAAAGATATTCCAAAGAGGAGAGGGAGGCACAATGACCAAATGACCACCTGAATTACGCATGCCCCAAAAGTAGCCTTTTACCAGCCAAACAATCTGACAAACCCATGCATGTGGGGTATCGCTGTACTCAGGAGATGTTGCTGAACACATATTGGGGTGTTGTTTGACAGTGACATATACCAGCACCTGTATATCTATAACTAAAGTACAATTTGTGTGGAAAAAAAATAAAAAAAATTACTATTACAAAGTTTGACAAAGTGTAGTTGTATAATTGGTGCATGGAAAGGGTTAAAATAACAGCATTTGGAATACCCTGGGGTGTCTTGTTTTCAAAAATATATGGTTTGAATGGGTTAAATTGAGTTAACCGGCTTCAAAGATGTTCCAAAGAGGAGATGGAGGCAGACTGACCAGATTTGTTAAAAAAGATTTGGAAATCATAAAACGCTGCTTGTACTTATTGCCCTATAACTTACAAAAAACAGCAAAAAAACATAAAAACATTGGGTATTTCTAAACTCAGGACAAGTAGTAGAATCTATTTAGCTAGTTTTTTTACTTGCTTTTTTAGGTGAGTAAAAGATTTTTCAAATAAAAGTCATAAAATGTGTTTTTTTTCAATTTTTCACCATGTTTTTTTATTTTTTTTTATAGTAAATAAGATGATACGATCAAAATAATGGTATCTGAAGAAAGCCCATCTTGTCCTGAAAAAAACAATATATAACTTATGTGGGTACACTAAATGGGTGAGGAGAAAATTACAGCTGAACACAAGCACCACAAAAGTGTCAAAACAGCCTCGGTCCCACAGGGTACAAAACGAAAAATGAGCCCGGTCCTTAAGGGGTTAATTGTTTCTGTGGACAGGTGTTTTTTTTTTTTTTACAGGTAAGAAGCTGAGATTAGGAGCACTCCCTTTAAGAGAGTGCTCTTAATATCAGCTTGTTACCTGTATAAACGACACCTGGGAGCCAGACATCTTGCTGATTAATAGGGGATCAAATGCTTATTTCACTGAGTAAAATGCAAATCAATTTATAACTTATTTGAAATGCGTTATTCTCGATTTTTTTGTTGTTATTTTGTCTCTTACTGTTCAAATAATCCTACCATTAAAATTATAGACTGATCATGTCTTTGTCAGTGGGCAAAAGTACAAAATCAGCAGGGGATCAAATATTTTTTCCTTCACTGTAAATGAAAAAAACTGCAACACTGTTATATGAAAATAAGTAAAGTAAGTGTTGTTGTTGGAGAGTAAATCAAGTGAAAGCATACCAAGAAGGAAGTCCAGTAAGAAGTTGTATGGTTCACAAGGCACATAAGTGAAGCTAAGTGGTTTTGACAACCAAGTATAGCATAAGGCAATCTTGTTTCTATTTTCTTTTATATAAAGAGTAACTTATTTTAATCTGGGACCATCTGCTACAGATAAATGCATTTTGTTTGATCTTATTTTTCCTGTATTTCCGTTTAATGTTTATGCATACTGCATGCCAACCTTTGAATGGATTATTAGAAATATTCCTAAATTGCATTGTAGAAAATTCAGTCATGGACAGCACAATGGGAAACAACCAATCAAAATAGCTGGTTTTGACATGTTTATGGATACCCAAAACAAACTGCACACAGTAGAGAGGTCATACATATTCACAATCCTGTCTGCACAGTAGCATATTATGAACAACCATGCATAAAACAAAGATCGCATAAACTCTACAGTATGTGATTAAATAATCCAGGGTTATTTACTATAATGAATTTATCAATAACCAATTATTACATTTGCATTGGACATACAATATTAAACCAGAAAGAGATGTTAATCTTTATTAATAAATGCGTTTAATCCATTTAGAGCTCCTGATACAAGTTTTTGAGTGTAAGACTGTTCGATAACAAGCTTTGTGATAATATGCTGTTTAATTTGTAAAATGCTTAGTGTTTTTAAGAGAATATTGGTTCAGAACATTAACATAACAGTGCTAACTCTTACCTAAGGTAGGACCTGCCACCCTGCTGCTGCTGCAGCTGCCATCCTCCCCCATATACCAATGATTCTTGCCGCTGATTGGCTGCTTGAATCAGACAATTAATGGCCAGAAAACACTCCCATTTAAATCAATGGAATAACTTTCTGTGCAATCACACAAGGGTTAGCCTGCAGTGTTCTCCAAGCCAAAACTTGATCTGACTGGTGGTGAGTATATCACACGTATAGAGTTGCCTTTAAAATTAGTCTTTGGTGTAATTTAGACTTGACAAAAAAATTTTTATACTACACCCAACACTCAAAAATGGGTTAATTTATTGAACCCGTGAACCTATGAACAGTCTGTAGAGGGGTACACTGTATTTCCCTTAAATCTTAAATACTTAGCTATTATATGTCTTTTTGGTTTTCTGAAATCCCAATAAGCTGAAATTTGCTTTGGTTTTGATTAGATTTTCATTGTTTAATTTCTCTTTATTCAGGAATAAGCAAAATCAAATGATCCAACCAAGAAACTTCTTGAGTGGGATGTGTCCTCCACTTTCTTGAATTACATTTTCAAGCAGTTATTGTTGAACATTGAAAAAAAAGCTGAATACAGATTTTTTGTACAGAATTAGAACAAAGCAGCAGCTCACGATCAAATATTTGTTCTATTGCATTTTTTATGTTTTTTGTGTACAAAATTTTGAACTCCACAACTGGCATGTTTAATGCTGTCAAGTTGTTTGTTTTAAATATTTATGTATAGTATATTAGACCTAGCTAATGTAATAAAAGTTTGAATCATGTTTTGTTTTGTTGTTGTGCTTACTTTATTTGGACACATCATGTACTTCTCTGCACTGCTTTGTATGTCCATGGTGCCTGATTTGGCAGGTGTGCAAGCTTGTCCTTGCTTAACCGCAACTGGCCGCAACCATGTATGTGTATGTCTCCCTATTATAGATAGAGGTATTATCAGTAATTTACTGTTATAAAAGAAAATGAGAGCTCTTTGTTTAAAGTTAGTTCATATCAGCTTCCAGCAACTACTGTGTTTCCTTCGAAGTGTTGAAGAACTGGAATTGCCTCCGTTAACATTTTCTTCCTGCATATTCGGCAATTTATGAAATGTAGTCTAATATAATGTTTCAATAGGGGCAGCAAGCTTATTAGCTATTTAAATGCACTTGATCTTTAGTGAACCAATCCAAATATGTATGTGATTTTTAGTCAAGATGACTATTTATGATACATTTTTATACAATGTAGACCTAAAAATGGTGCATAAATATAAAGAAAATATTTCTACATCACTGCAAAGCCTTTATTACAAAATAACTAAAATTTAAGTAACCAACTAGAAAGAAGTTACACAGTTGTGTACATAAAACATAAGAGTGACATAAGCTTTTTTTTTTTTTTTTTTTAATATTTTTAGAAAAGATGTGTTGATTAGATGAATAAGTGGTATGTTTAAATTCCCTCAGTTCATTAGCCTAATACCACTTTTGCAGGGCCAGATTAAGAGCATCATGGGTCTGGTGCTGAGGATTTTGGTGGGCCTTTTTATGGAAATAAATAAAATAGGCAGGACAGACAGAATCTTGATTCCTCGACTCCTCAAGGGACAGCTGTCCCTTTTGCCCTGCGTTAAAGAAGGCCCTGGCGGCAAGGCCGGACTGGGAATGAAAAGCAGCCCTGGAAATATTTGGCCACCAGCCCCATGTATTGTATCACGTGGTCGAGCTCTTGTGCCCACATGCCACACTATCTGAGCTACACTAATTACCATCCAAATAGCTATAAATCATGCTTTTTGAAACTATATTAAATTGTTCCTTTATGATAACAGAATACTACATTATTATTAAAATCCCAGGAACCAAAAGTGTTAAAAGCCCAAATAAGTACCAGGGAATAGACAGAATCTTAACTCCTCGGCATCTATGTGTACTGGATAAAGATGACATTAGAGCTCGGCACATGTATGAGATAGAATTTTATGTGATGGGATTGGGAACACATCTATATACTAAAAAATGTCATGATACACCTGATGCCACAATTTAGTGCCACTAATCTAGGGCTGCAACTAACGATTATTTTAATAATCGATTAGTTGGCCGATTATTTTTTCGATTAATCGGATAAAAAAAAACAATATGCAAATTTTTCGTTTATTTAAAATAATTTAATGAACTGGATGTTAAAAAACAACTTAAAATTTACATTAACATTCTTATTTTGTTATGATGTAATAAAAAACAATATTTTCAAAGTACAAGAACCCAAACACAATATTTATGAAACAAAATAACCCCAAACATTCTGAAAAGAGGTGGACTATTACTGTTCAAGAAACTTTGCCCCAGCCCTGGCACTTTGCACCCAGCACTTTGCACCCAGCACTTTGCACCCAGCACTTTGCACCCAGCACTTTGCACCCAGCACTTTGCACCAAGCACTTTGCACCCAGCACTTTGCACCCAGCACTTTGCACCCAGCACTTCGCACTTTGCACCCAGCACTTTGCACCCAGCCCTGGCACTTTGCACTCAGCACTTTGTCCCAGCCCTGGCACTTTGCACCCAGCACTTTGCACTTTGCACCCAGCACTTTGCACCCAGCACTTTGCACCCAGCACTTTGCACTTTGCACCCAGCACTCAGCACTTTGCCCCAGCCCTGGCACTTTGCACCCAGCACTTTGCACCCAGCACTTTGCACCCAGCCCTGGCACTTTGCACCCAGAACTTTGCACCCAGCCCTGGCACTTTGCACTCAGCACTTTGCACTCAGCACTTTGCCCCAGCCCTGGCACTTTGCACCCAGCACTTTGCACCCAGCCCTGGCACTTTGCACCCAGCCCTGGCACTTTGCACCCAGCACTTTGCACTGTGCCCCTGCACCCAGTCTCCAACTCTGCCCTGCCCCCACACTCACACCCTGCACCCACACTCACACCCTGCACCCACACTCACACCCTGCCCTGCATCCCCACCCCCACTCTGCCCTGCACCCAGTCTTCCACTCTGCCCTGCACCCACACTCACACCCTGCATCCCCACCCCCACTCTGCCCTGCACCCAGTCTCCTGCCCTGCCCCCACACTCACACCCTGCCCTGCATCCCCACCCCCACTCTGCCCTGCACTCAGTCTCCTACCCTGACCTGCCCCCCCACCCCCACTCTGCCCTGCATCCCCTGAAACCCCACCCCCACCCCCGCGAACCGCTCTGTGCGAATGGAGCCACTCACACAGAGCGATTCACACAGACATGAATACTTACCTCGGGAACGCGTCACATCCGTCACGCAACTAAAAGAAGGCGGAGACTGCAGAGCGTGTAGCAGAAGCGGGGAACGCTCGCGGAGGTAAGTAAAAGGAGCCGAGTGCTCCAACAACGAATCGATCACTCGATTAATCGATAACGGAAATCGTCGACAACGATTTCCGTTATCGATTATTATCCATTTTATCGATTCGTTGTTTCAGCCCTACACTAATCCTTTTCAATAAAATATGCAGATTGAAATAGAGTAAATAACACAAAACCTTTACTTTTCCTCTAACTGATTTCTGGGCCTAGAAAGTTTTGTCTTCTGAAGTGACTACAAATTCAGGCGCTCATTTTATCTCTGGATAAGTAAAAAATAGATAGTTCTACTTATTCCTACAGTAAGTAAAGTGCCAGGAAACAGATGACCAAACACACACAACAGGATAGGCTCTGCCACACCAACACCCAAACACACACACCAGGACAGGCTCTGCCACACCGACACCCAAACACACACACCAGGACAGGCTCTGCCACACCGACACCCAAACACACACACCAGGACAGGCTCTACCACACCCACACCCAAACACACACCCCAAGACAGGCTCTGCCACACCGACCCCCAAACACACACATACACCAGGAGAGGTTCTGCCACACCGACCCCCAAACACACACACACCAGGACAGGCTCTGCCACACAGACACCAAATACACACATCAGGACAGGCTCTGCCACATTGACACCCAAACGCACACACCAGGACAGGTTCTGCCACACCGACCCCCAAACACACACACCAGGACAGGCTCTGCCACACAGTCACCAAACACACACATCAGGACAGGCTCTGCCACACGGACACCAAACACACACACACATCAGGACAGGCTCTGCCACACGAACACCAAACACACACACATCAGGACAGGGTCTGCCACACTGAAGCATAAAAAATATATTTTATACACTGCCCCTTTTGTATTTTAGCCTCTTGTGTTATTGATGCCCCAGACAGGCCCCCTTTACTATTGATTAATGTGTCCCTCCCACAACCTTGTGTTTTGCCCCCCTTTGTGTATTCATCCCCTCACCCCTTTTGTATTGGTTAATGTGATGCTCCCACTGCCATGTGTATTACCCCCAGCCAGGGGCGTGCCTAGAGTATTTGGCACCTGGGGAGGATCCTGTATGTGGCATCCCCCCACAAAAATGCATAGGTTCTATTGTTAGGCAAACATTGACAGGGGTACAGCATAACTGTTATTATTATATACTGAGGCACGCACTGACGGTGGAACAGCATAGCACCTATATACTGAGGCACGCACCAACGGTGGTACAGCATAACACCTATCACTATATACTGAGGAAAACATAGATGAGGGTACAGCATAACACCTATCACTATGTGCTGAGGCACACATTGACGGTGTACAGCAGAACACCTATCACTATATACTGAGGCAAACACTGACAGTGGTACAGCATAACGCCTATCACTATATACAGAGCCACACATTGACGGTGGTACAGCAAAATCCCTATCACTAAACATTGAGCCAGACATTGACAATAATGCAGCATAACCCCTATCACTATATACTAAGCCAAACATTGATGTAGTGTAGGCCTACCACTTCAGTGTCTTGCTTAGTATATCATAGGGATGCAACGAAATGAAAATTCTGGACCGAAACCGAAAATTCAGCATTCGCTTGGCCGAAACCGAAAATAACCACTCCAACCTTAAAAAAACAAAAAAAAATCACTTTTATTTAAAGTAACACACCAAAATTAGACCTCTTGTTCTAACACTTCTCCTTTGCTAAAAATATTTTTTCCAAAAACATTGTGCTATTTTTTAACAGTTCTATTTTTTTAAACAGTTCTAGTTCTTTTGTAAAAGATAATGTTTTCAGGCAGCTGCATATTAGCCATTTGCATGTGTTCTAGCTCTGTTATCTTAGCCCAGTCTACTAGACAAACACCATGACTACTTATCATGCTTCCTGTGGTAAATATATTTTCCATGAGACTTCCCATTTAAGAATGTTCCTAGTTGTCCAAGTACACCTACGCAAAAAGATACCGTATTTCCCCATATATAAGACGCACCTTTTTTTTGAAAAATGTGTGGTCTAAAAACTGGGTGCGTCTTATACAGTGGTTGTAGATTCCAGTACACTCCCTGCAGTCACACTGCCGATTGACCCCGCCCCTTTATGACTCACTGCCGACTGGCCCCACCCCTTTCCTCATAGCATCCACACGGCTCAGACAGCAACTCTAGTGATGGGAAGTTCGGATCATTAAAGTGAATCGGATCATTTCGATTCGTTCACTGAAATGATCTGATTCATGATCCGGATCTTCGGATCACTCAGTGTGCCTGCACGGAGTTACTGTTTTCCAGTAACTCCGTGCAGGCACACTAACGATTGGCCCCGCCCCTTTCATTATGAATTCTCCCCCCTGCCTCCAGTGACGTCAATGAAGGCAGAGAGTCGTTCAAAGATTCGGATCACTGTAAGATCCGGATCATTGTAAGATCCGGATCTTTGAACGACTCTGCCTTCATTGGCATTCTAATCATTCAGAGAATATCACCATACTGTTATAAATAATACATTAATAATCACTTCCCCCAGGATTTACATTCCCCTTTACCTGCAACTGCACCTTAAGCTAACTTTATTAAATTAATTAAATTAACCCTCACCATTAAATTAACCCTAAACACCCCATCAACCATGACTGCCCCAAAAAATTAACCCTTAACACCCCATCAACCATGACTGCCCCTAAAATTAACCCTTAACACCCCATTAACCATAACTGCCCCCAAATTAACCCTAAACAGCCCATTAAGCATAACTGCCCCTAAATTAACCCTAAACACCCCGTTAAGCATAACTGCCCCCAAATTAACCCTAAACACCCCATTAAGCATAACTGCCCCAAATTAACCCTAAACACCCCATTAAGCATAACTGCCCCCAAATGAACCCTAAACACCTCATTAAGCATAAATGCCCCTAAATTAACACTAAAGACCCCATTAAGCATAACTGCCCCCAAATTAACCCTAAACACCTCATTAAGCATAACTGCCCCTAAATTAACACTAAAGACCCCATTAAGCATAACTACCCCCAAATTAACCCTAAACACCTAATTAAGCATAACTGCCCCTAAATTAACACTAAAGACCCCATTAAGCATAACTGCCCCTAAATTATCCCTAAACACCCCATTAAGCATAACTGCCCCTAAATTAACACTAAAGGCCCCATCAACCATACCAATTTATTAGGTAATTTATCTGGAGTACATGCAATTAATTTAGGGGCAGTTATGGTTAATGGAGTATTTAGGGTTAATTTCAGGGGCCGTTATGGTTAATGGGGTCTTTAGGGTTAATTTCAGGGGCCGTTATGGTTAATGGGATCTTTACGGTTAATTTCAGGGGCAGTTATGGTTGATGGGGTATAAGGGTTAATTTTATGCTGATGACTGAGGGTTAATTTAATTAATTTAATAAAGTTAACTGTAGGTGCAGTTATAGGTAAAGGGGGGCAAACTCAGGGGAATCTAAATCCTGGGGACAGTGTGAACATTATTAATGTATTTATTTATAAAAGTATGGTATCAGTAATATTCTCTGAATGATTCGAATCTCTGTAAGATCCGGATCCCTGTAAGATTTGAATCATTCGACTCTTCGGATCATTCGACTCTTCGGATCATTCGACTCTTCGGATCATTCGAGTCTTCGGATCATTCGACTCTTTGAACGAGTCTCTGACTCTATGAGTCATCGTTCCTGTGTGAATTAATGAGCTGTAACCTGACCCCAGAGTCTGTGTCTGAGTGCTCTGCAGATGACTCACAGCTCTAGGATCAGGTTACAGCTGCATGATTCACAGACTGAACCGCTACAAATGAATCGTTCAGTCTAGTGAACCGATTCATCCGGATCACTAAAAAGAACCGGATCAAATGAACGATTCGTTCATGATCCGGACATCACTAAGCAACTCATCTAACTGAGTATAAAATTAATATTTGGGCTGCTGAAAGTTAGGGGAGGTGGGGTTAATTTAGGGGCAGTTATGGTTAATGGGGTGTTTAGGGTTAATTTAGGGGCAGTTATGGTTGATGGGGTCTTTAGGTTTAATTTTGGGGCAGTTAATGGATGGGAGTGATGAGGATGAGTATGAATTTTATGATAATACTTTTTTTTTCAAATTTCAGGCCCCAAAATTACGGAAATACGGGTAATAATACCTGATGGCAAGATAGTAAAATTATGGTGTGTTCCAAGTTGAATGCTTATTGAAACCAAAACATTATATCTAAGTTTTTATGTGGATATGTTTCTGTAGCAACTACCTAATCACATTATACTCAAAACTCTAGCCTTTGGCATAAAAAAAAAAAACATTAAATAACCTTTGGAAATATGTACAGGGACTAGTGACAGAAATTAATAACAGAAATATCTGCCTGTACTGGGTATATCTGGAACACAAACAATACACGGGATAGTTTGACTTGACAGGGCAATGCAAAGATTTTGAAGCATTTGTGCAATAGGTACCAAAAATGTCACTATTTGAATTATATAACTGCACCAATGTTAGATGAAAAGAAAATATATCAAGGCTGTTCTTTTTCTACTGGCATATGGTTAAAACTAATACAGGATTTGGTCAAGTCATAGAATAAAATAAAGTCCTTTGAGAGGGTAAGGGAAAATAATTGCTCATGTTAGTTTTAAAGTACGATGTTCAAGTGGAAATATTGATCCTTGAGAATTATTTGTGCGTACTGTGAAGTTTTTGACATTTGGAATTTGATCAACTTGATGCATTTTCTAGCCTATTACTACGCAGCGCTCTGACATAAAAAGATCCAATAGAAACACATCCCTAATATTTAACACTTCCACAACTAAACCGCAACAAACCATCAATACCAATGCCAATGAATGCCCCCAAATGCTTATTAGAGATAATAATTTAATCTGATTTTATTTTTCATGGAATGCTTAAACGCCATGTTATACAAAATCAGGCATTTACATTTAGAAAATGTTTTAAAAGGACCTAATCTTCTAAATGTAACACTTTTGTAACTAAATGCACAATAAAACATCTTTCCTATTGCTTGGGCCATTCCCAAAAATAATTTAGAGAAATTTTGCCTCACAACTTTTGGTAGTAAAACATAGAAGGTACAGTATGTAATGTATGTAAAAACTGAAACCACTTATTAAAAGATTTGTGTATTGTTTCTATGTTACTCAACCTTCTAAGGAAATAAAATTACATACCTGTCAAACAGATACTGCTGAACATATATTGCAATTCACATACTGTGTAAGTGGAACAGCACTTTCAATCCTTTAAGTGCCAACTACATATGGGATATGTGGTGGTACAATCTCATCTTTGCGGCCGTGGACTGCAACAGTGCTTTTGATTGGCAGGCTTCCCTCTATTGGATGTCTCACTGTTATACACGGACACAGACATTACCCCCAAATTATTCAAAAACATAAAAAATATTCATGGCATATATTAAAACAAGAGAATATACATCCTACTTGAAAAACAAACAAAAAAAATTGGGGCACACTAATTATACATATATTTGTTACAAAATGTGTTATGAAAAGACTACAAAATAGGAATACAGAAAACAATTTGAGCCAGAGACCAGGATTTTATCCATGCAATACTTGTCAGGCTTGCAGTCAGACAAAGAGACAAATAAAAAGGATAGAATCCTTTATGTGTAAAGTATCAGGGAAAGTGTATACCTGGAAGGATTTCTTAAATCTCAAATCATCTAATAATATTTATTTACTCCAATGCCCATGTCAAATGCAATATGTTGGCCATACCACAAGAAAATCAAAGGTACGCATTGGGGAACATTGTACCAGCATAAAAAAAAACATTTTTTAGAGCATGGGACATAAAGCATAATCTCCATGGCAATTCTTAAATATAAAAAATATTGGAGGGGTGGCTTTTATTTTTAAATGAATTGGGAATTAGGCCATAACTGGGAGCTCTCTGGGGACTATGCCTGGAGACTCTGGGTGAAACAATGCTTCTCCAGGTCACGCCCCACTTCCCCTCCCTTGAGTGTGTCCCGCGATGCCATTAGAACTGTTTACTGAGGTCATCAGGACTGCAACATCAGCAGGACTGCCCACCTTCTGGAAATTATTGAGGTAAAGAGGTATGTCTGGAGCTTGATGCTTTTTTATCTGGGGTGGGAGGCAATTGCCCCATTGACCTCCTAATCTGCCAATGCTTGACATGTAGAAATATATATAGTTTATATTGTTAGTATTACTTATTAAATGTTTGTAAGAATTATATTAGCTTTTCTGACAGTGTAACTAGACCCACAGCTATAAGACATAGCCACATTGGTCATATAAAGCCCACTGACCATGCCCCTAACGTTTCACTCTTCAGCCATTTCAAATGTTGGGATGTATGTAATAATAAAAATATGTAAATAAAGGGCTATAATCCTATACAATCCTATAACATCCTATACAAATCTTGGACCAAGTACTATAAGAACTCAAATCATTTAAAAATTATAATAAATATTTCCTTAATACAGACATCCTAACCTGAAAAAAATCATTTCAGGGAGGTGGCTTCATCAGCCATTGCCCCCCACCCACGGCCACCAAACATGTATTATGGTCTTCCCGCCCCTGGTACCTGTGCCCTGGAGACAGTGGGAGAGCGAGTGACGCAGCACACATCCTGATTGGTCTCTCTTGTGCTAACTAACTTTTCAGTTTTCTTGGTAGGTGGGCTTTACACCAGCCCCATGTATTGTTTCACATGGTGAAGCTCTTGGTTACATGCAACACCTCTTGCACATGTCACACTATTTACCGTCCAAATAGCTATAAATAATTATTTTTAAAATGATATTAAATTGTTTCTTATCAATAACAGAATACCTCATTATTATAAAAAAAATCCAGAAACCAAAAGTGTGAAAAGGTCCAAATAAGTACCTGGGAATAGACAGAATCTTAACACCTTGGCATCCATGTGTACTGGCTAAAGATGACATCAGTGCTAGGTAGACAGTAAAAGATAGAATCTTATGTAATGGGATTAAGAGTACATCAGTACACTAAAAAGCCATGATATATGGGGTGCCTGAAGCCACAATTTAGTGCGACTAATCCTTTGCAATAAAATATGCAGATTGAAAATTGAGTAAATAACACAAAACCTTTACATTTCCAATCACTGATTTCTGGGCCTAGAAAGGCTTGTCCTCTGAAGTGACTACAAATTCAGGAGGGCGTTTTATCTCTGAATAAATAAAAAATTTATAGTTTAATTTATTCCTACAGAAAGTTAAGTGCCAGGAAACAGATGACGAAACATACACACCAGGACTCTACCACACGAACACCCAAACACACACACACCAGGACAGGCTCTACCACACTGACACCCAAACACACACACCAGGACAGGCTCTGCCACACTGACACCCACATCTGGATGAGCTAAGCTACAATAATAAAAAAAATGTATTTTCCACACTGCTTTGTCATTGATCCCACTTCTGCGTTTATGCCAGCTTGTGAATCGCACCCAGCCCGCCCCTCCCTTTAGTATTGATTTATTTGATGGCCCCATCTGCCCCTCTTGTGTATTGATGTCCACACTCTTTTGTATTTTTGGCAGACAGCCCCCTTTGTGTATTTATGCCCCCTGCCAGAACCCCTAAGTATTGATTTATGTGATACCCCCACCTCCTTGTGTATTGCCCACAGCCAGCCCCCATGTGTATTTGTGCCCTCCAGCCAGCCTCCCCTTTTAGTATTGATTTAAGTGATGCCCCCAGCCTGCCCCCCTTTGTGTATTGATGCCCCCACACCCTTGTGTATTGTGTCTAGCCTTCCCCCATTGTGTATGTATGTCCTCAGCCAGCACCCCCTTTAATATTGATTTATGTCATGCTTCAGCCTTCTCCCCATTGTGTATTGTTGCCCCTATTGTCATGCCCCCAGACAGACCCTATTTTTTAGTATGATAATCATTACTTTTTTCCTCACTTTCCCACCTGCTCTGTGCTCTCCTCCATGGGACTGTGTGCCCCGTAAAAGTGCAGTAAAAGTGCAGTAATACTGTAGTAAAAGTGCAGTATTGCAGTTTTTCCATGTCCAAAAACTGCAGTATTACTTCAGAAAAAACTGCAGTAATTTTTCGTAAGGGTCAGACTAGATGGGCCAAATGGTTGTTATCTGTTGTCAAGTTTTAGATTTTAAAGCCAGCATAGGGCCAAGATTAACCAAACTGCATGGACAAAAGCAGGTGAAGAGGTCGAATTGATTGGGGACATCATTTAATTACTCTTTTTTTGCCTCCTATGGCAGCTCTAAAAAATAAATGCCTATGTATGACAGGAAGAGTAGCTCCATAAGTCACAGGAAAAATGTTTATGTATAGTACTGTTCTGTGGATATTATCTTGGTTAAAAAGTATAGTGGGACGTTTATTTCAAAGCAGGGGAATGCTAGACCAAGAACAAAATTCGAGGGTCATAAGCTTAGGTCCAAAATGAGAAGGTTTAATGTTACCGAGAAGGTAGTGGATACATGGAATAGACTTTTCACCATGGGACAGCCAGAGGGTAAGGCTGGCAAGGGAGAAAAGGAGGCATTTCCCCCCGGGCTGCTTTGAATAAAAGATTTAGGTCACTATAGTAAAGCCTTTTCACGTGTTCCATATGCAGTTTCACACATGTCCAGTGTGAGGTCTTGAGTAACAATGACTTCCGGCAGCTTTTACATCATAGCTGGATCTTCTCTCAGCTCCGTTTATGCATTTTCTAATCATTACTTTTCTTAAAAAGTGTTCTAATCATTACTTTTCTTAAAAAGTGTTTTGGGCAGGACTGGATAGTGTTACCAGCCCTCTCCTGGATAGGTATATGATACCCTGGCCACAAGACAAGATCCAGGACAATATCAGGCCCAGTATTTTCCTGCAGTAGAAGCGTTGTTGAAGTGATGAGAATATTAAAAAAATGTAGGATGTATCCACATGTTCTCATCCCACACAGCATTTCACATTTGATAATGTTCACAAAATTTACAAGAAAAACAAAATCCCTTGAACAGAAAATAATATTTCCCTCTGCATTTTTGATGTTATTCCCTCCTGGTGAAGAACTGGAGAAAGACTTTGATAAATGACTGTTACTTTTTCTTCTTTTTTCCAATATCACAAGGTACATTAAAAGTCCATTAAAGTTGAAACATTTATCCAAATAAAACTTTTTGTGACATTTCTATTTTTCTTTGCTTCATTTAAAATGTTAATGAATTTTTAAATTGATGCTTGCTAGGCATGCATAGAACAGAACTGCAGAATATGCAGTCTATGCAGCTATATGCCCTCTTCCATCAAAACTATATCTATAAAGACTATTGCATATAAATCAATTTCTCTGACAGTTAACACCCCGGTAATAAAGTAATTATGATTACATTGCCAAGAACATTCATATTTAATGAGCCCTAATAGTGCATTGTTAAAAGTTCCCATATAGGGAATTTATCAAGGAAATCTATAATCAAACTGGAAAAATAGAAGAAATATCAACATTATTCATACCATGTATAAAGTTACATTTAAATATATATGTATATATATATATATATATATATATATATATATATACACTGCTCAAAATAATAAAGGGAACACTAAGATTACACATCCTATATCTGAATGAATGAACTAATCGTATGACCAGTAGCGTACCTAGCGGGAGGCGGGGGGGGCGGTCCGCACCGGGTGCCGCTCATCAGGGGGGTGCCAACTTGCCGGTACCCGGCACCCCTCCAGAGACGGACAGTAATGTCCGCCGCTGGAGGAGCAGGATCGCAAGAGAGCGGTATCGGAGGTCTTTAACAGACCTCCGGCTCCCTTGAGTGATTTTAAGCTGGTTCCCTTGAACCGGCTTAAAATCACTCAAGGGAGCCGGAGGTCTGTTAAAGACCTCCGATACTGCTCCCTTGCGATCCGCGCCGCAACTGCTGCTGTGCGCCGGGGTTTGTTGTCAGATCCCGGCGGCACTGAAGCCGCGCCCACAGTGCCCTCTGACCCGGAAGAAGACAGAAGAAGAGGAAGACTGCTGTAAGAAGAAAAGACTGCTGTAAGAAAAGAGGTAGAAAAGAAGGTAGGAAATCATTCAGTAAGACTGAGTGACAGTGAGAGTGGATTGGTATGTGTGGAATCTGTGGATTGGTGTGGATTGGTATGTGTGGAATCTGTGGATTGGTATGTGTGGAATCTGTGGATTGGTATATGTGTGGATTGTTATGTGTGGAATCTGTGGATTGTTATGTGTGGAATCTGTGGATTGGTATATGTGTGGATTGATATGTGTGGAATCTGTGGATTGGTATGTGTGTGGAATCTGTGGATTGGTATATGTGTGGAATCTGTGGATTGGTATATGTGTGGATTGGTATGTGTGGAATCTGTGGATTGGTATGTGTGGAATGTGTCGATTGGTATATGTGTGGATTGGTATATGTGTGGATTGGTATATGTGTGGATTGGTATATGTGTGGAATCTGTGGATTGGTATGTGTGGATTGGCATGTGTGGAATCTGTGGATTGGTATGTGTGGAATCTGTGGATTGGTATGTGTGGATTGGTATGTGTGGAATCTGTGGATTGGTATGTGTGGAATCTGTGGATTGGTATACGTGTGGATTGGTATATGTGTGGATTGGTATATGTGTGAGAGTGATGGGTGTTATGCTGTACCATTTCCAATGTCTTTTTCATTATAATTATGCTCTAAAGTACATCATAACTCCCATCACTCTATACTGTTCCATACAATGGCAGAGCTGGGAGACAGAGGCCTTGCACCCCCACCGCAGGACTCCTGAAAGGTAAGTGAACTTCAAAGGGGGCAGAGGGTAGATAGTTAGGAGGGGGTAGATAGGGAGAAGCGAGTGAGATGGGGGATAGGGGGTAGATAGGGAGAAGGGAGTGAGAAGGGGTAGATAGGGCAGAAGGGGGTGATAATGGGTAGGTAGGGAGAAAGGAGGGTAGCAAGAATATTGAAATAAAGAGTCAGAATGAGAGAGCAAAAATCAATGAATTAATGTGTGGATGAATTGTGTGAATGAGTGAGAGAATTAATGAATTTGTGAGAATGCATCAATAAATATGTGTAAATAATCTGTGTGAAAGAATAAATGATTGTGTGAATGAAAGTGAATTAGTGAGTGACTGTAAAAGTGTTTGTGTTAATCATAGGTGTATAGTTGATTTGTCAAAAAGGCAAAGATGGTATAAGCAGGGTGTTTATGGGACAAAAATGGCACAGACAGGGTGTTTATGGGACAAAGATGGCACAGGTAGCGTGTTTATGGGACAAAGATGGCGTACACTCGGCTGTTTGGGAACAATGCTGACTCATGCTGGGCTGTTTGGGGGCAAAGATGGCACGTCCTATGTGTGTGTAATTTGGGTGCTGGTCAGGTTCTATGTGGGCAATGTGGATGCTGTTTTTTTTGGAGGGTTATTAAAGAAAGCACTATTAATTTATTTTATTTATAAAATTTATTTTTTCAGATTTCTTGTTGTTTACAGTTGACATACAGTTTACTAATTGGTGCAATAAATATTCTTAACATTACTTTGTAGATGTCTTTACATTTGGTGGGGGGGTGCCACTTACAGGATCCGCCCCGGGTGCCAAATACTCTAGGTACGCCCCTGCGTATGACATACTTGCGTCTTTACATAGTTGAATGTGCTGACAACAAAATCACACAAAAATTCTCAATGGAAATCAAATGTATCAATCCATGGAGGTCTGGATATGGAGTCACACTCAAAATCAAAATGGAAAACCACACTACAGGCTGATTCAACATTGATGTAATGTCCTTAAAACAAGTCACAATGAGGCTCAGTAGTGTGTGTGGCCTCCACGTGCCCGTAAGACCTCCCTACAACGCCTGGGCATGCTCCTGATGAGGTTGCAGATGGTCTCCTGAGGGATGTCCTCCTAGACCTGGACTAAAGCATCCGCCAACTCCTGGACAGTCTGTGGTGCAACGTGGCATTGGTGGATGGAGCGAAACATGATGTCCCAGATGTGCTCAATTGGATTCAGGTCTGGGGAATGGGCGGGCCAGTCCATAGCATCAATGCCTTCCTCTTGCAGGAACTGCTGACACACCCCACCCACATGAGGTCTAGCATTGTCTTGCATTAGGAGGAACCCAGGGCCAACCGCACCAGCATATGGTCTCACAAGGGGTCTGAGGATCTCATCTCAGTACCTAATGGCAGTCAGGCTACCTCTGGCAAGCACATGGAGGGCTGTGCGGCCCCCCAAAGAAATGCCACCCTACACCATTACTGACCCACTGCCAAACCGGTCATGCTGGAGGATGTTGCAGGCAGCAGAACGTTCTCCACGGCATCTCCAGACTCTGTCACGTCTGTCACAGGCACTCAGTGTGAACCTGCTTTCATCTGTGAAGAGCACAGGGCGCCAGTGGCGAATATGCCAATCCTGGTGTTCTCTGGCAAATGCCAAACGTCCTGCACAGTGTTGGGCTGTAAGCACAACCCCCACCTATGGACGCCGGACCCTCATACCACCCTCATGGAGTCTGTTTCTGACCGTTTGAGTGGACACATGCACATTTGTGGCCTGCTGGAGGTCATTTTGCAGGGCTCTGGCAGTGCTCCTCCTGCTCTGCCTTGCACAAAGGCGGAGGTAGCGGTCCTGCTGCTGGGTTGTTGCCCTCCTACGGCCTTCTCCACTTCTCCTGATAGCGCCTCCATTCTCTGGACACTATGCTGACAGACACAGCAAACCTTCTTGCCACAGCTCGCGTTGATGTGCCATCCTGGATGAGCTGCACTACCTGAGCCACTTGTGTGGGTTGTAGACTCCGTCTCATGCTACCACTAGAGTGAAAGCACCGCCAGCATTCAAAAGTGACCAAAACATCAGCCAGGAAGCATAGGAACTGAGAAGTGGTCTGTGGTCACCCCCTGCAGAACCACTCCTTTATTGGGGGTGTCTTGCTAATTGCCTATAATTTCCACCTGTTGCCTGTTACATTTGCACAACAGCATGTGAAATTGATTGTCCATCAGTGTTGCTTCCTGAGTGGACAGTGTGATTTCACAGAAGTGTGATTGACTTCGAGATACTTTGTGTTGTTTAAGTGTTCCCTTTATTATTTTGAGCAGTGAATATATATATATATATATATATATATATATATATATATATATACACACACACAGATACCGTATATACAACCATTCAAAAGTTTGCAGTCACTTAGACATTTCCTTGTTTTTCAAAGAAAGGCAAGTTTAAGTTGAAAAGGCTAATTGATCATTAGAAAACCAGTCTGTATTTATGTTAGATCAATACAAAGAAATAAGGGGTGACCAAGAATAAGATCATAGTAACATAGTAACATAGTAACATAGTTCATAAGCTTGAAAAAAGACCAAAGTCCATCAAGTTCAACCTATATACATATTGTGTCCCTACTGTGTTGATCCAGAGGAAGGCAAAAAAACCCTTATGAAGCAGATGCCAATTGCCCCATACCAGGGGGAAAATTCCTTCCCGACTCCAAATATGGCAATCAGAATAAATCCCTGGATCAACGTTCTGTCCCTATTAATCTAATATCCATAACTTGTAATATTATTGCTTTCAAGAAACACGTCCAGGCTCCTTTTGAACTCTTTTATTGAGTTTACCATAACCACTTCCTCTGGCAGAGAGTTCCATAATCTCACCGCTCTTACTGTAAAGAACCCCCGTCTGTGCTGGTGTAGAAACCTTCTTTCCTCCAACCGTAGAGGATGTCCCCTTGTTATAGATACAGTCCTGGGTATAAATAGGTCCTGGGAGTGATCTCTGTACTGTCCCCTTATATATTTATACATAGTTATTAAATCCCCCCTAAGCCGTCTTTTTTCCAAACTAAATAACCCTAATTCTGATAATCTTTCTGGGTACTGTAGTCCTCCCATTCCCCTTATTACTCTGGTTGCCCGTCTTTGAACCCTCTCCAGCTCCACTATATCTTTCTTGTACACTGGTGCCCAGTACTGTACACAGTATTCCATGTGTGGTCTGACTAGTGACTTGTACAGTGGTAGAATGATTTCCTTGTCGTGGACATCTATGCCCCTTTTGATGCACCCCATGATTTTATTTGCCTTAGCAGCAGCTGCCTGACACTGGTCGCTACAGGTAAATTTACTGTTAACTAAAACTCCTAAGTCCTTTTCCATGTCAGTTGTCCCCGGTGTTTTCCCATTTAATACATATTCCCAGCCTGGATTTTTCTTCCCCATGTGCATAACCTTACATTTATCTGTGTTGAACCTCATCTGCCACATCCCAGCCCAAGCCTCCAACCTATGCAGATCCATTTGTAATCGTGCACTGTCCTCTATTGTGTTAACCACGTTACAGAGCTTAGTATCGTCTGCAAAGATTGATACTTTACTATACAATCCCTCTACAAGGTCATTAATAAATATATTAAAAAGAATAGGACCCAAAACTGACCCCTGTGGTACCCCACTAGCAACAGTAACCCACTCAGAGTATGTACCATTAATCCACCCTCTGTTTCCTATCACTGAGCCAGTTACCCACATACACACATTCTCCCCCAGCCCAAGCATTCTCATTTTATGTACCAGCCTTTTATGTGGCACCGTATCAAATGCTTTGGAAAAATCAAGATATACGACATCCAGCGATTCACCCCGATCCAGTCTTGAGCTCACCTCCTCATAAAAGCTGATCAGGTTAGTTTGACAGGACCGATCCCTTGTAAACCCATGCTGATATGGAGTCATACACTTATTTTCATTGAGGTACTCCAAAATAGCATCTCTTAGGAAACACTCAAACAGTTTACACACAACAGAAGTTAAACTAACAGGCCTATAATTCCCCGGGTCACTTTTTGTCCCCTTTTTGAATATTGGCACAACATTTGCTATGCGCCAGTCCTGGGGAACAGACCCTGTCACTATAGAGTCCTTGAATATTAGAAATAGGGGTCTGTCTATTACATTACTTAACTCCCTCAAACAAAGATCAAACAAAGCAGCAGGGGTTAAACAAATGTATAAAAGATGCAAACAAAAAAAGATAAACCTCGCGCAAGGATGACCAACAAACCCATATAATAGTAAAATAATGTGAACTTACTTGGGTATAAAATTTAACAGATCCAATAATAGATGATTAAAAAGCGGCAGTCCATAGATCTGAGATACAAAATGCTGGGGGAAGCATTCGCCGTAGAGTGGTGGAAATCGTTCCGGCTGCAGCAATAGAGTCAGCTACACAAGCTGGGAAGTGCCGAAATAAAACCAACGTGTTTCATCACAGAACGGACTTCGGTAACGGTAATGTGTTGGTACCTATGCACTTATATACAAAGTATGGAGTCACGAGACATAAAAAACAAATATATAGATAAACAAATGATTAATAAAAATTTATAAATATGAAATCCATAATAATAATGAAATGAATATAATGATGATAATATTAATTACAATAAATATAAAAATGATGAATACAGATAAATGAAATTCAAAAATAAATTAAATAATACCCAGTATATAAATACCTGATTATAAGACGACCCCCCAAAATCTGGATATTAACTTAGGAAAAAAAAAGAAAAAGCCTGAATATAAGACGACCCTAAAGGAAAAAAGTTTTACCAGTAAATGTTAATTCATGTAAACTATTTTTTTAAATAAAAGCTATGATTGAGAAAAATATTTTTTTTGTTTTTATTTCCTTGTATTTTCCAACCTGTCCCCCGGTTACGCACATCTGCCCCCAGGCTTGCCACACCAATATGGCACTGTGGCCCATGATATGCCTTTTAACCCTCTATATGCCACTGTGCCCCATGGTATGCCTTTTGACCCCCTATTTGCCACTCTGCCTCCAGAAATGCCTTATACCCCTATATCCCATTCTGGCATTTAGGGGGTTAAAATGCATATTATGGGCCAGAGTGGCATATAGGGAGGTATAAGGCATTCCAGGAGGCAGAGTGGCATTAAGGGAGTTAAAAGGCATTGTATAGAGCACTCTGCCTCCAGAAATGCCTTATACCCCTATATGCTGCTCTGGCGTTTAGGGGGTTAAAAGGCATATTATGGGGCAGAGTGGCATATAGGGAGGTTTAAGGCATTTCAAGAGGCAGAGTGCTCTATTAAATGCCCCCTTAACGCAACTCTGCCTCCTGAAATGCCTTATACCTCCCTATATGCCACTCTGCCCCATAATATGCCTTTTAACCCCCTAAGTGCCAGAGTGGCATATAGGGGTATAAGGCATTCCAGAAATGCCCTATGCCCCCATTTAACACACACACGCACACACACACACACACACACACTTACCGGTACTTCCAATTTCCTGCTGTATTGCTGGGGCAGCGGGTTGACGTCTCCTTCCGCTGCAGCCATTTCCGGCGCTCAGCATTACAAGCCAGCACCGAGACCAGGCAGGGAGACTCGCCACAGGACTGCTGAAAGGTAAGTACAAAGGGGGGGATAGGGTAGATAATAGGGAGGGAGAGTAAGGGTAGATAATGGGGGGGGGCAGCAGCAGAGGAAGGGTAGATAATGGGGGGGGCGGCATTTTAAATTTTGCCCCAGGCGGCATTATGTCTTGGGCCGGCCCTGCTAATGGGGAAGGGGTTTGATTTTATAGACCCAAAATGTTTCTCTTTGCAAAAGTCTATTGGTACTATCACCCCTTTTCCACATAGAATGTATAGATTCAATCCATGTAAATGTAACATTTTTGAGATCTCCTTTAGAACAGGTGTTAAAATGTAATGGAACTTGATGGTCATTTTTTTCATTAAAATAAGATTCATATGTTCCAAATTTCTGACTTTTAATGGTCTATTACAGGGGCGTCCAACATGCGGCCTCGACCTCGAGGTGCGGCCCGCGTGAGATCGGCAGCCAGGATCACAAGCCCTGCCGCTTACTTGTGGGAGGGTCTTTTCTCTGCTCCAGTCCTGCCTCCTCTGTGGGGAGAACGAGGGAGGCCGCGCCCCCTGCTGAATTCTGTGAGCGGCATCGAGAGCTGTAGTAGGTAAGGGGGTGGGGGAGGTTGTTTGAATGAGTATGCCTGTGAGGGAATGAATGTGTGAATGAATGAGTATATGAATGAATGAGTGTGTAAGTGCTGGAACCTAGGCATGATGGGATTGTGATTGCTGTTAGCAATCACACTCCTAGCATGCTAAGTCAGTCAGTACATGCTGAAACCTGGCTAGCTGCCCCCCTTTGTCAGATATTTTATGCTAGAAAAGATGTATTCTATATATTCTGTATTTTACATGAACACAAAATGGAGTCAGAGCCATTTTATTTTATTTAATCATATAACGGTTATTTCTGTGTGTCTTTGTTCCCTCTATAATTGAGAACAAAGGAGTATTCATGTATAATGATGTTTCAGCGTATATATGATACAATTAATGTTATCTTCCATGAGAAAGTTAAGGAGTAGACGCTGCATATCCTTAGGAATGTAAATTGGAATGGGGGATACATGGTAAGACTACCAAGACCTGAGTTACTATCTAGGAGGTAACACCTGGCGATAAGGGTGACCAAGGATAAATTCCAAACACATATGTAATGGTTTTAAGTTAATTCTTAGACCAGAGCGTCTCTCGCAGGTAAATTAAGAAATTACAAGGATGTAAAAATGAGTGGAAGTCCTAATTATAATGGGTAAAACCCACCGTTATGATTGGATAATTCCAATCAAGAGGTGGAGGCTATGATAATAAGCCCTGTCTTTAAAAGCTTATGTCTTTAATAATTAGGGACGGACCGTAAGGCTCACCTTAAAAAGGAACGGACCGTAAGGCTCACCTTAAAAAGAAACGGACCTGAAACAGACAGACCCTGACGGACTCATTTAAATTTACCCCAGAAAATTGGAATTTTAAGATCCTGGCACCATAATCTTACTCTTAGAATTACTTTGAGTCCCAACCTATATAACTTTTAGTAAGTTATATTTCTTTCCACTTAATTTCTTGCCACTGAACCTGGATTAACTTCTACAAGGACCAGTTGGACAACAGCAACAAGTGGTGGTAAATATAATTGTTTTATTATTCTAACTAGAGGTGAATTTTGTCTTCTTCGTATAGAATTCCCTGTTTCTGGGAAATAGTATATTGCATTATTGTATATGACGGCTTGTGAGACTGCAGCTTATAACCCGTGATAATAACAATAATGAAAAGGTATTTTTACCTGTAGATGAAGTTTGACATTATTTGCATCTATTAGGAATTTCACTAAATACTCTTAGACATTATTAAATTATTTTAAATTGTCATATTAGTTAAACTAATATAATAGAGTTAGTGATCTTTTTATTACCGCCCTGATTATCATTTTTGGTTGCTGAGTGGGATGGAAATTAATGCTGTGTTAGACTCATAAAGTATTAATTCATATTGATAACTTTCGATAATATACCGTATTTGGATATACTGCAATTTGACATGTTTTAAGAACTTTATATTTTGTATTCTGCACTGTGTGACTTATATATAAATTTTATAAATTGCCTTCACAATAAATAATAATTTTGATTGATTATCGTGGTGATATATATCTAATTTGAATTATAATTTTCGGCGATCTGAAAGGATTTAGGATCGGAGATAAAATATAGGGTATCTCCTTAAATTAATATTGTGGATGTGGTACTACAATATTTGATAGCGTCGTTATTTTGCGTGTGTGATAAAATATTGGTTTTACCTATTTTGTCTCATTAATATCCCTAACACCTTGTGTATTGATGCTGCCAGCAGTATGGGGTCTGCACTTACAGCCACCCTGTACCAGCATGTACTGGCTGACTTGGCATGATAGGAGTGTGATTGCTAACAGCAATCACAGTCCCATCATCAGATTCCAGCATTTACTGGTTGCCTGGGTATAAAAAGAGTGTGTTTGCTGTTAGCAATCACACTCCTATCATGCCAAGTCAGCCAGTACATGCTGAAACCTGGCTAGCTGCCCCCCTTGTGTATTGATGCTGCCAGCAGTATGGGGTCTGCACTTACAGCCACCCTGTACCAGCATGTACTGGCTGACTTGGCATGATAGGAGTGTGATTGCTAACAGAAATCACACTCCCATCATGCCTAGGTTCCAGCATTTACTGGTTGCCTGGGTATGAAAAGAGTGTGTTTGCTGTTAACAATCACACTCCTATCATGCCAAGTCATATTGTTGATTTTTTTTTTGTCCAATTGTGGTGTGTTACTTTTAATAAAAGTGTGGTTACACACTAAAATTGGACAAAAATTACTGGTACAATGCCCAGCCAACCAGTACATACTGGAATCTGGGTATGCCAGAGATTGCTGTTAACAATCATAATATATATTTTTTTTTGTACAATTTTGGTGTGCAACTTACTTTTATTAAAAGTATGTGAGGGGGGGTCATTTTCAGTTTTGGCTAAGTGAACCCTGAATTTTCGGTTTTGGTCCAAAATTTTCATTTCGGTGTATCCCTAAAATAAATAGAACTATTTCATTTTAACTTATCCAGAATCCTGAATTTGTAGTCACAAAACTTTCTAGGCCCAGAAATCAGTGAGAGGAAAAGTAAAGGTTTTGTGTCATTTACTTTATTTTAATCTGCATATCTTATTAAAGGCCATATTTTCACACAGTGAAAAATGAGTGCGGCCCTCGCACGTATACAATTCTGATGAAGTGGCCCACTGCAGAAAAAACTTGGACACCCCTGGTCTATTAGTTCCTCCTATATATTGAATACCACAGCCACATGAAATTGTATAGACAACATGTGTGGTGTTACAGTTTATAAATGTTTTAATCGGGAATGTATCACCAGAGATATGAGAGGTAAAAGATTTTTTTTTGGTTTGGGTCCCAACCAAGTCATAGGGCGTTTTTCTAAATTAAACGGGAAGCTGGGGGCAATCAGGTTTTAGGAGCTCTACTGAAAATAATTTGGGGTTTATCAGGTAAACCTGGTCCCAAGTTGGGATCTGCTGCAAGTATACCCCAATACTTGTTCAATTTAGATCTAATTTTTCTAGCCTCAATATTACATAGAGTGAAAAAAGAAAATTGAAAATCCAGAAGCTTTGGGTTCACAATTTTAATGAGACCAATCTCTATGTAATTTTTGTCCTTAAAACATTGTCTTAACACTAGACTCTGTGTAAAATATGTGTTTAAATGGGTACAATTTCAACTTCTACAGTAGGAATATTATTTAACCATCGTGGAAGATTAATTGCGATTAATATAGCTATTCCTATCAACATCTTTAAAATATGTTTTAGTTTTTACATGTGGGTCTTCAATATAAAGAGTAACATCTAAAAAATGTATAGTGTTGGCATGAAACTGGAAGGTGAGAGCAATGTTTTTGTCATTAGAGTTCAAATAAGATTTAAAAAGTTCCAATTCTGTTTCTGAACCCATCCGAACAAAGATAATGTCATCAATGTAGCACCGCCATAGGACCAAATTTGCTCCAAATGGGAGGACATCTTCTCCCTTTTCCTGCAATCAGGGAAGAGGGTGTGCATGGAGGTTCTGCCCTTTTGAAGAAAAGCACTCTGGGAGGCCTGTTTAATGTACGTTAGACCAGGGAAAAGCGATTAAGAAAGAAGGCTGAAGAACAAGAAGAGGCAAGAGAAGAGGCAGCTGCGGAAAAGGGTGTGTTTGATGGAGAAGATAGGGAGACATTGACAGAGAGCATGAGAGAGTGTGAGAGAGAGAGTGACAGAGTGGGAGAGAGCAATAATCCATGGTGGTTAAACACCCCTAAAACAAACCAATCCCCAATATTTAAGATGGTACTCGCTGGGTAGAAATTAAAATCTTGCTTTGTTTTGTGTACTTATTGCCCATTATTATTCTAGCAGCAACCTAGGAATCTGAATGTATATGCCTTTTATGCCTTTTTAGGTTGTGCACTCTACGTTATATATATATTTTGTGCTATGGCTAAACATCCCTCCCAAAATAAAATTAGGGACCAAAACTCTTAACTCACATTGGACAAGAATATGGGGCAAAAGGCTACAAGGGCCTCTTAGAATACAATGAAAGTGGTGCAGAGGGAGACTTGCTTTCCTAACCAAGGGGATGAAAAAACATCTAGAGTATGGTCGGGAACTTAGTAAATGATTTAGGTGGATCTCGATATGCTACCAGGAATGACATAAAATGAATGATCCCACATATTTATCTAGGCATAGGAATTACATAAAGCCCTACTATCTAATTAGAACATTTTTCAAGTCCTGAAATCTGGATTTTATGATGTCTTATATAGGAATACATACAGGGTAACTATTAGTTGATAATAAATATTAAAACATCCATCTATTTAGTGTATGCATAGAGAAAAACATAAATGTAAATAGAAAATATTGCTTGGATAAAGTGATTGTTCTTTGACCTTAATCTGACATTGGTGAAGCCTGAACTGTCTGCTTTAGCAGATGGATAATCGGATCGAGCTGAAATGGCTTGTGTGGCTAAGTGGTTTATTTTCTCATTTTACTCTGCTAAAAGTGTGCCTTAAGAAACCAAACAGATTGTGAAAGGTCTATATAATTTTTATTTATACATGATCTTCAATTGCATATCTACAGAATAAAGTTGTCATTGGAGAAGGAAATGTAATCAAAAATATGTCAACGATAAAAAAGGAGTAAATAATGAATACTTTTTTATTCATTCACTACAGGGGTCTCCAACAGGTAGCTCACAAGCTGAGTAGCTCTCATGCAACCTGCTCATCTCATGCTTAGATGTAACTGTGTATGGAGTTATTGTAGCAGAACCAACCCATAGAAGAAAAGCTAATTTAAAAAAACAAAATAAATAAAAAAAAAACAATCCCCAACATGTTATTTTTTAGAGGTGTTTGAAATTGTTTATTAATCATAAGTAATCTTTTTAAATGTAAGCCTTATAATCTCCCTATTTCAAACATATTTAAGTATTTTAGGGTAAAAACATGTTTAAATAATCATCTGGATTCCTCTGGTGGAGAACTGAAAGAAGAATTCTTACATTTTTTTCAAAAACCCTATATCAAAAAAACATATGCCAGGTGTGTTAAGTGTATAACCTTAAAAGATATCCCTCTACCAACAAATCTAAATATAGCTGTCAGGATTGGGCTGGGAGCGTAAGAGCAGAGGATTGTCCAAGGCGGTGTCAGTAAACAAGCAATAGGTCAAGGGCAGGCGGCGAGCAGAATAAACGGTAGTCCAGGCAAGGGTCAGGTAACAGGCAAACGGGGTAGTCCAATAGGGAACCCGAAGGTCAGGTAACGAAGAATCCAATAGAGTGTCTGTAGCAGGAGAACAGGAAGCTGAAGTCCATGGACATACAGGAACCAAAGTTCTGGAACACTGGAGTAAAGTGTTCACAATTGGAGGGGTTTTTATAGTGCGGCAGGTATCTACTCTTCCCCTGGGCTGAACAAGCTCCTTACTGGATTGGTTGCTAGGCAGGGGTAAATCCATAGCACCTGATTCCTTAGTGTTGTATGTGGCCTTCATTGGTGGATGCTTAATGGGGATTACTGGTGTTACCACCCTGCTACAGGTGTACTGCATTGTGTTAATGCTTGGGCAACACCTGGAAGTCATTCCTGGGGTTTGCTGAAACTTTAGGCCGCGGTTTCGGCCTACCGCGCTACCGCGATCGCGATTGCAGGAGCTTGTGGATGGGATGCTGTAACGGAGGACAGCAGGGGAGAGCAGGTAAGGGTGAGAGTGGCATGACAATAGCAAAATGGGAAAAAGAACAAAATCTTTCGATATCACAGGAAGAATGGTACACCTTATTTGAGAAACCCATAAAGTGGGTACACGATCTATCTATAATAGAAACTCACTATAAAGTTATAAATAGATGATATTATGTTCCCGCTATATTAGCATGGATATTTCCACATGCAAATAATGTCTGTTGGCAAATGCTCTGAAAAAGACCCCTCGTTTTATAATCGGGGTCGTCTTATAATCAGACCTCAACTAGGTCTGACTATGAGACTAAGATCCAGATCCCCCGCAGCAATGCAGGGGACCTGGATCCTCCTGTCTACCCACCCCCCTACCCCACTTACCGGTACTTCTGAGTCCCCGTTGCGTAGTCCGGGCAGCGTGTAGAGCTCTACGCGATTCGTGTACACAACCTCCGCGGCAGCCGGTAGGAGGTGCGGTTAGCGGCGGGGGTTGTCTGCGTCTATCGAGCAGACCTTCCCAGGCTGTCAGAGATCAGAGTTCCCCGTGATCTCTGAGAGCCGGGGAAGGTCTGCGCGATGGACGCAGACAACCCCCTCCACTAACCGCACCTCCTCCCGGCTGCAGCGGAAGTTGTCTACGCGAATCACGTAGAGCTCTACACACTGCCCGGACTACGCACCGGGGACTCAGAAGCTCCGGTAAGTTTGGAGGAGGGAGGGAGTGTTAAATGGGGGGCATAAGGCATTTCTGGAGACAGAGTGCTCTGTGAAATGCCTTTTAATCCCCTTAATGCCACTCTGCCTCCAGAAATGTCTTTTAACCCTCTATACGTCACTCTGCCTCCTGAAATGCCTTATAGCTCCCTATATGCCACTCTGCCCCATAATATGCCCTTTAACCCCCTAAATGCCAGTGTGGCATATAGGGGTATAAGGCAATTCTGGAAGCAGAGTGGCACATAGGGGGTCAAAAGGCATATCATGGAGCACAGTGGCATATAGGGGGTATAAGGCATTTCTGGGGCAGAGTGGCAAGCCAGGGGGCAGATGTGCATAACTGGGGGGGCAGGTTGAAAAAAAAAAAAGGAAATAAAAACAAAATATTTTTCTCAATCATAGCTTTTATTTAAAAAAAAATGTTCACATAGTTTACATGAATTAACATTTAGTGGTAAAACTTTTCCCTATAGGGTCATCTTATATTCAGGCTTTTTCTTTTTTTCATAAATTGATATTCAGATTTTGAGGGGTCGTCTTATAATCAGGGTCGTCTTATAATTGAGCAAATACGGTAAGTCTGGAGGCTAGTGACTTACTATATTTTGCAATTCTGTCACATCTAAAATTAATGAATTATAGATGTTATATTCTTTTCTGAACATGTGACTGAAATATGAGAATAAAAAAAAGAAAAAAGAATAAATATCTTGCAATAAGATAGTTTTGCCTATTTTTTGGCTATTATTTGGCTATATTCATTTCAAATATATTTTCCTCCTGCAGAAGCCACACAATTGGGGAAACACATTAAGGACTATCATAGGACCTTTTCATTGCGAGATATTTATTCTTTTTTTTTGTTTTAATGTCATATTTATATTTATTTGCATTTATTTATATTATATGCCTTTGCAGCTAAAGGCATCAATAGGTGGATTCAATTTTTGGATTTGGCACACAGCACCTTGGATTATTAAAGCACTCTAAGAAGCCCTTTTCTGAAAAGCCCCTTGTAACGGGTTCACCAAGAGAGCTGTAGTCACTCCCAGATGTATCCTCCTGTTGTCCCTGAAATCACTTCCAGCAGCAGTCAGCATGCATACCTTGGAACCCTGCCACGTGTACCCAATAAGTAGACACAACTACCTTTAATTGAGTACCGCAAGAATTAACATTTTATTGTTGTAGAGCATAGCCTCATCTATCCACAGAATTGCATTAACATAGATAAACAGATACATGTATAAAACCCAACCTTTAATTCCCCTGGCAGCAATCTTATTAATGGGATTAGTTAAACAATGGAGTTCCTACCTGTGCTATCTTTGTTTTGCAGCCAGGCTGGAGTCATCTCTGAATACCTTGGGGGCCCTGTATGACAGGTGATTCTGTCACATATCTCCCCTTTAAAAAGAAGACTGAACTGGGTCCCCAACCGGGTCTGCAACCAGTTCAGTCTGGGAGTACAGCTCCTTCGCTCCTAGAGTTGTGGATGCAGGGGAGCTGGCAAGAGGCACCTGTCCCACTAACCAGTACTGGGGTGCACTTGAAGACTGGGGAGTTCGGGTCCCAGGCGAGGACAACAGTCCTACTCACCATGGACCAGGAAGACAGGGTCCATAATCTGTGGGTAGCGGGCTTGCTTTCAGTCCTCTCCAGGGGCCCCAGTGATGGACAGTTCCGTCACACACTTCGTCACACACTTTATAAGGACTTTGAGTATCATAACTTTTCTGTTTGCACATTACATGCTATGTGCAATACTTCTTGTAAGTGTTTTGGCTTTTATTCCCCTTTCTGGCTGTGAGGGTACTGTGCCATGGTGTCCTCTCTTTTTGATTTTAGATATTGTGGAAGTAAAGGATTCATCTCATGAGAAGAGCCTGTTTTCATTTATTGACTTGTGTGTGCATAAATTATATACATTGTCTTTTCTGTTGTAACAAAACTATCTACACTATTTTATCTTCTTATTTTTCATCCTAACGATGCAAATGCCCCTTGGTGAAAGAACAATTTTGTCCTACTAGAAAAAGCAAATCTTAGATTGTTATCACAAGGTCATAATAGATAGAAAACACTCAACAGGTCTATACCCTTTTTTGTTAGCACCTGCAGAACCAGTCAAATTCTGTCTACGCTTGGTACACCTTTGGTTAGGAAACCCCGGCAAACTGTGAAATAACTGAAAAAGAAAAGATATATATATATATTTTTAATTCTTCTTTATTGAAAAAAGTTTTTGATTTTATAGACAGACAAGTATCATGATATACATTCTTCTATCTCATATTACATAATAAGTATTATTCCACAAACAATGAAATAAGTAAAGAATCTAACATCATCAAAAAGAAAAGATAATTAAAAGTTATTTTTATTATTTGGTAAACAAAATATTAGCAAATGCTGTAGCACTATTACAAGTATGACATAAATTAACATAAAATATTAATGTGACTTGGCCTGTTCTTTTTCTCTTTTGTGTGGAGTCTTTATGACAAACCAATGATATTGTTTAAATGATATTATTAAAATATAATTTCTGCCATACTTTGTCAAAATTGATATAATGAACTGAATATTTTAGGTATAAAAAAAGCATTCAACATTGAGTCTAACAAAAAGCGGTACAGGCTGTGTTGAAAATGGGGTGAAGTATAGGTACCAAATAAGAATTACTGATGCTTAAAGGTTTTTTTGTCTCCTTCGATCTTGAGAAACAGATAACATGCACAGTTAACAATTTTACATAACTCTATTACATTAAATCTTTCAGTTGCTAATTACACAAAACGACTTCAGTGACCTTTGTAACTTTATTCTACTTTTAGCATAGGATACTCTATAGTTTCATATAAATTTAAATGCAAGTGAACATGTTTAATTACTGAAGTAAAACTCACACTTTACAAGCAGACTGAAAATATTATTTCTAGATTTATATAAAAAAATAAACTACCATAGACAAAAAACAAATTAATAAATATAATTATTAAATCCACGCATACTTACATGGTATACACATTTTATGTCCCTATTTAAACAGAACACATAATTAATTTCTGCAAACTCCTGTTTTAGATTCACAATACAATGCATGTCACAATGTTTACCAAAAAAAGAAAGCAAATTCTCACCTGCTAGTTGTGCGTGATTATGTCTCTGTTTTGCAAGAACTAACATTGACAGCTGTACATTTCCCATTTAAATCTCTTTTTAAAATGTGCCCCTGATGTCAACACACTAAGCTGGCTCCTCAATCTTCTTAGAAAATGATGATCGGATTAGAGAGTAGGAGTTTTCCAAATGTCTTTCTCTCAATCTACATCAGATGCCAAGGACCTCTTTTGTACTCCATGCACAATGTTGGTTTTTTTTCCTAAATCTAAATCAATATTTTTTTATTCCACAGCTTTTTGATATTTTTAATTTCGAGAAGAGGAAAAACAGTCATTTGAAATGTTAGATGACTCTACAAATTCTTGCTTGAATATACACACAAGACCTTTGCGCTCATCTGAGGATTACATGCCAGTCTTGAAACAAGGATTCAGTATGTTAGATTATTTGTGTTAATTTTTTTTTTTTTTAAATGAAGGGCCTTTCAAGAATTTTTTCTGAAGGAAAGTCCCATTTGGAATACAATTTAAAAGCATTAGACATTTGAAAAACAAAACTGCTGGATTGAAAAACCAGCCAAACCATTTTATATTATTTTCAGATTTACTTGCTTTTTTATTTTCTGTTACATTATTCTTTTTCTTTTGATCCTTGATGAAGACTGTTTGTTTTAAGAATGCCTGGTGTCTGGTTACGAATTGCCTTCATTTCTGTCCTCTAATTTGTGGTAAAGTTTACAACAAAACTTTTTTTTTTTAACAACGGCACAGTTAAGGGGGTCATGTAGCTTAAAAGGAAGGAAGAAAAACAGAATGTTCCATAACTGCTTAAAGAAATGCATCTTTAACATTTTATTGTCTTGTTTGTGAATAGATCTGGGCACACGAAATTGAAATTTGAATACAAAAAAATTGATTCTTGTTTTGGTTAAAAAAAAAAAAGAAAGCAAGAAGTTAAGATATCATGGTGCGTTATGCAAATCAAATCACTTAAGACGTTTTTTCCAAATAGATTTTACAATTTTTTTTCATCTTAAAATTGTATTGTGGTTAGTAATGTTTTATTAATTGTTTTGATCTAGACCTGAATCATGGTGCTTCTCTCTGGTTCAAAGAATACAGGAGGAGACTCTAGGGGTGGAAAGGGGAAAGGAGATATTCACTCTACTGAAGATGTAGTAAGTGAAAACAATCCAATGAAGGATGTTCCAGATCTGGGGGCAGAAGCAGGAAATATTATTTTTGAACAGGACAGACTTCAGTTAGGGGGTTCTGCTGACCCCCTACCGCAACTTCTTGCAGTTGTACCCAGCCTTGAGGAAGAAGAATGTGAGGAGTATGATGATTTTTCAATACTGCCAGATACCAGAAGCATTGCATCGGATGATTCCTTCTACCCACCTGATCTGGAGACCCAGGGGAGGTGGGTGTATGGCGAGGATGGAGAAGACGATGAAAGTGAAGGGTTTGATGATGACAGTTTTAAAAGCTGGGATAGTACTGAGAACCCTGAACCATTTACTTTGTTCAAGGCCTGCAGCAGTAACAATACGATTATTCTTAAGGCCCTTATGCGACAAGGCTTAAATAAGGATGAAGTTGAAGAGACAGACCGGAACAACAGGGTGAGTAAACACCTTGATTTTTCCCCTTTTTCCATTAAATCTTTACCTTGTTTTCACCAGAAGGGTAGATTTTCTATCTAAAACATTAAGGTGCCCTAAAACCTGATGTCCCCCTGCTGCTGCAAGGACCTGTGTTATGCCCCTATCTTATGGATAACCTGCTACAATGCAGCAATTGCCCTAAGACCCCTGGTGACAAGGGCCCCCACTTGGTGTTACTTGCAGTGTAATTTTTAAATGTGTCTACATTGCACAGCATGCATACAGTACCTCTTGTACTGGGTGATGTGGGAGCCCAGACGGTGACTCACCATACCTGGGAACTTTCTAAATGAGCTGACCTGAAACTCTTGAAATGTTACCCATTTCATGGCCCATCATGCAGATTCTATGTAGCATCTTATGAAATATGTTAATCAAGCGACTCTTAATACCTGTCCTCATGGAAACTTTGACTTGTCATTGTTTAAAGATGCACTTAACACTTAACTTAACATGCATTAAAACAGGGATATCATCCATGAAATTTTGGTAGAAACGCACCAATCAGGCAATTTAGATATCATCAGATCACAGTAGTATATGAATGAGTCAGCTCCAGCCTGCATGACCCTGAGAAGCTGTCTCTTCATCCTGAGACCCTGAGATTGGACCAAAAACCCGGCAGCAGCGGAGGTTGCCTGTGTGCATCGCACAGACCTCCACTGCCGGAGAGGAGGATCTAGGTCCCCTGCAGCGCTGCAGGGGATCTAGATCTTAGTTTTGTAGTCAGACCTCTATTTGAGATCTGATTAGAAGACAACATTGAATATAAGAGCATTTGCTCTGAAAAAAGTCTTATAATCGAGCAAATACGGTAATATGACGGGTCTTATTTGTATGGCGTGATCTTGAGCTAGTGGATATTAAAATTAATCAATAAAAAATTTAATTTAATTGTGCAATCTATATTTGACTAGTATAATAGTTATAATAATATATTAAATTAAATAAGTAAATATTTCAGTGACACGGTCAATGTGTAATTCATATTAAACTAATATAATAGTTATTTGTAGTAATAATAACATAGTGTATAAAAACTAACATAAGGAATGAAAGACCCAAAGTAAAAGACCCAAAGTATAAACAAATGTGAGGATGATATTTGATGAGCCTAGTAAGGGTATTCAAATTAATATGCCAAAATATAGAACTCTGGATCCTGAGACCATTGGTATAAATAATCTAAAATGACCCTTGCCTAGATTGCAGTTAGAGTTGATCAAAGAGAGCAAAAATAATAATAATAAAATGTGATAAGAGGATACTTGTTTGCAGAAAAACCCATAATAAATATTCTAATATATTCTTATAGTTATTTGTTACTGTGGCCTGAAATCATGTAAATTGTACATATAACAAGAGCCTATCCTTAACTATTTATTGTAAATAAATGTATTTGTTACTAGGGCCTTCTTATCCTATTCCAAATTTAATAAGAACCAAAAAGACATTAAGTTTTATACTGTTGTCTGGAGTCCCTGTGGGTGAATCAGGCCCCAATCGAGGGCTTAAAAGAAGTGTTACATCATAATTATAATGTAGGACTGTGTGTTTAAATTGAAAATCCAGTAGGTTTCTCTCTGGCATTATACGTTGAAGGTATCACCTCCTTGCCGTGGTGGACTTATCTTTTCAATGACTTAAAAAGTAAAAGGTCCAAATTACTACTAGGGCAAAAAGTGCCTAGCAATAGGAGAAACCTTCTGGTTTTTCCCTGTCATTGGTGCGGCTAATGAACTGGAAACTGCCTTGTTATAATTTTGTATGTCCAAAATATACTCATGTATAAAATCTTTTTAGGGTCTTGTGGTACACCCCGCGTATTGAACCCCACATTTTGTATATTAAATAGATTACATTAGTACAGTGATAAATTGTCTTATATTATATGTATTGCCAGTAACTGAAGATCTAGTCACTAGATTTAATAACGTGTTTACAACATTTGCAAACCCAATTGCCACAAGGAAACATTCCAACTATATTGTTGAGCCACATTCTTTTAGGGACTGTGTTAGCATATAGCATAGAGAGATATCCTTTGCCCTGTAGCGTTGTCTCTCCTTGAAACGAAAGGATTGTGTTGTTGAAGAATTTACACATTTCAGTTTGTAAGATATTCATGTTTTTAGATTCTTTTCTTAATATGCTAAAACTCAGTACTATAGGAGGTAACAAAGGTAACATTCCCATGATCCGAGCTCCCATGTGCTGGATAATTATCCTGAACCAGAGTACTCCTGCCAGATAGTATGCATTGTTAACAGTAATAGTAAGACTTCCCTTTAACAAAATTGCCTGTTTTTTGTTAATGTAATGTTGTGGAATTGTGCCTTAGGCTAATAAATTTGCCCACTGGAACGCTCTTATAGTATGGAAAGGATGGCACGAAGAGGCATGCAGGAGAGTGTTGCCAGCTGCCTGTTGTTCATTAGAAGTTAATAACAAGTCCAAAAAGAAATTTGGATGTGTTGTGTATGTAAATATAAGCTTCATATCGTTTTCATTCACATATCAAACAAAACCACTGAGACCTGCATTACTCTTCCACATGAACAACAGGTCATCAATGTATTTACCCTACTGAAAAACCCTTCGGCATAAGAGTTACTGTCTGCAAACGCATGGTGATCTTTCCAGTATCCCGTGTAAATGTTTATATATGAGGGACAAAACAGGTGTCCATTGCCATACTAAGAATTTGGAGTACATACCTTCAAACATAAAATTGTTGTGCTTTTGTTGAATCTTAGTCCTGGACTGTCTGGAGTTTTCCATTCCTAGGCTGAATAGTGCTGTGACTGTTTATGGGTGAACTGTAGAATGGCAATGTATTAATTGAGCTTCATTGAGCAGCCAATGGCCTGCTAATGCACAGCATGTATCTATATACAGCTATATGTATATATTTAGTCATTCATAGGTAGATTGGTGAGGCCACCTGTACACTGGCCTTGGAAGAGATTTTGTTTTTGGGGAGATGGGTACAAGGGGTCCTTGGGACTAGTTCCCCCTGGTACAGAGTGCCATGTTCCCCCAATTACCAAAGTTCCTGATTTTACCCTGAAGCAACTAGTCTCGGCTGATGTCTCTTTAGGGCAACGCGTTAGCGGCCGATATTATGACATTGTCCTATAGTAAGCGAGAGGTTCAACAGTTGGAGTAGCGAAGGAAGCCAACTTTTATGGATATACCCATTCATCTTTAAATGATTCACAAGTATATATATGTATATATATTCCAGTATTTCCAGCACGACTCTTGTCAGATTATTTCTAATATGAGTCAGGTTGGGAACTTGTGGAAAATATGTCCTGCCACGCGAGTAACTTAACTCCATGTTCTCAAGATTGAATGATTATTAGACTTGGGCACCAGGGGGCTCTTCGTGTTCGTCTTCGTGCTCGTCTTCGGGGGGAAAAAAATCTTCGTATTCTGCGAATATTCGCCTGTTCCTGTCTTCTCTTCGGGCGAATATTCGTGGACATTCTTCATGTTCGGTTTTTCTTCGTTTTCCCGGTTAAGGGGTTAATACGGGGTTAACGCAGCTCTGGCGCCAGGAGTTTAAATGTACGTATGAGCAACTCTATTGGTCGTCAGCAGGGGGCTCGTCTGCCATTGGTTGATGGCAGACGAGCCCCCTGCTGGCGACCAATAGGGTCACTCGTACAGACTGTTAAACTCCTGGTGCCGTAACTTACCCGGCACATCCCACTGGTCTCCCTCCCTGTTCAATTAGTTAAATGTCCATACGAGCGACCAATAAAGTCGCTCGTACGGACATTTAACGAATTGAACAGGGAGGGAGACCAGTGGGATGTGCCTGGTAAGTTGTAGCATTGGGATTTTAAAAGTCTGTACGAGCGACCAACAGAGTCGCTCGTGCAGACTTTTAAAACCCCAATGCTGCAACTTACCCTGCAGATGCCACTGGTCTCCCTCCCTGTTCAATTAGTTAAATGTCTGTACGAGCGACTTTATTGGTCGCTCGTACGGACATTTAACTAATTGAACAGGGAGGGAGACCAGTGGGATGTGCCGGGTAAGTTGCAGCATTGGGGTTTTAAAACCCCAATGCTGCAACTTACCCTGCAGATGCCACTGGTCTTTAACTAATTGAACAGGGAGGGATACCAGTGGCATCTGCAGGGTAAGTTGCAGCATTGGGGTTTTAAAACCTCAATGCTGCAACTTACCCGGCACATCCCACTGGTCTCCCTCCCTGTTCAATTAGTTAAAGACCAGTGGCATCTGCAGGGTAAGTTGCAGCATGGGGGTTTTAAAACCTCAATGCTGCAACTTACCCGGCACATCCCACTGGTCTCCCTCCCTGTTCAATTAGTTAAATGACGGCGAACCTGCGGATTTCCACTGCGGATTTCCGGGAACTGCTGCGATGCCGCGAAGACAAGGTAAGTTAGAAGGGGGGAGAATGGTAGACGAAGACGAAGACGATCACGAAGATCTTCGTGGTGTGTGTCTTCGTCTTCGCCTACGTTTTACCGCCGCTGTCTTCTCTTCGGCGTGTCTTCGGAATGAACACGAAAACGCACTCTTCGTGTTCGTTTTCATGTTACCCTACTTGAACCTGCTTGATCTCGCATGACCTCCTGTCTTTTGACCTTCTGCTTGTTACACAGTTTGCCTGACTATCTCCTGCTCCATGACCTAAACTTGCTAACCCTTTGTGATCCTGTACTGACTGCCCTTGACTTACTGGACTGATTATTGACATTTGTTTTTTGGACTGCCTGCTGCTGCCTCAAAATTCCCGTCCCAGTCCAGGGGTGTTTAACTCAAGGGTGACAAACAGATCAGGAATTAGGTAAACCCTTCTTCTGAATACAAGTGAGTTAATTAGTTACAACCATTACAATTGAGCTGCCGCTGCTGGGATATCCACAAAATCTGAACTGGTTCTGGTGCTCGAGGTGTTGAGTTTGACATTCCTGGTCTAGGCCAATCTTTTCATGATGAGACCCATATTTGACTAATGAAAATCTTGCAAAGTTACTTCTACTTTTTAAATGTAATCTTGATTTATGTTTTGAGTTTTTGAATATGTCTTTAGCTTCCGAGTACATGAGGTTGAAAAAAGACCAAAAGTCCATCAAGTTCAACCCTTCTACCTAACCTTCCTACTCTTGATCCAAAAGAAGGGAAAAAAAACCCTAATTAAGCTACTTTGAATTCTGCCATCAGGGGGAAAATTTTCATTCTTGACTCCAAAAGGAAATCGGATTTCTCCTTGGATCAAGAATCTCTAAAATATTAATTCTATTTATAGCCCTGTATGTCATGCCTTTCTAAAAAAAATATCCAGACCCCTTTTGAAGGTATCTGTTTTGAAGGTTATTTGATAACACCACCTCCCTTGGCAGTGAATTCCATACCTTTCATATTGTCCTATGAAATCTCCGCTCTTCCAATCTCAGAGGGTGACCTCTTTTTCTTTGTACATTTCTGTTAATAAACAGGTCACTGAAGAGCTCATTATACTGGCAGTGCATATATTTATATATTGTTATCATATCCCCTCTTAAATCCTGTTTTTCTAGTATATATAATTTTACCTTTTTTTTGTCTCTCTTCATAACTAGTATCTTCCAATCCCCTTATTAATTTTGTAGCCCTCTTTTGCACTTTTTCTAGTTCCATAATGTCCTTTTTAAGGACCGGTGCCCAGAATTGTACCACATATTCAAGGTGAGGTCTTACCATTGACCTGTAAAGAGGCATTTACTGGCCCTTGCAGCTGCTTGCTGGCATTGTGCACTGTTTATGCATTTTTATTATTTTTACCACAATGCATATCTTTGCAATTATATATGTTAAACCTCATCTGCCACTTGCATGCCCAGTCCCCAACTCTGTCTAAATCCTCCTGCAAACAGAAACATCAAAATTAGTCTGAATTACCTTTCCTAATTTTGTGTCATCAGCAATAACTGTGACATGGCTCTCAATGCAGATTGGGAGATCAGTTATAAATAAATTAAAAAGAAGAGGACCCGGGACAGACCCCTAAAGGCACTCCACTTAATACCTGTGTTTACAGTCTGAGAAACATCCATTCACAACAACTCTCTATATCCTATCTTTTAGCCAATTTCCGATCCAAATACAGACGTTTGCCCCTAAGCCTATTTCTGTTAATTTGTAGAGTAACCTTTTATGTGGAACCGTATCAAATGCCTTAGCAAAGTTCAGATAAGTCACATCTACAGCCACACTCAGATCTATATTTGTCAAACCAACTTACTAGCATTCTTCTTCATAGAATGCTAGTAGGTTGGTTTGACAAGACCTGTCTTTCACAAATCCATGTTGACTTCTACTAATTGGATTCTGGATCAAGATATGTTCTTGAATGAGCAACCCTTCAAATAATTTCCCCACTACCAATGTTAAGCATACTGGCCTGTAATTGCCCGGTTGAGATTTTGATCCCTTTTTAAATTTGGGCACAACATCCGCCTTGCGCCAATCTAATGGAACAATGCCTGAACTGAAAGAATCCCTAAAGATCAGTAATAATGGTTGGGCCAGAATTAGGCTTAGCTCCTTATGTATCTTTGGGTGTATACCATCCGGTTCAGGGGCCTTGTCTACAGCATTTAATTGCTTGAGCACTTTTTCTTGTGTCAGCCAATCCCATGTTTGCTCTAATGGTTCCTTATAAAAAGCAACAGGGGCTCCATCATTGGTTCTTCCTTGGCATAAACAGAAGAAAAAAAGGTATTTACGACGTCGGCTTTCTCTCTGTCCAAACTAATCAAGTTTCCGGTTTCAGATAATAAAGGACCAACATTCTCTACCTTTAACTTTTTTCCATTTAGATATTTAACAACAGGTATAATCACACATCTCCCTTTCATTTATGGAGTGCATTGGCCTCCCTGGGGAAGATAACAGCAGGTTAAAGTGAGCTACTTAGAGGCTACAGGCAAGTTACCTGAAGATTTGAAAGCTACAACATTATCTTTAATAATCACACATGGTCATAATGTTCATTGTGTTAGTTCATTAGATTAGATACAGGCTGGCATATAACACCAAAGGTATATGTTGAGCAAGTGGCATTAGCACAGCAAAGATGTGTCTGCACTGTTGTTGACAGAAGCTTTTGATAAGTGTCTGGTAGCACATTATACCATTTGACAGGGCTCACAACAGGTCATTTGATCTATGATAACCCTGTGCCAGCACACTTAAATACAGATGGTAGTGGAACAGGAAACTGAAATAGATTGAGGAGGAGTGAAACCTGCAGAAAAATGGGGATGACGAACAGTGTCATAGTAATTGAGCCTCCATTTTGTTACGCGCGCCGCCGCGGCTCCCTCTCCGGCTGCTAACGCCGGCTCGCCGGGCGTCGGCAACCCCACCTCCGTCCCGCACGCGGAATGCCGACGGGTTACACGCGCCGCTGCACGTACCTTGGCCGCTCACGCTGGGTCCCCCGACGTCGGCGGCTCCGCCTCCGGTGCTGCCGCGGTCTCTCGGGGGGCTTGCGGTCCTTCTTCGTCGGGCGCGCGCACCCGCTCACGCTCCAGACGCGTCGCCGCGCGCACACGCCAGGAACACGGCGGAAGTGCGTCATATGGTGGTGGTTCCAGATAACGCACCTAAAATCAATTTAGGGCGTGACACGCTCTACGGCGCGGCTGATGACGTGAGTGTTTCCTTTTCTATTTAAACCCCATTTGTTTGCCTCGTCTTTGCCCGTTCTAAGTGTTCTCTAGCGTTGGGTGTGCTACAGGTTTCATTCTATTTTGATTTCTGCCTTGTGTACCGACCTCTTGCCTGTTTATACGACCACGATTCTTCTCTGCCTGCCTACGAACCCGGACCTGTTTACCGTTTTGCACCTGATCTACCAGCCCTGACCTCGGATTGTTTTTGACCTTGCTGCCTGCTGTTGCCCTCGACCTCGGACTGTGTTCTGGACTTTCTTTAGCTGTGCTTACCTGCATTGTTGGATCCCTCGTCTACCTGACCGTAACAGTAGAACGGGCCATACATGGATCCCGCGGATATGGCACGGCTGCAAGCTCGGCAGGATCTCCAAGACCAGCGTCTTGCTGCGCAGTCTACACAGCTCCAAACGCTGGAACAAAAGGTCGACGCCATGACCGATCTTCTGCGTTCTCTGACCGCCCTCCCGTCGGTTCATAGGGAGGTCTCCCACGAGGGCATGGGGGCTGTTGCTAGGTTCCCGCTACCCGAGAAGTATTCCGGGGACCCGAAGGAATGTCGCGGATTCCTCAACCAGTGCATGCTCCACTTCCGAAACCATCCCCAGGCGTTCCAAACATCATCCAAGAGGGTATCATTCATCATATCCCTACTTAAGGGTGATGCTTTGCTATGGGCCTCGCCTCTGGTGGAGCAAGAATCCTATCTGCTTGAGGACTGTCCCGCTTTTATGGAAGCCATACGAACTGTTTTTGATGCTCCGGGTCGTAAGGAGACCGCCGAGTCCTCTCTGCTTGAACTCCAGCAAGGCCGTAAAACCTTGGCCCAATACACCGTGGAGTTTCGCACCCTAGCCCATGAGACCAACTGGGAAGAAGGTGCCCTCAAGGCCGCCTACAGAAAAGGACTCAACGACAAAATCAAAGACGCCCTAGTGTACCACGACACACCTATGGATCTCGAAGAGTACATCGCCCTCTGTCTCAGGGTGGACAAACGGATCCAGGAAAGGACATCAGAACACAACAGAGGAAAAAGACCTGGGTCCTGCATCCCAGGCCCCACAAGACCTTCTTCGTCTCCTCTTCCGTCCGTCTCCGCTTCGGATGAGCCCATGGAAATAGGAACCGTCCGCAAACTCTCAGAGGCCGAGAAAAGATGCAGAAGAATACAAGGACTCTGTCTCTATTGTGGTCAAGCCGATCACCTGTTGCCTACCTGTCCTCTCAGACCGGTAAAAGAGAACGCTTAGGGATCACAGGAGGAAGCTCCCTAAGCGCATGCCGTTTCCCTATTCCTCCCAACACACGCATGACAGTACCCATAACGCTCCGTTGGGAGAACCACTCCATGGCCACACGGGCCTTCCTCGATTCCGGAGCGGCTGGCGTGTTTATGGACCAGCAATGGGCACTGACACATCGCATACCACTCCGCACCAAGGAAGCACCCTCTCTGGTGGCTTCTGTCGACGGCTCTCTTTTGGGAACAGGGATCGTCACTCAAGAGACCGAACCATTGACCCTGCAAGTAGGGGTCACACACCAGGAACGACTCACGTTTGAGTTGATCAAATCACCTCACGCCCCTCTTATCCTGGGATATCCGTGGTTCCGTCACCACAACCCGATCATAGACTGGCAAAGAGGCGAGATCCTATCATGGAGCCACCTGTGTCACAAGCACTGCATCATACCCTGTCGACGCCTCAATCTCATACTCGAGATCGCTCCTACTGACCCCAGGTCTCTCGTCCCAAGACACTACTGGGACTATTTGGATGTGTTCTCCAAAAAAGACGCGGAGAGACTACCTCCACATCGGGCCTACGATTGCGCCATCAACCTGTTGCCAGGCTCCGATCCACCACGGGGCCGCACCTATCCGCTGTCTGAACCTGAGAACAAGGCATTAGAACAGTACATCAAAGAAAGCCTGGAAAAAGGCTTCATTCGTCCGTCCTCATCCCCTGCTGGTGCCGGGTTTTTCTTCGTGGCCAAAAAGGAAGGCTCATTGCGGCCGTGCATCGACTACCGGGGATTGAATCGCATCACTATAAAGAATCGTTACCCGCTTCCCCTCATCACAGAGATCTATGACCTCCTAAAAGGAGCGAAGATCTTCACCAAGTTGGATCTCAGGGGTGCGTACAATTTAATCCGTGTCAAGTCTGGGGACGAATGGAAGACGGCGTTCAACACCAGATTCGGGCATTACGAATACACCGTTATGCCCTTCGGGTTATGCAACGCCCCTGCTATATTTCAGGCCTTCGTCAATGACGTTTTCAGGGATATGCTCCTGTCCTACGTCATCGTGTACTTAGACGATATCCTTGTGTATTCTCCTACGCTTGAATCCCATCGACTTCATCTGAGGGCCGTGTTACAGAGACTACGGGAGAACGGCCTGTACGCCAAGGCCGAGAAATGCGCCTTCGAAAAAACCAGTCTGCCCTTCCTTGGATATATCGTCTCTTCCGACGGTCTCCACATGGATCCGGCTAAACTCGAGACCATCACAGCATGGCCTCTCCCTCGTACACTCAAAGCCATCCAACGGTTCCTTGGCTTTGCCAATTACTATCGGCGCTTCATCCGGAACTACTCCACCATAGCGGCTCCCATCACCGCCATGACAAAAAAGGGAGTTGATCCTACCCTATGGACTCAAGAAGCCAGAAAGGCGTTTGACAACCTGAAACAAGCCTTCATCTCGGCTCCTGTCCTTCTACGTCCGGATCCAGCAAAACAGTATCTCCTGGAAGTCGATGCCTCTGAAACCGGTGCTGGGGCTATATTGTCACAACGCAAAGAACAAACCACAAAATACCATCCCTGTGCCTTCTTCTCCAAGCGCTTTTCCGCAGCCGAACAAAACTATGACGTCGGCAACCGTGAGCTCCTGGCCATCAAAATGGCATTTGAGGAGTGGCGTCACTTACTAGAAGGTACCGAACAACCCGTGGTCGTTATGACAGACCACAAGAACCTTGCATACATTGAAGGTGCTAAACGGTTATGTCCTCGCCAGGCACGGTGGTCGCTCTTTTTCACACGTTTTAACTACTACATCACCTACAGGCCAGGAACAAAGAACATCAAGGCTGACGCTCTATCCCGTCAATTTGATTATCAAAACGATCGGCGCTGCGACGACCCCATCATACCCTCCACGCGGCTCATCGCCAGCTTGTCTACCCACACGATGAGCCGAATCCGTATGTCCCAAAGGACCATCCCGGCCAATGAACGTCCTCCTCCAGGTCGTCTCCATGTGCCTCCCAAATATCGCACGGACGTCCTTCGCTGGGGTCACGATTCCCTGCTGGCGGGTCACTCTGGCTTCCGGAAAACGATGTTCCTCATCCGTCGTTCCTTCTGGTGGCCGTCCCTGGCCAGGGATGTCCAGTCCTATCTCGCTGCCTGTCATACATGTGCACGACAGAAGTCCCCCCGGACGCGTCCACAGGGTCTCCTGCATCCACTTCCCGTTCCTACGGCTCCCTGGACACACGTCTCTCTGGACTTTGTCGTGGATCTACCTAGGTCCCAAGGAAACACCACCATCCTGGTGGTTGTTGACCGCTTCTCCAAGCAGGCCCACTTTATCCCTTTGCCGCGCCTGCCTTCCTCTATGCAACTAGCCGACATCTTCATCAAAGACATTGTCCGCATACATGGTCTTCCTCTACACATGGTGTCCGATCGGGGGAAGCAGTTCGTATCCAGCTATTGGAAACACCTTTGCCGTAAGCTCGGCATACAACACCACTTGTCGTCTGCCTACCACCCACAGACCAATGGGCAAACGGAGAGAACGAACCAAACCCTCAAGCAATACCTGAGGATGTACAGCAATGTCCGTCAAGACAACTGGGCATCTCTCCTTCCCCTCGCTGAGATGACGTACAACGGGTCCCTGCACGAATCCATCGGCAGTACCCCGTTCTTTGCTGCGTTGGGTTACCACCCGGTGATCCTGCCTCCTCCGTCTTCTCGTTCCTCCTCTTCTGTGCCGGCAGTCGACCGTCGAGTGGCTGACATGCGGAAACATTGGAGTTCCCTTCGCAACGTTCTCTCCAGTGCCCAGCATCGCTGCAAGCGAGCGGCCGACGCCAAACGATCGTCTCCCCCGGAATACAAAGTGGGTGACAGGGTATGGTTGTCGACTCGCAACATCCGCTTGCGCCAACCGTCCAGGTCCTTGGGACCCCATTACATCGGGCCCTTTCGCATCAGTAAACGTCTTAATGACGTGTCCGTGTCCCTTGACCTCCCCCCTTCCATGCGGATTCCTCGTTCCTTTCACGTCTCCCTGCTCAAGCCTTTCGTCTCCAACCGTCACTCCGTTCCATTCCAGCATCCTGCTCCCCTTGTCGTCCGGGGCCATGACGAGTACGTCGTCGACCGGATCCTCGATTCCCGTCGCGTGCGGAACGGTCTCCAGTACCTTGTTGCCTGGAAGGGGTACGGTCCTGAGGAGCGGACGTGGGTGCCTGCTCGCTTCGTTCACGCTCCCCGTTGCGTCGCTCGCTTTCATGCGCTTTGCCCCCTTCGTCCCGCTCCGTCGCGCTCGGTGCGCGCTCCTGGAGGGGGGGGTACTGTTACGCGCGCCGCCGCGGCTCCCTCTCCGGCTGCTAACGCCGGCTCGCCGGGCGTCGGCAACCCCACCTCCGTCCCGCACGCGGGTTGCCGACGGGTTACACGCGCCGCTGCACGTACCTTGGCCGCTCACGCTGGGTCCCCCGACGTCGGCGGCTCCGCCTCCGGTGCTGCCGCGGTCTCTCGGGGGGCTTGCGGTCCTTCTTCGTCGGGCGCGCGCACCCGCTCACGCTCCAGACGCGTCGCCGCGCGCACACGCCAGGAACACGGCGGAAGTGCGTCATCTGGTGGTGGTTCCAGATAACGCACCTAAAATCAATTTAGGGCGCGACACGCTCTACGGCGCGGCTGATGACGTGAGTGTTTCCTTTTCTATTTAAACCCCATTCGTTTGCCTCGTCTTTGCCCGTTCTAAACGTTCTCTAGCGTTGGGTGTGCTATAGGTTTCATTCTATTTTGATTTCTGCCTTGTGTACCAACCTCTTGCCTGTTTATACGACCACGATTCTTCTCTGCCTGCCTACGAACCCGGACCTGTTTACCGTTTTGCACCTGATCTACCAGCCCTGACCTCGGATTGTTTTTGACCTTGCTGCCTGCTGTTGCCCTCGACCTCGGACTGTGTTCTGGACTTTCTTTAGCTGTGCTTACCTGCATTGTTGGATCCATCGTCTACCTGACCGTAACACATTTACATATTTTTTATGTTAGACGCTGACCCAAACCACCCAGTTGACCCTTTGATTACTTTTAAGCCCTGAGATATGACATCATATCCTGGCACCCTACCTCTTATGTATGGGTGGCACCATAGTTCTATGGACGGGTGCCAATTAGGCAGAGTCTTTCATAGTGCAAAATGGGCCAGTTGGGAGAATCTCTTATAACCGTCCCATCAAGAAGCAGAGCACCAGAATCCTCCTGGGCCTGATAGATACCGTGCTTCCATATTGGGTAACCTTTTGTGCACCCCAGAAACTATGTTCACAAAAAATGTTAGCTTTGTGTTCTGGTTTGTAAGTGCCTGTGGATGTACTGAAACTCAAAAAAAATCCCCCCAAGCATATGACTCATTCTCCACAAGTTTCTTTGCTTATAGGAGATGCGTTTGGTCAAACGCTTCTGCTTGTCACTGTGTACATGCACTATACTCTCCAAGAAAGTAGTGAAATTTTTTTGGTGAGGCTGCATGGTACTGTAAATCCCGGTAGTATATTATGATGGGTGGGGGCTCAAAAGATACTCTTTGTTTTGAGTGTCATTTGGCCTGGGATTGGGCCTGCATTCTCAACTACATTTATATTAGCGATGCGGAGGTGGTTGCACAATTGAGTCTTGTATTATGCGTATGATGAGTCCTTTGTTTTGCAACTCTGTTACAATTCTATGGTTCACTTAGCTTAAGCATGCAAGCTAAGGAGATTCTATTAATAGGTACAGCAACATGTGAGGATAATGAATGAGTCTTGAGTCTTTATTAATCCTGTTACTTCACAAAATGCCTCGAGTCCAATTTTAGACATTTTAAATTAATATTATGACCCTTTCTTAACCCAGCTTTGGGCTTTCAATATATTTTTCTTAATATGTTGAACTGAACCATTCTTTGCTCGCTTGACATTTATCAAATCTCAGCCACTTTATAGATGAATAGTAATTAACTAATGACTTGGACTTTACTTAATAGTAGTTTATACACATAAAAGGGATGTAGTTGTTGTAACATAACATATAAACGCTATACCATATAATTATTATATATATATTTAATTCATTGAATTGCCACTTTGCTTTCAAAGGATTCTAATAAGAAATGGAATATTTGTGGTATTCAGGGCCGGCCTTTGGGGTGTGCGCAACGTGCTGCAGCACAGGGCACCATGGCAGCAGGGGCGCCACTAGGTGACTGCATGTTCCGGATTGCCTGGATTCCGTGCAGCCTTATTGACGCGGAGGACAGAGAGGGGTGCCGAGTGGTTTTCGCTCATGAAGTTTTCAGGAAACGGTTGGCACCCCTCTGTTCTCCTCCGCGAGACATCTGGCTCGGTTGCGGTGCCAGCATGTCAAGCTGAGCGCCAGAATATGATGTCATATTCCGGTGCTCAGCAGTGAAGCAGAGCGCACCATGGCAGAGCAGGAAGACAGAGGCCTCGCAATCCCACCACATGACTTCTGGAAGGTAAATGAACTACAAAATGGGGGGAGAGGGGTCACATAGTCAGAAAGGGGGAGAGGGAGTAGATAGTTAGAAAGGGGGAGAGGGGGTAGATATTCAGAAAGGGGGGGTAGATAGTGAGAAAGAGGGTAGTAAGAATATTGAAATAAATAGTGAGAATTAGTGAGAGAATGAATTAATTAGTGTGTGGATGATGTGTGTGAATGAGTGAGAGCAGGGTCTAATATTTATATATATACATCAGCAGCAGGGTCTAATATTTATATATACCGGCAGAGGGGTTAATATTTACATATATCGGCAGCAGGGGCTAATATTTATATATATATAAATATATATTTTGGCAGCAGGGTCTAATATATTTATATATCGGCAGCAGGGGCTAATATTAATATATATCGGCAGCAGGGTCTAATATTAATATATATTGGCAGCAGGGGCTAATATTAAAGAAACTGCCAATTCAGCTGTTATTTTGAAATCATATTTCAATCACGGTCTTTACTTCAAAGAGATAAGTACATATTATGTAGTTAAAAATGCATGTCTAATGCATATATATATATATATATATATATATCTACACACCTTTGTGTGTAATCTCATGCACTTCATAGTGTGTCCCTGAATAGCAGAAGTAAAATGTGGTCACGTTAGGCGTCAGGCGCCGTCCTATTACCAAAGCCAGGGCCGTGCTGAGGCGGATGCATGGTGTGCACCCAGGCAGCAGGGAGCGGAGGCGAGAGAGGGGCACCGAGCGGTCGCTCATGAAAAAGTTTTCAGCAACAACTCGGCGCCCCTCTATCACCTCCGCTCCCTACCGCCACCTGTGTCGTCGCTGTCCTGACTGACAACAAATCCCGGCGCTCAGCAGTGAAGCTGGAGCAGAGCAGCAAGACAGAGGCCATGCGCTCCCACCACAAGACTTCATCAAGGTAAGTGAACTATAAGGGGGAGTGGATAGTGAGAAGTGGGGAGGGGGGTACATAGTGAGAAAGTGGGAATAGATAGTGAAAAGTGGGCAGAGTAGGTAGACTGTATACGTGTGTGTATCATGGATGTTTAAGTGATTTGGGGATGGGCAAAGATGGCACATGCAGGCAGGGGAGGGCTGGCAGCCCAAGGCCTGGGGGGCAAGTCTAGTCAACTGGCCCATTGCACCACCAAAGCGGCTGCGAGCGACATTGAAAGCGGCTGTCGTGCGGCAGTCACTCCACCGGCGCTTAATGAAATCAAAGCGGCCGGCGTGCACGCACCGCCCAATGGCTGTGCCTCATCTCTTCATCCCACCCCTTTTAAGATGTGGGACAAAGAGCTGAGGCACAGCCATTGGGTCTGACTGCCGCATGACGCAGGGGCGTACCGAGAGTATTTGGCACCTGTGGCATATACTGTATGTGGCACCCCCCCACACACACTTTAAAACTGCATAGTTTCTATGGTTAGGCAAACATTGACAGGGGTACAGCATAACTATTATATACTGAGGCACACATTGACGTCAATGCGTGCCTATCACTATACATTGAGCCAAACACTGACAATACTGTACTACAACCCCTATCACTATATACTAAGCCAAATATTGATGTGGTGTAGGCCTACCACGTCAGTAACTGGCTTAGTATATAGTAGGGATGCACAGAAATGAAAATTCTGGACCTAAACTGAAAATTCAGCGTTCACTTGGCCAAAAACAAAAAAAAAACAAAAAAAACTTTAAAATACTTTATTAAAAGCAACTCACCAAAATTAGACTAAAAAAAAATCAACAACAATATTAATTAATTTATATATATATATATATATATATATATATATATATATATATATATATATATATATATAATTAACAGCAATCACAATCCTATCATGCCCAGGTTCTAGCATGTGCTGGCTGACTTAGCATGATAGGAGTGTGACTGCTGTTTGCAATATATATATATATATATATATATATATATATATATATATATAATTATTCTGTCCAATAAAAGTGTTAACACACCAAAGTTGGACCAAAAAAAAAAATTGATAACAGCAATCACACTCCTATCATTTCTGGGCATGAAAGGAATGTGATTACAGCCTCCCTATGCCATGCTATCACCCAACACTTACACATCCATGCTATCTGAAACCCTCATTCACAAACATTCAGCATAACACCCATCACTCTCACACACTATCCACTCTCCCTGAATCTTGTCCTACCTTTCTTCTGTCACTGTCACTTTCCTCCTCCTCTTCGTTCTTCCTTTCTTCTCTGTCCTGTCCTTCCGGTGCGGAAGATGGTGGGCGTGGCTTCAAATCCCGGCGCACAGCCACAGTTGCCGCGCTGTCACCCCTCAGGCCGCCCCCGCCAGGTACGCTACCGGCCCGGATTCAGGGCGGCCTGGGGGGCAATTGCCCCCCTGCCCCCCGGCCCAGCCCGCCCCTGCAGGGTGTTTATGGGACAAAGATGTTTGCGGACAAAGATGTTTATGCTGGGCTGTTTTGGCTCAGGCTGGACTGTAATTTTTGTGTGTAATCTGGGTGCTGGTCAAGTTCTATGTGGACACCAGGGCTGGCTTTTGGAGTGTGCAACCTGTGATCTATGTCTTTAATTTAGGTTTTTTATATACCTGTAATGTGATATGTGATTATAATGTGATATATAATGTTTATATGTGATTTCCAATTGATTTATACTTGCAAAGCTGGGTTTTTGTGTTATTCTGTTGATCTGTATCTGATATCCTATGTTTCCATACATTATTATTGTATACCTGCACATTCAGGATTTGTATGTCTGATTCTGTTTATTTGATCTATACCCTCAATGCTGAGTTAACATGTCATTTTCAATTGATCTATGCCAGCAAAAAAAAATAAAAAAATTTGATGCGGGAGTGGAGGGAGTGATTGTGTGCTAGGGAGCGTGGAGCGGGGCCCAAGTAAATGCTTTCTATGCTCCAATTTTTTTAATATTTAAAAAAGAAATGTGTTACAAAGATGAGCTGTTTTTTCATGGTAATGTGTATTATTGTTAACAGTGTTTCCAGTTATATATTATCGTACTTGTTTGCACTTGCACATAAATAATCCTTAATTAAAACTAGTTGTTTGTTACAAGACACCTATTACTATATACTGAGGTAGACATTGACCGTGGTACAGCATAACTGCTATCATAATATACTGAGGAAAACATTAATGGTGGTACAGCATAACTGTTATCATTATATACTGAGGCAAACATTGACGGTGGTACTGCATAACTGCTATCATTATATACTGAAGCAAACATTGACAGTGGTACAGCATAACTGCTATCATTATATACTGAGGCAAACATTGACATTGGTACAGCATAACTGTTATCATTATATACTAAGGCAAACATTGAAGGTGGTACCCCAGCCATTTTCTTATGGAGCCCCTGGTTAAGTGTTTATATTTTAATACATTTAATATCTAAACAATGTACACCGATCAGCCGTGACATTATGACCACTGACAGGCAAAGTTAATAAAACCTATAATCATGTTATCATGGCACCTGTCAGTAGGTGGGAGATATTAGGCAGCAAGTGAACATGTCATGTTGATGTGTTAGAAGCAGGAAAAATTGGCTAAGCAAGGATCCTTGATTGTTTCCTCAGGAGTTTGTATTTGCCAATACTTAATAAGCAACACCTGTCAGATTTTTTGGGCTCGTTTTAAGCCTGTATGACCCCATCTTGTAATTGCTGCCAACCATTCCAAAAAACGTGATCACTCATCGCTATATCTATAGTGTTTTTAATGCCACTTAAAATGTTACATTTTGGAACTGAATTTTACATTGTAAACTATTATAGATTCTGTTTTAAGATACAAATCAATAGTCTTCACATGGCTGGTGTACTTCGCTTAAAGCCATTTATTTGCCGTGTGATTTACACACAGAGCTGTATATTAGGCTAACCTAATCCTTTTAAATCAAATCAGTGCCTTTTCTGCCAGTCACATCATTGAGATATTTATATCATTTCCTAAAGGAAAAAATGAGTATTTGAGTGAAAAATAATGTGTCGGTTTTAAAATATTTACTTTATGGTAAATGTAATCACAATTAAATATAGAAAGAAAGCAAACAGTAGTGATGGTGGTGCAAGGTTTAGAAGATAGCAGCTCAAAAAACACACGTGGAATGACCCCCTATTCCACAAAGTGACAAAGTGCAAACATATATATTCTGGCGCTTTCGCACCAGAAAAGTGTGGAGCGCTAAAATAAATATTTTTAAAAAACTCACCCTTTATAAGTAGTCGCTGGGTGGTAACATGTAACGGAAAAAACAGAAATACAAAAATAATAGTGCAGTATGTCTGTATATAGAATGACTGTGCCTTTAAGCCGGCACTTCACCTAAACGTCTTTCTGTGTTTTTTTCCTCCCTTGCTCTGAGCCATAAAATTACCTGGCTCTGAGTGTTGTGGCTTGTGCCTAATACAGGGTAGGCAGACCCTTATTTGAAGCAGGTAGCAGCTGTAGCACACCAAATGTTTGGAAATCCCAGGATGCAGTAAAATCACATTTATTTTGTAAACTTATGTTAAAATCAACCCAACAAAGTATACAATAAAATAGTGTGTACTTTAAAAGTCCTGGTAGTCCTCCAAATACGCGTTTCACCTTCTGGCTTTATCAATCTGGAATCTGGATTCCATTTTTTTCTGTTACATGTTACCACCCAGCGACTACTTATAAACGGTGAGTTTTAAAAAAACATTTATTTTAGCGCTCCACACTTTTCTGGTGCGAAAGCGCCAGAATATATATGTTTAAATATAGAAAGACTTGCTTTGAGAAACCACTTTAACCATTGATGCTAAAAATGTGTTGTAGGGTGTATTTCCAAGGATCATAATAAAGAACAAACATTCTAATAAGCAGTGCAAGTAAGACTATTCTATATTCACCAATATTTTCCAATATTTCATGTACTACATTTAAACAGTCTTACATGTGTCTAATGCACTGATGTAAGACTAAAAATGGAATAGATTCTATGATTGGAAAAAGTGGCTGTTTAGGTATTTGTAAGCTGGTGTGTAAGGGAAGTGTATGTGTATGTATGTATATGTGTAAAGGCAGTGTATGTGTATATGTGTGTTTATGGTCAGGTGTGTGTAAAGGCAGTGTGTAAGGGTCCTGTGGACTACACTTCCAATGATACTCAGCCAGCATTATGGGGGGACACCTGGCTGGCTGAGAATCATGGGAATTGTAGTTCACAGCTAGCATCTGTAGCTTTACTGTTCACTGCACTTTCTATGATGCTCAGCCAGCATTGAAACAGTATGTCTGGCTGAGCCTCATGGAATTCAATTCAATATCTTGATTATTTTTAATATGCATGACTGTGCTGACAAAAATGAAGCGTATTTTAAGTGGAGATGCAAGTGTGACATTGTAAAGTGCAATTGCTTGTATTGTTTTGTTTGGTTTTTTTAAAACTGTATTTCTTTCACATTTTGAAGTGTTGGGAGCTATGGATACATACTAGGACAGGGCTGACAAGACTGACCACGTTACACATGACAAGACTATACAGAAATAACAGGACTAAACAGGATAGACTAGACACTTAAAATATAAGGACATGAATAGAACCCCTTTCTAAGATAAGATTGGAGATTCCGTCACGTATTATGGCCATAGCATGCTTAGCCCACCCTACGCCAAAGTACTCCAATATATCAGTGGGTCCTAACACTAAACCATGCCTACCGAATTACTAATAAACAAACTAAACATTTAATCTAAACACGTATCAGAGAAAGACTGCAGACTGAAACAAACAGAACGGGTGGGGCACAACTTATAAAGGAAACAGAAGCTGAAGCTAAGAGCGGTACTGGAATCAAAGAATCAGAAATCAGTATAGAGCATGGGGGAATCCAGGAATGGAGTATAGTGAGACAGCGGAACTGTAGCAAAACAGGGGAAACCAGAGATATGCAGCCTGGATGGGGCGTGACACCAAATATTATAACAAATTCTGTTAATGTAATGAAATTTCACACGTATTAACTTACCGGAAACCGGAACTTACTTATTAGCTAATGATCCACCAAATAATCATATTAACAAAGTAACCCCTTAATTACCCCATAGACATACAGATATGTCCACAAATGCTGTGGCAAGATTGCCCTTAAGACACACCAGTACGACCTCACTTTGTTGCAGGGGCAACATACTTTTCTGACCGTGCATTTACTGTCTCCTTTTCTGGTACTTGTTGTCTGTTGGTGTCTCTCAGGGCTCAGTTTTTGGGCCTCTTGTCATGATTTGGCCCCAGCCCTGCAAACTGCCAGGGGAGGCCGCCCCTTTAAGAGGTCTGCATGAAGTTGAACTCTTTTCCACAGCTTGCTGTTTGGTTTACTGGTTTACTGTAGGTACTTGACCTAATCAACAGGCATTATATCCCAGGCTCCCTCCATCACCTGAAGCCTGTATGATTAACATACCTGGTAACTCTCCGGGTTGGACCACTTCTCCTGTTCTCCGGGTCAAGACCCGAATCCTAACGGTCGCAAGAGCGGGGTCTTGACACGCCCTGCTCCCCGCCCATTTTCCCTTTAAATGGGTGTGTTTTCCGCTGCCGTCAGCGAGAATGCCCACTGATGTCAGCGGGAACTCCCACTGACGTCAGCAGGAACGCCCCAGGGGAAGGGACCCAAAATACACACTTGATGATTGCAAGATACAAGAACCTTAAATATCCTTGGGGCTGTGAATTCACACCCTGCAGGGTAAAAACTATGTATTATTCTTGGTGCTGAATACACACTTTTTAATGCCACAATATATATACACACACACACTCACTGGCCACTTTATTAGGTACACCTGTTCAATTGCTTGTTAACACAAATAGCTAATCAGCCAATCGCATCTCAGCTCAACTTAATGCATTTAGGCATGTAGACGTGGTCAAGACAACTTGCTGAAGTTCAAACCAATCATCAGAATGGGGAATAAAGGGGATTTACGTATTTTTGAACATGGCATGGTTGTTGGTGTAGATGTAAGAGACAGGTAATTAAACAGGGGGGTCAGCCACGACCACTAGTTTATCAAAATATCAAAAGTACACAAGTAGATCAGGTATAAGTGTTCTGTTCTGCAGGGCGTTTTTCACCTACATGGAATGCCTATTGACTTCACAACTCTGCCCATCAAAAAATTGGGTGAAGAATTTGGACACGATGATTCCCACATATAACAGGTACACATGCCTCAGTTTGGGACATTGGAAATCTTAGTATGCCTCTGACTTTTTGCCTTTTGTTTTGCTATGTTACTTACATTATTTGGCCTGTTTTCAACATTGCCTATGTGATTTAATTTATTTTACAATTGGGAAAAAATGAAAAATATTCCCTGCTTCATAATAAAGAAGTTTATTGTTATCTTTGTACACAATAAAATTGTTCCGTGTATGCTTAACTTTTATAATTGGAGCTTTTTGCCAGAACAGAACGCTAAATGTAATTATTTAGCTTTTTCTTTTCAGACTGGCCTTCTTGTTGCATGCTATCAAGGTTATGTGGACATAGTTGTCGCCTTATCTCAGTGCCCTCACATTGATGTGAATTGGCAGGATAATGAAGGAAACACTGCTCTAATAACAGCAGCACAAGCAGGTAAATAATATTCATCTTCAAGGTTACATATTTGAATGACACTTCTTACTATATTCGCTCAAGTGTCCTACTCAGTAAAAATCTTAAGCTACCACACATCGATGTCTACTCATACAGACAAAATTTCTCAGAATACAAAATACAGTAGAATGACAAGAATAAAACACAATAGAATGGAAAAAGGACTGGGAGAAGAAAAGGAAAACATATGGATATATTAAATGGATAGAAAAGTCCATTTGGAGATGTGGGCTTATAGGACGTCGAGAAGTCCAACCATATGCCTCCACAAGCTACACTTGCGGGGGCGCATGCCAAGTGTCTGCTACAGTGACAGGCACTCAATAAAAAGGGAAAACACAGGTGGGAAGATCTGTAGACAGGACTAGATGGCCATTTCAATAGTTAACAGTTAGAACAGACTGGTGCTTACGGCATCCAGTGTGCTTATAACAATAACAATCGTACTACTTTTTCCTATGTTTTATGAAATGACGAAATTAGGCTTTTCTTAGACTGTGAGACATAATTAAAGTTTAGTAGACGTATCTCAGGTGTTGCAAATGTTGAGCATCCAGTTTAAAAAAAATAAAATAAGTATTTTAAGTGTTTTACTTTGTTTCTGTATGTTAGGACATATTACTATCACAAACTATTTGCTGAATTACTATGCTGGTCTGGACCTTGAAAGGAGAAATGTCCATGGCTTTACAGCATTAATGAAAGCAGCGATTCAGGGCAGAACAGAATGTGTCAGAGCTTTAATGCTAGCAGGTAAGTGGGGTTGTCTGCAAAATGATAAATGCAGCATTATGCTCTACTGGTAAAGAGAATGTTTCCCAGATGATAATAAAAATATATCTCTTTTAGGCCTAAAAATCCATGAAAATTTCTTTAGCATGCAAAACGTAAAGAATTGGATCATAGAGGCTTCAGATTGACTTATCTATTATGTGAGGCATGGCTTTCTAAATGATAGATGTTTTCTAGTTTCTATTTCAAGGTTTAGAGCATAACACAATGAGTGATATTAGAAAAATTATATGTAAAAGTGTATATTTATTTTAAGTTCTAAACAATAATAGTGTAGGCTAGCCAAGAAATCAGATAAATGATATAGTATGCTTCCTCTAGCTACATGGAGACTAGATTAAAAGTACATCTTTATTTCTCCACAAAATAAAACCAATAATTTCTTTATTTGAGTACATCCACCTATCACAGGATCTCCCCAGGTGTCGTATGATTGCCATTGCCTGCAAATGGGCCAGCTCGCAAAGAAAATCAGGACTGTCCTGGGGGAAATGGGAAGGTTGGGAGGAATGGTATTGTACTCTTGCCCACAGTTGTCTGTAAGCTGTAGAGAGTTTATTATTGTTTAAACCTATCTCATTAAGACATATCATGGCATCCAACTACTCTGCCGAAACTCAGAGTTGTATAGCACTTTTTCTTTACACAATTTTAGCTAAATATATGCTTATGAAAATATGAAATTATATATATATATACACATATATATATTGGAACAAAATATAAATAAGTAAATGAGTGATGCACAAAACAATTGTGCTGAAACATAAATTCAAATACAATGTACTCCAGAAAACTCCACCAAAGTCTCCACCATTGTGATAAATCAAATCAATCGAATCAAACCCAAAATGATAGAGTCAAATCGTAATGGATACTTTTAATAAATATACAAATATATACATAAAATGCCAATTTCTGTATAAAAAATGCTCCCAAGTGAAAAATATTCAAATACACTCCAAAAGTGTATTTAGGTATTTGTCCTGTTTTTGGAAACACCTTATTTGCCTGGAATGTTCATTTATTTTGGCACCTACAGGGTTAAATATGAATGCTGTGCATCATTCTCAACTAACAATATCTGAGGAGGATGCTGTAAAAGAGCAGCATATTATATAATATTCAATTGAAACAATTAAAATAGATTTTAAGGTAACAGCCTTTAAAGAGGTTGGGTGCTTGATGTTTATCTTGTGCAAGAATTTATGCAACAACGTTCTACAACTCATAAAAGATCACCATGCTTTCTTTTTTCAGGGGCAGATATCCATGCAGTGGATCCAAGTCGGGGTTACACTCCAAGAGAATGGGCAAGGTTTACAGGACGATATGACACCGCGTACCTTATGCACAAATTACTAGACAAACCGTCTCCAGAGCAATTCATTGAGGGGTTTAATATGGAATGGCCTAAGATGAAGGAGCTTTTAGCCAAAGCTGCAGAACCCAAGTCATGTGTGCAACGCATGTCAGATTGTATGAAGTCAGCATTTACTTTTAATTATTTCAATGAGCCTCAAGAGGATGGAGTCATTGATCATATGGTAAAAATAACCACAAGTATGCATAGCCCATTTGTTGCTGTAACTTGTCAGACTATATGTCCAAGAAGTCCACCATGTGTGGGGAAGCATCGATACTCTGTACAGGAAATCCTCAAAAAACAAAGAGCCCATGAAATAAAAGCTTTAGACCAAAACCATACGAAAAGTTATGAAAAACTTTTCCAGAATTCTAGAGTTACTGTGGTACCAAAGAAAAAAGACAGAAAAGCTAGCCTTCAAACTAACTTATCAAACAGAGCTATTATAACAGACACAAGGAGAACAAGCCTTCTTCCTGTAAATCTGCTAAGAAGAAGTAGTGTAAGGCCAGGATATGTTATTCCTAAAGTCCGTATTACTAAAGCTTCCACACCTACATATTATCCTGAAAAGGTACGGAAAAGCAACAATCGAAGCAACATTTTCTTAGAGATTCCAAAATGGAGGTACAAGGAACTGAAGGAACAAAGGAAGAAAGCAGAGGAAGAAGAGCTACGCAAAGCTGAAGAACTTGAAAAGCAGAGACAATTACAAAGATCTAGAATGAAAAAAAGGACTTTTACTTGATACAAGCATTAGCATTACGTGGATTTGTGCCATCAGATCTGCAATATGTCCTTTCAAGAAGCTAACAGATAAAAAAAAGGGTACAATATGCTATGAAAGTACATAAAAATTACAGCATCTTTGCAAAATATAATTTTGTAAAATGTATCTAAATTCAGTAATAATATGGTTCTTGCTGTTAATATAGAGGGATCCTTGTATACCCTATAATCATGTTTTCAATGAACAAGGCGGTAAGGACAGTTGTAAAAATGGCCCGCATTTACATTTTACAGTGTTATCAATATTATTTATTGTTTCATATAATGCCATATAATACAGAACAAAAGCTGAGGATGGCCCTGCTAAAACAAGCTTACAAACTAGAGGGAGTTATGGTGTATTACACAAGTGCCACTGTGACCAGCCACACTAGTATAAGTATTGCAGGACAGGCAGGGCCGGCCCAAGACAAAATGCCGCCTGGGGCGAAGTTTAAAATGCTGCCCCCCCCATTATCTACCCTTCCTCTCCCTCGGTCCCTGCCGCCCTCCCATTATCTACCCTTACTCTCCCTCCCTATTATCTACCCTTACTCTCCCTCCCTATTATCTACCCTTACCCCCCCTGTACTTACCTTTCAGCAGTCCTGCGGCAAGTCTCCCTGTTCGGTCTCGGTGCCGGCTTGTAATGCTGAGCGCCGGAAATGACGTCATCAGGGAGACTCACCGCAGAGGAGAGAGAGAGGCGCCCCGACCAGGTTCTGACAACTTGGTAAGCGAAAACCACTCGGGGCCCCTCTCTCTCCCGCTTTAATAAAAAAAAAAAAAAGGGGGGCTTGGGGCGGCAAAGTGCCGCCCTTTCAAAAGTGCCGCCTGGAGCAGTTGCCCCACTCGGCTCCATTGTCGGGCCAGCCGGACAAGGACAGGGACTTGTTTGACTTTTATAACTCACATTAGTTTTGTCACTTTGCTCATATTTTATAAACATGCTAAGAGATATACCACATTATATTTATCAGTCTGGTCTTAACAGTTGGTAATTTTAGCCAGGCACTTCCTATCTATATTCACAATCCACTCTTCAAGCTGTAAAACACCATGCAACTGGTAACACAAATCCTTCCAGTTACCTTAAGACTGTAGTCAAGCGTGGTTTCTTATTTAGACATTTTTCTAGAATATACCCTGTATTGCTATAATTTTAGTATATTAGTTAATATTTTTAAATTTATTTCTTTATTCTGTAACTTAGAATTGTGCAGATTAATAATTTTCATCTATTTTGCTGAATGTTATTTTTAATTGAATATAGTCTTACAATGATCTGATTAAACTTACAATGTCCTAGCCACAACCAGAAAAAACAATATATATGCTATTTAATGCCCAAAGTCCTCTTTACATTCTCTTTTCTGCTGCTAAGCAGTAACCTTTTTCTTTTAACCTAGAGTTAATATTGTATCCAACACCTATTCTAATAAATGCTAACATAAAAAAGATTATTCTCTTACAGTAATCTTTAAAACCTAGCTACACAATGGAGAGAAACTTGTAATCATTGGCTTTGAACCAAGACCACACACATAAAAGCTATACTAAAGACTGAGAGCCAAAGCATACTTTTTGTGGCGTCTTGTTTCCAAATAAAGCATGTACTGTTCTAAATGCCCATATGGCTTTTGTATCGCTGTAACGAGAATATGAAAAATGAAACCTTTACATTTACACTGCTAAGGTTGATCTTTGCAATGTAATGCTTTTTGTTTTTTTCTGCTTTATGTTGTTATTATGTTTACAAAACCATACAGTAGAAGCACTAGCACTAATACTTGAATTCCTAGTTTTATCACAAGGTATATGACAACTGCTGAGTGATGGTGATTAGATGGTGGAAGCATGTAACTTGAAATATATTTTAAAGTCTTTTTAATAGTTGGTCTGTGACTTTATTTTCTGAATATGAAACAGCAACTAATGGTTATTTTAAATAAATTTAAAAAAAGATAAAACTAAAAGTTATTCAGTTTTTTTTCAATTCGTTCTTTTACAATTTTAAGTATATATCAGCTTTCGTATAGTTTTATAGACAAGTATAAAAAATTAGATACAAAAAAGTGCTTGCCAGTGAGATGATATGCTACAGTGATCGGAGAGAAGTCAATGAAGCTTGAATATGCAAGAGAATGTAAACTGAGTGTACAAAAAATCCAAAACAAAATTTTACCAAAAATATACTATGCAGCACAATACATATTTATTGTAAAAAATAATAAATACCAGTGACAATGTGGGGGTATCATGTACTTGCGCTGTATATCTATCTAACTCTTTCTGAAACCTTGAAGCTATTCAGTTTTAATCACTACAGTGAAGGAAAGACATGATCAGTCTATAATGTTAATGGTAGGTTTATTTGAACAGTGATATACAGAATAACAACAAAACAATCCAGAATAATGCATTTCAAATAGATTATAAATTGATTTCCATTTTACTTAGTGAAATAAATATTTGATCAGCAAGATGTCTGGCTCCCAGGTGACTTTTATACAGGTAACAAACTGAGATTAGGAGCACTCTGTTAAAGGGAGTGCTCCTAATCTCAGTTAGTTACCTGTATAAAAGACACCTGTCCACAGAAGCAATCAATCAATCGGATTCCAAACTCTCCACCATGGTCAAACCAAAGAGCTGTCCAAGGATGTCAGGGACAAGATTGTAGACCTACACAAGGCTGGAATGGGCTACAAAACCATCGGCAAGCAGCTTGGTGGGAAGGGTACATGGCCTGCACTCAAAAAACAACTTAAACATCACATAGAACAACAGTAATTTGCAAATGAAAAAAACACAAAATAACTGTCAATCTCCCTTGGTCTGGGGCTCCATGCAAGATCTCACCTCGTGGAGTTTCAATGATCTTGAGAACGGTGAGGAATCAAGACAGAACTACATGGGTGGATCTTGTCAATGATCTCAAGGTAGCTGGGACCATAATCACCAAGAAAAGAATTGGTAACACACTACGCCATAAAGGACTTTGCTTCTTACTTTGCTAGACTGGTCCAGATACAAAAAAGAAGAATATTCTTTAATAGTTCATACCTTTCTGGCAGCCAAGATCTCAATTGCGAGAAATTGGAAATCACACATCTGTCCTACATGGCCTGCACTCAAAAAACAACTTAAACATCACATAGAACAACAGTAATTTGCAAATGAAAAAAACACAAAATAACTGTCAATCTCCCTTGGTCTGGGGCTCCATGCAAGATCTCACCTCGTGGAGTTTCAATGATCATGAGAACGGTGAGGAATCAAGACAGACCTACATGGGTGGATCTTGTCAATGATCTCAAGGTAGCTGGGACCATAATCACCAAGAAAAGAATTGGTAACACACTACGCCATAAAGGACTGAAATCCTGCAGTGCCCACAAGATCACCCTGCTCTGCTATAGACTAGAATTGGAGTACATGGGATAAACATCTCTGGAACAACTATCATGGTCCACCGTGCCTCTCAAAGATAACAAATCCCCGCAACTCCTAATCCTATCCCACCTGGTATATTCATGGAAAAAAATAAGAAAAGAAATAGGCCTGGAGAACAAGATTCCACCCTTTGCCAATATAGATACTCTGGAATTAAATATCCAAGATCTAAATCTAAATAACCGGAAACAAAAAGGCATCAATACTATTGCACATCTAATTACCCTGCGATCCCTGAAGGGATTTGAAGACTTGAAAAGTGAATTCAATCTCACAAATAACGAACACTTTACATTCCTTAGGATTGAATCCTATTTAGACAAATATTTATGGAAAGAGAACCCAAAAATGTTTTGTTTATTAGCCAAAATATTCAACAACAATCCCCAAAAATTCCTCATAACCAAAACTACTGAGGTCATCTAAACAACCAAAAGATTTCCCTGCAAAGACTTCATGGGAAAAAGATTTGGGAATAATAATAACCCTTGAGGAATGGTGCAGATCGCTTCAAAAAACTAAACAGGTAAACCACTGGCAACAAGACTGCAAAAGATGTATCCAGCCATCCCGTCGATATGCTGGCGATGTGACAAGTCCCAAGGTAGCTATCTCCACATATGGTGGGGATGCGCGGAACTAAATAATTTATGGAAAACTATGTTTGACTGGCTGGACAGGCAACTTAAAATATTGATAATCCGAACACCAGAAGCTACGCTTCTTACTTTGCTAGACTGGTCCAGATACAAAAAAGAAGAATATTCTTTAATAGTTCATACCTTTCTGGCAGCCAAGATCTCAATTGCGAGAAATTGGAAATCACACATCTGTCCTACATGGCCTGCACTCAAAAAACAACTTAAACATCACATAGAAATGGAGAAAGTAATAAGCACATCAAGTACCCATTTCGCCTTGTATAAAAAAATAGCAAGCCATCTACAAAGAGGCCACAATAAGCCGGATCTCTAGGTTTAAGCCATAATTCTTTCCCTTTGCCTCTTCACACAGTAAAATAGTTGCTTGTTTGTAATTAAGTTAATGTGTATATGTTTTTGTGTATAGATTATACTAATTATAAGAGTAATTAAGTTTAACCCCTTAAGGACCGGGCTCATTTTTCGTTTTGTACCCTGTGGGACCGAGGCTGTTTTAATACTTTTGTGGTGCTTGTGTTCAGCTGTAATTTTCTCCTCACCCATTTAGTGTACCCACATAAGTTATATATTGTTTTTTTCAGGACAAGATGGGCTTTCTTCAGATACCATTATTTTGATCGTATCATCTTATTTACTATAAAAAAAAAATTAAAAAAACATGGTGAAAAATTGAAAAAAAACACATTTTATGACTTTTATTTGAAAAATCTTTTACTCACCTAAAAAAGCAAGTAAAAAAACTAGCTAAATAGATTCTACTACTTGTCCTGAGTTTAGAAATACCCAATGTTTTTATGTTTTTTTGCTGTTTTTTGTAAGTTATAGGGCAATAAGTACAAGCAGCGTTTTATGATTTCCAAATCTTTTTTAACCCCTTAACGTCCATTGCCGGGTCAGGCACGTCATGCAAAACGGTCACTTAACGACCTATGACGTGCCTGACACGTCATCAGACTTAAACAAGCTTAGAAAGTGATCAATGATCACTTTCTAAGCTTAAACGGTGTTGCTGTAATGCCTCGATGTCGAGGCATTCAGCAACACCGAGATCGGCATGATGGGCCATGTCTGGCCCCTCCCCGGGGCGTCAACAGCAGCCATACATTGTATGGCGGCGGACGCCCGTTTTAAAAGCGTTTAGGAGGCGATCAATGATCACCTCCTAAACTTCAATGGTGTCGCTGGAATGCCTCGATCAGGAGGCATCCAGCGACACCAAACACTTACCTCTTGATGGACTGTGACCGCTCCGGAGAGCGGTCACAGCCGCAGCTGCACGCAGTCTTCACCATCCGCAAGATGGCGGCGGCCCGGGAAAAAAAATAATAAAGTTGAAAAAGTTCGCTAGACGGTCTCCTGACCTTCTAGAGAACTCTGCCTCCACTTGCTGGTTGAATACAGGTACTGCATTCAACCATACAAGTCAATGGAGGCCAGCTTTCTAATCACTATGTGATTAGTAAAAAAAAAATTAAAAAAAAAAAAAAGAAAAAAAGAAAAAGCTTAAAAAAAACATGGTAACATTTAAAAATTATTATGCTTTAGAGGAACTATCCAGTTCCAGCAAAATGTAAAAAAAAAGTCCAAAAAGAGTAAAATAAATAAAATTAAAAAATAAAGTTTATTATTATGAGCAAGTGCTAAAATTAGCGCTGTATCTTCCCAAAAATCCTGACGTGGAAAAATTTAAATAAAAGCATTTCAAATACCCAAGGGGTGTCTAATTTAAAAAAATGAATGGTTTGATGGGGTAAATTGGAGTGGCCGGGCTCAAAGATAGGGCATAGGCACAGACTGACCGAAATGGGGGGGAAAAAAAGCGCACTTCCAAAATGTGGCATTTTAACCTCAAACACCAGACAAACCCATACATGTGGGGTATGACTGAACTCGGGAGATGTTCCTGAACACATATTAGGGTTTTGTTTGATAGTGACGTATACCTGGAGCTATAAATTTATACCCAAAATACAATTTGTGTGAAAAAAAAATAAAAAAAAAATACTACCACAAAGTGTGGCAAAGGCTGGTGGTAGAATCTGATGCATGGAAAGGGTTAAATACTACTATTTTAAGTACCTTGGGGTGTCTAGTTTTCAAAAATATATGGTTTTATGAGGTAAATTGTAGTGGCCAGGCTCAAAGATAGGGCATAGGCACAGACTAACCAAAATAGGGGAAAAAAAGCGCACTTCCCAAATGTGGCCTTTTAACCCCAAACAGCAGTCAAACCCATGCATGGGTGGTATCACTGTACTCGAGAGATGTTATTGAACACATATTAGGGTGTTGTTTGATAGTGACGTATACCTGGAGCTATAAATGTATACCCAAAGTACAATTTGTGTAAAAAAAAATACCAAAAAAATACTAACACAAAGTGTGGCAAAGGCTGGTGGTAGAATCTCATGCATGGAAAGGGTTAAAATACTAGCATTTGAAATACCTTGGGGTGTCTAGTTTTCAAAAATATATGATTTGCATTGGCCGGCTTCAAAGATACCCGAAATGGCACATGGGGGGAAGAATTACCAGATTTGGAAAAAATGGTTTTGAAATAGCAAAACGCTACCTGTACTTAATGCTCCATAACGTGCAGAAAAAAGCAAAAAAACATAAAAACATTGGGTATTTCTAAACTCAGGACAAATAGTAGAATATATTTAGTAGGGTTTTTCATTAGCTTTTTTGGATGAGTAAAAGATTTTTGGGGTAAAAGTCAGAAAATGTGGGTTTTTTTTACATTTTTCATCATATTTTATTACTTTTTTTATGGGAAATTAGATAATATGATTAAAACAATGGTATCTGAAGAAAGCCCTTCTTGTCCTGAAAAAAACAACATATAATTTGTGTGGGTTCACTAAATGAGTGAAGAGAAAATTACATCTAAACACGAACACCGCAAAAGTATTAAAACAGCCTCGGTCCCAATGGTACAAAAGGTAAAACACAGCCTGGTCCTTAAGGGGTTAACAAATCTGGTCAGTCTGCCTCCATCTCCTCTTTGGAACATCTTTGAAGCCGGTTAACTCAATTTAACCAATTCAAACCATATATTTTAGAAAACTAGATACCCCAGGGTATTCCAGATGCTGTTATTTTAACCCTTTCCATGCACCAATTATACAACTACACTTTGTCAAACTTTGTAATAGTAATTTTTTTTTATTTTTTTTCACACAAATTGTACTTTAGTTATAGATATACAGGTCCTGGTATATGCCACTGTCAAACAACACCCCAATGTGTGTTCAGGAACATCTCCTGAGTGCAGTGATACCCGACATGCATGGATTTGTCGTGTTGTTTGAGATTTAAAATGCCACATTTGGGAAGTGCGCTTTTTTTGTCCATTTTGGAAAGTCTGTACCTATGCCCTATCTTTGAGCTCAGCCACTCCAATTTACCCCATCAGCCATTTTTTTTTTATATTAGACACCCCTCGGGTATTTGAAGTGCTTTCATTTTAACTCTTTGTTGAGATTTTTGAGAAATTTTAGCACTTGCTCAAAATAATAAACTTTATTTTTTTATTTTATTTTTTAATACTTTTTTTTTTTTATATATTTTTTAACACATTTTGCTGGTACTGGATGGTTCCATTGACTTGCCTCCTAAACGCTTTTAAAACGGGCGTCCGCCGCCATACAATGTATGGCGGCTGTTGACGCCTCGGGGAGGGGCCAGACATGGCCCCCGATGCCGATCTCGGCCTTGCTGAATGCCTCGACATCGAGGCATTACAGTAACGCCATTTAAGCGAAGAAGGTGATCGTTGATCACTTTCTAAGCTTATTTTACTTTTTGACGGTTCAGTCCTGAACCGGCAAAGGTCGCGAAGGGGTTAAACAACTATGTGTATAAAATCAAATGCAAAGTGACGAAAACGATATGGCAATTATGCTACAACTCCATACAATATATTTCAGATTGCATAAAAAAAAAAAAAGCTCTCCCTGCTCAAGAAAGCACATGTACAGGCCAGTCTGAGGTTTGCCAATGAACAGAGGAGAAGTGAGTGAAAGTGTTGTGGTCAGATGAGACCAAAATCGAGCTATTTGGCATCAACTTTACTCGCCTTGTGTGAACATTATGCTTTGGGGGTGTTTTTCTGCTAAGGGGACAGGACAACTTCACCGGATGATGGATGGGGCCGTCAAATCTTCCTCAGCCATGGCATTGAAAATAGGTCGTGGATGGGTATTCCCCTTTGGTTACTGACTCCGGCTTGTTTTTGGATTACATCTCTTGGATCACAATTTTTTTTCCTTGCTTTTGCCTTAATGAAGGGGTAGTTTACATTTTCTACCTAATTTTGTGTCATCAGCAAATACCGAGACACAGCTCGGGAGATCATCTCTTTGGGAGATCATTAATAAAAAATTAAAAGGAAGAAGACCCAGGACAGACCCCTGAGGTACTCCACTTAATACCTTGGTCCAGTTTGAGAATTTTCCACTTACAACGATTCTATCTTTTAGATAGGGAGGGAGAGGGAGTGAACGAGAGTGTGAGAGATTGGGTGAGAGTGGGCACCAGGCAACCAATTTTGTTTCCGGATTAAAAATGCCACTCTGATTTTTGCCTAAACAGAATAGGCAAGGTTTGCAATAACTAGCATTGAGTCTTTTACATTGCTGTGGAAGAAGTTTGGCCCACTTTTCTTGGAAGAATTGTTTTAATTCATCCACACTGGAGGGTTTTCGAGCATGAACTTCCCTTTTAAGGTAATGCTACAGCTTCTCAATTTGGATTCAAATCAGGACTTTGACTAGGCCACACTAAAACCTTAATTTTGTTTCTTGTGAGCCATGCAGATGTGCAGTAGCTTGTGTTCTTCAGATCATTGTCCTGCTGCATAACCTAACTGTGCTCGAGCTTCAGGTCACAAACTGATGGCCAGACATTCTGCTTCAGGATTACCTGGTAGAGAACAGCTTTCCTGGCACCTTGAATTATGGCAAGTCTCCCAGGTCCTGATATGCTTTATGCCCCCCTGATATGCCACTCGGCCCCACTGACTTACCAATGCATCCTCCTCACCGACTTACCCACTGCTCGTCACATCCGCCGGGGCTTCTATGCTGGCGCTCCATCATAGAAGCCCCGGCGGAAGTGACGGCAGCAGTGGAAGTTCCCGGCTGCCAGAGAGGAGGATGCAGGTCCCCTGATGTGCTGCGGGGGATCGTGATCTCTGGCAGCCAGGGGAAGTCTGTGCGATGCGCTCAGACAATTTCAACTGGGGCTTCTATGGTGGAGCACCGGAAGGTTATGGAAGTACCGGCATCAGCGAGGGTTGTCTACATCGCACAGACGCCCACCGGCTGCCAAAGACGGATCCAGGTCCCCTGCAGAGCTGCGGGGGATCTGGATCCTCACCCTGCTGTTTACCAGAAAAAAAAACCTGCCCTGCTCCCGGAATTACATGTCCCGGGCGTCAGGTGCTACAAATTACGTTAAACCCCGATTATAGGCTGCGCTTTTCTCCCCACTTAAAGTGGTGGTGCGGCCTATAATCGGGGCTTAGCTTAATTCGTATAATAGGGTAATTAAGAAATAGTTCGGCAGACTCTACATTTTTTAAGAAACGGTTCGCACAAACCATCAAGAACGGACTCAATTCCACCACTGGGTATAAGGCATACAGGGGGGTATAAGGCATATCTGGGAGGCAGAGTGGCAAGCCTGGGCTCGGATGTGCATAACTGGGGGGACAGGTTGGGAAATAAAAACATGAAATTTACTTTTCTCATAGTTTTTTTATTCTGCCGTTTGTTTTGTTTTTAACATCCAGTTTGTTCATTAAATTATCTTAAATGTACCTTTTTCAATTAATTGAAAAAATAATCGGCCAACAAATCAATTATGAAAATAATCGTTAGTTTCAGCCAAAAGTATTGGGACACCTTACCATTACACCAAAGGGACTTTTATGACATTGTATTGTGGAAGCTATAACAGCTTCCACTCTTCTGGGAAGGCTTTCCACAATATTTTGGAGTTTCTCTGTGTGAATTTCCATTCCTCCAGTAGAGCATTTTTGAGGTCAGGCATTGATGTTGGACAGGAAGGCCTGGCTCTAAATCTCTGTTCCACTTCATTCCAAAAGTGTTCAATGGGGATGAGGTCAGGATTCTGTGCAGGAAAATCAAGTTCTTCCACACCGAACTCATCCAACCATGTCTTTATGGACCTTGCTTTTGTGCACTGGGCCTCAGTTGTGCTGGAATAGAAAAGGGTCTTCCCCAAACTGTTCCTACAAAGTTGGAAGCATAGTATTGTCAAGAATGTTGTGGAAAGCCTTCCCAGAAGAGTAGAAGCTATAATAGCTGCAAAGGGGGCACCAACTACATTTTAATGTCTATGTAATTAGAACCCTATTTCATAAAAGTCACTGTTGGTGTAATGGTCAGGTGTCCCAATTTTTTTGTCCATATAGAGTATGTGATATAGGGTAATAGGTAAATAAGTAAATCTTATACATGATAAAATGTATGTGGGGTATGACTGCAATCAGGAGATGTTGTTGAACATAGATTGGGTCATTATTCAGCTGTGGCACCTGTAGTATAGAAGTAATTTTAAGCAAAATTTCCCCAAAACTTCTCTTTTCTATTTTAGTATAGTTTTGCTGTTATTATAGTTTTTTTTTATTGATCACTAATACTTATTATGTTCTATGTATTTCAATAATTTTAAAATAAGGCTCTACTTCTCCTGAACAAAAGGATGTATAATTATAATAATTATGATTTAAGTACAAGGTTGTGAAACACGTAAAGCAATTCTACTTATTTTTACGCTTCATGCCTATACACTCCATGTGGATTTAGAATAAAGAACTTTCCGGGAGGTTATTTCTTTTCTGTTTTATTGACCTAGCCAACTAAGGCCAGAATATGTTGTTTGTGTTTTTTGGTTTTTTTCATTTAAGTATCTAATGTAGACTATATGGACAAAAGTATTGGGACACACCTCTTAATTATCGAATTGAGGTGTTTCAATTAGATCCATTGTTACAGGTGTATAAGTTAAGCACCTAGCCCTGCAGTCTGCATTTTCAAACAACTCTGAAGAGCGCAGTTACATTACATTACATTTATTTATAAAGCGCCGGCATATTCCGCAGCGCTGTTACAGTCAGTAGAACAATTCACAAAAACACATATAATAACAAACTGGTGCAAAGGAGAAGAGAGCCCTGCTCTTGCAAGCTTACAATATTGTCGGTGGTTGAGGGGGAAGTGAGACAATAGGAGAGGACTGTTTGGATGGGGATGAGTTGATCTGATTCCAATGATGTGTTGAAGCTGTTGATTGTTCTTCAGATGGCTTCATTATGATGGTTGGGAGTAATGGGAAGGAATGCTGTACGCTTCCCTGAACAGGTGGGTTTTTCAAGAGGTTTTGAAAGTTGCGTTTGAGGCAGAAAGTCTGAACAGAACGGGGAAGGGAATTCCACAGGAGGGGTGCGGTGTGGGTGACATCCTGCTTTCTGCAGTGGTACTTGGTATGTGATTTCACTCCAGTTTAACTCCAGTGTCACTCTTAACTGCAAACTTATAAAGAGTCCAGTTGGGCCTAGGAATTTATAGGGCTGCCTCACAAGTGGTCAGATAAGGTGATTGCATACAGGAGCCAGATGTTTCACATCAGGAAATGAGGGGTTCAGGTGAAAGGTATGAGTCATACCAGGTGGAAAGCAGGGGTAACAGCAGGAAATGAGGGGTTCAGGTGAAAGGTGTGAGTCATACCGGGTGGAAAACAGGGGTAACAGCAGGAAATGAGGGGTTCAGGTGAAAGATGTGAGTCATACCTGTAAGAGAAGGAGATGTGGCAGACATTAGTGATTGCCAAGTGAGTAGTTGGATGAAAGCATGAAGACCAGGGATGGATGTCTGGATAGTCCAGTGTAACTCTTACTTCAAATCTCCGTTTATTCAGGAAACACATACTAAGAAAAACATCACATATCTTACATGCATGTAAATAGGCAGAGTCACCCCTGATAATACAATAATACAGAAGGTTATCAGACACAACCTTATACAATAAGCATACCAGGGTCCGCGAGACTCCAACAGAAAGAAGAAACATTGTGTAGTAACCGAGACGGAGAGTATGCCCGTACAATGCCGTCGAGCAGAAAGCACCGCACGGCAGGCGACACCAGAAAACAACAACTCAAGAACATAAACAAGAGATACTCCAAGATGTTCACGCTAGAGGAATGTGAAAGACATGCTGACCGATGCCGTTAGCAAAAGCACATATGCAGATAAGTAAATAACCCTAGGAAACGTCAGGGAGGACAAGGAGAGGCCCCATAACTGTACCAACGACCCCCCCCGTCCTACGGACATACGGCAATAAAGCCTGATGAGGCAACCCACAAATTCCATGGGAGCCATTTAAGGGTGTTTTGGTATTCCTGACCTGTGGAGGAGGCCACCATATCCTCCAATTGTGCAACACAATTGACCCGAGACACCCACGCACCGATAGGAGGGGGACCCGCCATCTTCCAGAACCGAGGGATAATTGCCTTCGCCGCCTGGACGAGATGGATCGTCAACGACTTCCTGTAAACCCCAGGAGAGGGTTGAACCTGATGCAATAATAGGGCACCCGGAGAAGCCACGAAGCCAGGGTCCGACACCTCCCTTATCACCCGGACCACTATGTGCCAAAAACTGCGGATATCAGCACAATCCCACCATAAATGAACGTAGGAGCCCTCCGCCAGCCCACACCTCCAACACAGTGGGGAAACCTGCGGTAAGAAAATATGTAGTTCAGCAGGCACTTTATACCACCGAGAGAGCAGTTTATAAGAGCATTCCTGTAGTCTGGTTGAGACCGAACCTTTATGAACCAGGCCTATCATTGTGTCCCAATCCGACTCAGCAATAGAGGATCGGAGATCTCTCTCCCATAAGCTAAGAAAGAACGGTTTCGTAGACCCCTGGACATTCAATAAGAGTGTATAAAGTCTAGAGAGTAGGTGCGGAGGCTCGGTATCCACTATACAGAGTCGCTCAAACTCAGTCAGATCCCGACTGAGTTGTGGGTTCGGCAACAACGTCTGCACATAATGTTTTAATCGGTGATAAAGGAAAGTCAAACGAAAGGGGTGCGAGTCCTGAGGGACTAGATTACCCAGGGGTCGAAAGGAATCACCCTGTAGGATCTGACATACCCGAAGACATTTCAAGCGTTTGGGCACTAGCGAAAGTAAGAGATCCTGGCTGACGTGGAGAGATAGGGCGGGATTATGCGTAAGGGGGAACAAAGGGCCCGGGATCGAGGTCAGCACCTGCTTGGCGGCTACTCGTCGAAGGACCTTGAGGGTCGGGGATATTGTGGGGTGGCATCGCGACAGAGGTGTACCATAATTGGCCGGGAGCCAAGGCGCAGCCGAAACATGGCACCCCAGGAAGAAGCTCTCCAGCGGGATCCACTGCTTAGGTGCCCCTAAGGACCACTCAACTACCCTACGCAGGTGGGAAGCCAACCAGTAGCTCTCCAAACAGGGTAGTCCCAAACCGCCCCTGGACTTATGTCTAATGAGATGCTGGTAGGCGATTCTCGGAGCCCGTGAACCCCAAACATACCTCAAGAAAAGCCTACGACAGGAGGCGAAGTAAGACCGCGGCAAAAAGATCGGCAGGGATTGAAATAGGTACAGAAATCTCGGGAGGACGTTCATCTTCAAAACACCTATACGGCCAAACCAAGAGATATGGGGGACTGACCAACGGCGCAGATCGCCAGTCACAGACTGCAACAACGAGCCATAGTTAAGGGGAGCAAGTTTGGAGAGATCCGCGGGAATCCACAGACCGAGGTACTTGATCGCCGAAACTTGCCAACGAAACGGAAAGGCCCTAGTTATCGCAGCCCTCATACTGTCCGATATATTAACCCCCAGGATCTCCGACTTCTGCAGATTAATTTTAAAATTGGACAACGCCCCGAATGCAGACAGTTCCGCAGTAAGATACTTAAGGGAATGAAGAGGATTGCGGGTTATGCATAATAAATCATCCGCATAAATGGCCAATTTATGAGTGACTGTAGACACTTCACACCCGACAATGTCCTTATTAGAGCGAATCGCATGCGCCAGGGGCTCCATCGCCAGAATAAATAGGAGGGGGGACAGTGGGCACCCCTGTCTAGTGCCGTTTTCAAGCCGGAATTGACGCGAGAGTACCCCATTAACCCTAATTTGGGCAGAAGGGGTGGCGTACAAGGCTTTCACCTGATTCAGGAAATGGCCTGAAATACCAACAGTCTCCAGGACCCTAAACAGAAAAGGCCAAGCCACTCTGTCGAACGCCTTTTCGGCGTCCATGGAGACGAGAGCCAAAGGGAGCTTGCGCCCTTGTGCGTACGCTAATAAATTAAGCAGCCGAATTGTGTTGTCCCTAGCCTCCCTCCCCGGAACAAAGCCCACCTGATCTTTGTGTATCAACAAGGGGATGTAAGTTTGCAGGCGCATGGCCATGACCTTAGCTAACAATTTGATGTCCGTGTTGATCAATGAAATAGGGCGGTAGCTCGGGCATTGCGCTGGATCTTTACCCGGTTTGGGGATGACAGAGATGTACGCCAAGTTAGTTTGCGGGTCCAAAGCAGCATTGGAAGCCAAGGAATTAAACAGGTTCGCCAATTGGGGGCCCAATAGGGAAGCAAAGCGTTTATAATAGCACACGGTGAAACCATCAGGGCCCGGGGATTTGCCATTAGGAGTCAACTTTAAGGCTGCCGCTACCTCCTCCTCTAATACCGGGGCATTAAGAGACTCCGTGGCCGCCGCCGGGAGACGGCATGGCAAATTCTTGGCTAGGTACGCATCAATGGAGTCAAGATAAGTGGGATCCGAACTCGCCAACGAAGACAAACTATAGAGGGACTTATAATAAGAATGGAAACACTCAGCTATCTTATTCGATTCAAAATGAGTAGCCCCCTTCTGGTCCTTGATTTTAGAAATAAAAGTGGAAGCTCTTTTAGCCCTAAGTGCCCGCGCCAGAAGTTTTCCGGGTTTGTCACCCAATTCATAAAATAGCGACCTGGTCCGCAGAAAATTACGTTTGGTCGTGGTATCTAAAAGGGAGGCGAGTTGCTCCCGAAGGGCTTGCAATTGCAGGAGCGCATTGGGGTCCAAAGTGGACTTGTGGGATTGTTCCAAACTATAAATCTGAGTCGTCAAAGAGAGGGCATGCGCCCTTTTCAAGCGTTTAAGGTGGGCACCGATTGTGATTAGATGTCCCCTAAGGACCGCCTTATGTGCTTCCCATACCACCGGGAAGGACAAGGAGTCTGAGGAATTCTCCAAAAAGTAATTACGAATATGTGAAGAGAGGTCCGACAAGAAGGTAGGGTCATTAAGAATATTCTCGTTAAGCCTCCAAGACCACGGCCGCGAAGGGAAGGAGGTAAGTTTCAAGGTAAAATGCACGGGGGCATGGTCACTTCGCGACTGGATTCCAATCGAGGACGAGTGGAGCTGAAGCAAATGCTGGTGGGAGAGGAACAGAGCGTCAATTCTAGTATACCTGTCATGCGGGTGAGAGTAGAAAGTATAATCACGGGATGTGGGGTGTTGGGACCGCCAAACATCTACCAGCTGGTTGAGCTGCAACCACTTCTTAACTTTCCGAATTTTGGAGAAAGGTATGTGAGAATTACGTGCTGAGGAGTCCCTAACCGGATCAAGCATCATGTTAAGATCCCCCCCAAAGATAGTAACGCCGTCACGGAAATCACTCAGTTTCGACAACATAGAACTGAGGAAGGAAGGCTGGTTTATATTAGGAGTATACACGTTACCAAGGGTGACCTTATGGTTGCCTATCCAACCCTTCAAAAAAATTGCTCTGCCCTCTGAGTCCCTCCAGATGTCCAGAAGCCGGAAAGGTAAGGATTTATGAAGGAGAATGGCGACTCCCTTGGTCTTAGAAACCGCGGAACTAGAAAGGTACGCAAGCGTGAAGTGCTTGTCTGTGAGTTTGAATTCTTTGGCCAACTTAAAATGTGTTTCTTGTAAAAACGCTATATGTGTTTTAGAAGACTTCAGTACGTGTAATAATTTGGACCGTTGTTGAGGTTTGTTTAAGCCCCTGACGTTCAGGGAAGTGACACGAATCAGATCAGGCGCCATTTAGTGGACATCTGGGGAAACCCATAGCTGAAGGAACAATCTCGGAGCATCTGAGTATAAAACAAAATAACAAAACCAAAGAACCATGAATAGAGTCTTAAACATAAAAACAAAACTAAAGTAAAGACTCTGGATGCTATGGCATCAAATAATGAGCCAAAGACCTCAGGAGAGGTCGAAAACTGCTGCAGCACTCCATTAGGAGCGGAGCAGAAGGGCCCTGGGGGGAACAACAGTCCCAACATACTATGCAGGAATGAGTATGGTGTAGACAATCAACCTGGAGAGCGAGCGAGGACGGTCTCCGCACCCTACCCAGGCACAATAAAGCAGGGACAGCGCCCCACACCGCACAACACAGATGTCCAGTGTAACTCTTAACTGCCCACTTATGAAGAGTCCACTAGGGGTAAGGCCACAGCAGCTACATTTCCAAGCAAGCAAGCAGTTAATTAAAGCGTAGAACTGTGATAGGATGCCACCTTTGCAATGAGTCAGTTCATGAAATCTCATCCCTGCTAGATATTCCATGGTCAATTTATTTCCATATACCTTGGTTGATTATGTTTTCTGTTTTGGGTGCACAAATGGACTCTTTCTCAGGTACTCTGCCATGCTTTTCCCTGCATTTTCCTCTTCTCATCTATGCGGCACTTCCAGTCCATGCGTTACACCCTGATTTGTGGGACTAAATGGACATTTAGCACTCTCCCATCAACGAGCTGGGTATCCTCTATAACCACCATGATTGGTAGAGGGGCAGCCTTTAATAATAAAATTACAATACTATAGTTTTGTCTCTGTGCAGGGCTGGTCCCAGGCGGCACTTTTGAAGAGGTGGCACTCTGCCACCCCAAGCAGTAGCCTACCTGAAGTGGGGTGAGGGGGGGCAGCCCCGGTGCCACTCATCAGGGGGTGCCTAACATGGGCCCGCAGCTTAATGCTGTGGCACCTGCGCACTGTATGAGGAAACTCTTTTCCGGTGCAGGGGGAGCAGGAACATGGGCGGAAATCGAGTTTCCTCATACAGTGAGCGGGTGCCACAGCCGTAAGCTGCGGGCATCATGCTGCATAGACGTCTGCACACACACCCTCCGGTGATGCTCAGCCAGCCCCAGGACCAGTGAAATCTGCAAGAGAGGTAAGGGGGTGCGGGAGAGTGAATAGGTGAGTGGATGAATGAATGTTAGTTACTGGGTGATTAAATGAATGAATAAAGTTAGTAGTGAGTAAGTCAGTCAGCGGCACAGGCAGGTTGATTGGGGGGGCAGAGGTGGCACAGGCAGGCTGTTTCAGGGGCAGACTCGCCACAGGCAGACTGTTTCAGGGGCAGTGGTGGCACAGGCTGACTGCTAAATAGGCAACGGTGGCACAGTTAGGCTGTTTTAGGGGTAGAGGCCTACCACGTCAATGTCTGGCCTAGTATATAGTAATAGGGGTTATGTTGCACTACCGTCAATATCTGGCTCAGTGTATAGGGGTGGGAATTACGCTGTACCATATCTGTTCAGTAAATATTATTTATTTAAATAATTAAATGACTTTATTTTTCAAGATTTCTATTTTTTTTCCAGTTGACATACAGTTAAAAATTTGTGAATAAATATTCTTGCCAACATTCATTTTTTGTGTGTGTGGGTGCCACATAATGGATGTGGGCTGTTTTTGCAGCACTTTTTTTTCCCGGGGGGGGGGGGGGCATTTTACACTTCGCCCCAGGCAGCAGTGTCTTGGACCGGCCCTGTCTCTGTGTGTGCCTGTGTTTTCTGTTTAATGTTTTTTTGAGGACTAAAACTACCTCCACAGCAGGCAACACCAACTTGGACTATAATTTGAGAATACGCATTGGGCTTTTTTTTTTTTTTTTTTAAATCGGAGACTGTTTTCACTGCCTGTACCTGGTGGTAGGAATGGGGGTGGTTAGCAGGGCTGGGTCAGATTTTTGTTCTTCCTTCCCTTTTCAGAGTATTTCCTTCTACTTTACCTCCTCTCCTTAAGATGCCTTATTTCCAGCATTTTTTTTTTTTAACTTTTCTCACGTATATTTCAACCAAAAAAGCTCACATTTAGAGGACGGTGAATGAAGATAAATATGTATCAATTATTGATCAGCCCATAGTTTTAGTCCTCCAAGAAAAGTGTCATGAAACCCCTCTTTAATGCCCTTAGGTGCAAGAGTGGGCAATTTGTATATCCAAAAGGATTCTTTTTGTAACAGTTTACAGTTAATGTCTCTGATAAAAAAAAATGCCTTTGCGAACATACTGGCCCCCACATATACACTGTCACCTTGTTAATACAGAAGCAGGCTATCCCTGGACTCTATATACTTAGGTAGTGTAAAATCCCAGGTAGTCATTTACTACTCACTAGATGGAGGTTTATTGCCTGCTTCATACTATACATATATCCCAGTGATATCACAAAATTAGAACTGAAAGACAAAATTGATACATTAAAGGAAAAGAGGACCCTGCTCGCCGCAAGCTTACAATCTAGAATTACTATCTACTGTATGTGTGTATGTATATTATATATATGTATGTAGTGAAATGGTAGCGTATGTAGTTGGCAAATATTTTTCATTTATTTTTAAGATTCTTTAATAATAGTAAATAAGTTTTTTATTCCTCACTTTTCAGTCTCAAAATATATTTTACAGGGTTATCCCCTATCATAGTGTGACTCCAGATTTATCACCCTATTCAGGCTTACCATTGGTAATACTTAGACATATACTTGTCAGATGGATAAATTGCAGAGACATTTTGGATAGGATTTCGAAGGCATGGATATGAAAAACTTTCATTGTGACAATATGTAAGCAATATAATCTTTCCGGTGGACTATTTCTACTTCTGTACAAATTGAATAATAAAAATCTGGATTAAAATAGGGAAACGTATGAAAAATGAGAGCCAATTACTCTCATGTCTGCAAAAGATAAAAAATATTTTTAATGACACAGGTCACATGAAAAGTAATACAGTCTAATTGGTTTTTTTTTTTTTTTTAAGGTTTATATTTATATTGCATTCTGCAAGCATATTGTCATTTCACCATATTTCTGTTGAAATCTGACCTTGATAATAGTAGAAAAGTATAAAAATAGAAGTGAAAACAAGTTAAAAAAAAAAGTTTATCCTTATTAGGATTTTTACAATTTTCTGGCTATTAAAAGTCATACAGCTCTAAAAGATAAATATTAGGCATTCCTTCACATGTTTTAGAAGACCTTGCCATTTCGTACCAGGGTGCATGAAGATAGTCTATGTAAATGACTCATATAAATTAATTTTACACATACATATTCTTTTATGCATATACACATTTTATTTTACATTTACATATTGCTAGGAAACTTTGTCTACAGAATTTGACAAAATAAATGTTGATATGGTAGTTTAAGAGATACTTTCAACATCTGAATTAAGATATATAATGCCAAACCATATTGTTCATGTATCAATGTTGCTGAAGCTAAATAACAAGTTTCCCATTCAGACATGATAGGCTTTTAAGACCCACCTTGTTATGATTGGATAAGCTATCATTAATGCTTAAATTGCAATTTTCGAAGTATTAGGCCATCTGAGAAGAAGAGACGTTTGATGCCTTAAAAGCTGGATTCTCTGAAAGTTGGTACAAAATATTTAAGTATGAACCTTGTAGGTAACAAGCTTCATCCCATCTGACCTCATCCACATCATACAGAACAAGTATGAAGATTAATCTGCAAACAGTTACAGTATTATAATATTTAGATTGGGGTCTATAATGCAAACCTATAATCTTTTAACATTTTAAATTAAAACTTACTCCCACCACCTTCCTTGGATACCTTAAGGAAACGTTTACAGATTAAATGTAAATTGTTTTGCCATTTTTTGCATGGCAATAGCATCCACAGCCAAGTAAGCAAAAGGAACAACAATTTAAAATGAACTATTAAAAAAATAAACATTTACCACTAAGACTCAATTTACCTTCTCATAGTGAAGATAAAAAATTATTATGGCACATTAGACTAGTCATGGCATGTGACTACAGCAGCTTTACAATAGCATGGCTACTGCCCACCTACAGTAAACAGCAACACCATATGTCACTTTTGCAAACCTTTTCATTAGATCGTAGTGCAAAGCTTTAACAGCCAATTGGAACACTTAATTAAATATGCCAATTACAGTTTAATTAACAATAAGATGAAATGTAAGACGTTCAGATCTATATTTCAGTTCTGGTTGAAAAACAATATAGAGGACATTTCTTAAAGTAAAAATAATAAAAAATAAAACAATTAACAACTAGAAAAATTAAAAAACCTTTAACATCAACATCCAGGTGATTAAGGAAAACATGAAAAAAAAAAAATACATTTTAAGATGAAAACATTTTTAATGAGAATATTGCAAAGGCATGGGAAATACAGAAGACATTTGCCGATATACACCTAATACTGGTCTTCCATTCACTATTTATAAATGTATAAGTCAACAAAATTTGTAATTCCCTGAGATTCAGCATGAGTTTTTGGTGAAAATGTTAAAAACACAAAACTGACTCTAAAATGTGTTCGTGTATCAAATAATATCTAGCCAACGCCATGTTAGCTAGTGATTTCTACCTATTGTAAAATTTCTTTTACCTAAATTAGTGTGTGAAACAGCCGAGAAACATATCACAGGGCTTACTGGACAACTTAGATTAACATACACAATATCACTAAGCGCCTATTTGATCAAAAAAAAAAAACAAAAAAAAAAACATTTTAGTTTTTATTCACTAAAGCAGGAGAGTTGCAGTTTTAACTCACCTACTTCACTCTGCTTAAAGAAGGGCTAACCCCCAACTCATTTTATACAGCAAGAAGATTGCGTTTGCCCTGAATTATGGAAGATTAGATTTCTATTTTTTCATCATTTGAACTTTGCATTATGCAGGCCTGGGTCAGCCCTCTTTGTAGCAGAAGCTTGGCAGGGATAGCCCATTATAAAGCAGAATGAAGCCAGTGTGTCCAAAGCACGATTTCTTGCAAACTATCCTGACAACTCCTGTTTTGGTGAATAAATCCCAACGAGGGAGTCTAACATTCTGTTTATATTTGTTTTTGATTGTGTTAAAATTCTTGATAAACATTAACCACTTTATTAAATTGCCATCATATATCAGAAAAGTGTGTTAAAACCCTGCTTTCAAGAAAGGGTGATTGTGTTTTTGTCGTGCTTGCTCTTCACTTGCGGGGCTGATTAATATGCTGGTTAACATGATGGGCAGGAGGCAACTTTTCAACAGAAGGATGAGGCTTCTGATGAGCAACCTGAGCAGCTGCTGGAGGAAAGTCCTTGTCACCCTAATAATAATAAAAAAAAATACAATATTACTTTAAAGTTTCTGAATAGGATTAAATATTGCAAACATTTACTACAGTTTTTTTCAGTTATAGCTGGATTTCCACATTCCAGATCACCCCAATCCTTTCTTGAACACCATTAATCTCATCTTCTTATTTTTACATTTAGTTGTATGCAACAGCTGCAATTTTGCTGCGGTAAGGCTAGGTTTCCACTTGGTTTTTTTTAGCTAAAAACGCCCATAAAAACGCCAATAGCGCCACCTGGCGTTTTTTTAGTGAAAAAACGCAGCAGCCAGATGTTAGCTGTTCTTCAATAGGAAATCGCAGAATGCCATATCCACTTGGCGTTTTTTTGTTTGGCGTTTTTTCAGTCCTCTTTGGCGTTTTTCTGCTTTTTTGGGCTCTGTGGCAGTTTTTCAAAATCGCAGCATGTTGACACTCTGGCGTTTTTTGCAAGGAAATCTTGGCGTTTTTCTCCAATAGAAGTCTATGGGAGAGAAAAAACGCCATGAAAAAGCCATGTGGGTTTATTGCCTTGGCGTTTTTTATGGCGTTTTTTCCACAGTTACAATGCAGAGGATGGACCCAGTATCTGTGTGTCCTACGAGAAATAGGCTGGAAACAAACAGTTTCACACAAAACAAAGTTCATATTGAATTCTACACCATTTGGAACAAACATGCCATTACAAACAAACATACGCGACGCATCAACTGGATCCTGCGTGCCAAAAGCAACAGCAAACAATTTGCACCATCATTTGGGGCCAATCTTCCTAGAGGAGCAGACATTCGGAATAAAGCAGGCCTTACAAACCACAGAAAAGTGACAAAAGGGTCCGCCGGGGCGTTTAAGTAGAACTCTACCAAGTAAATGACATCAGGGGGCAGATACTTGCCATTTAGCCTAATCCCTTTTAGCTGGGTGAAACTTCTAACTTGTAAAGGCTGGAAAAACTGCCTAAGGTCAAAATAAGCAATTTCCACAGAAAGGCTAAAACACCAGAAAAAACTCCAGAAAAAAACGCAAAAACGCAGGAAAATGCAGTGGCAGTTTTCTTGGCGTTTTTCATCAAGAAAAAAAACGCAGGACAAAAACCCAAGTGGAAACCTAGCCTAAACCTGTTTTATGTGCTGGTTTGGCCTTGGATATTCTTCACTAAGGGATCAAGAGAAATGAAGAAAAATGTACACAATATAATGTAGCTATGGCTATGGTGGGGCAGAGGTAACGTCAGATTACCTTTTCTAATTTTAAGATATAATATATATATATATATATATATATACCCCGTATTTGCTCGATTATAAGACGACCTCCCAAATCTGAATATTAATTTAGGAAAAAAAAGAAAAAGCCTGAATATAAGACGACCCTATAGGAAAAAAGTTTTACCAGTAAATGTTAATTCATCTAAACAATTTTTTTTTTAATAAAAGCTATGATTGAGAAAAATATTTTGGTTTTATTTCCTTCTATTTTCCAACCTGCCCCCCAGTTATGCACATCTGCCCCAGAAATGCCTTATACCCCCTATATGCCACTCTGCCCCATGATATGCCTTTTAACCCTCTAAATGCCACAGTGCCCCATGATATGCCTTTTAACCCTATATGCCACTGTGCCCCATGATATGCCTTTTGACCCCCTATGTGCCACTCTGCCTACAGAAATGCCTTATACCCCTATATGCCACTCTGGCATTTAGAGGGTTAAAAGGCATATTATGGGGAAGAGTGGCATATAGGGAATTTTAAGGCATTCAGGAGGCAGAGTGGCGTATAGAGGGTTAAAAAGGCATTTCTGTTGGCAGAGTGGCATTAAGGGGGTTAAAAGGCATTTCACAGAGCACTCTGCCTCCAGAAATGCCTTATGCCCTGCATTTAAATGCCTTAAGCCTTTGCCTGCTTCTTTGTGCTTGTTCAAAAGAGGAGGACTGCCTTGACACGCAGTATAAATACCTTTTGTCTTTTTTGCTGTGCTTGCCACTGTGTCTTCTTTAGCAACCTCACCTTTTTAGTGGGTGTGGCTGTTCCTCGTCCTGTTTTATTCCTCCTACATATCTACACATGCACCTGTTACAATTGTTTAATCATACACCTAACTATATGCCTACAAAATCCCTGCAAATGTACCTAGAAGATTTAATGCTGTTTTGAAGGCAAAGGGCAGTCACACCAAACATTGATTTGTTTTTCTTCTGTTCACTCAATTTGCACTTTGTTAAATGATAAAAAAAATCTCTTTGAAAACATCCTTATTTCACATCATAGTATCACACCAGTCTAAAATGTTTGTACATTACCATGTATATCAGATATTTTTCTGTAAGCAGAAGCTACACTAAGCCGGTGGCCCCATGCACAGATCCTCATCTAGAGACATAATTCTGAGTTTTATTTTTTTTTTACTTTTTTCATAAGTCTGTGAATAATCAATACAATTCTCCTCCTCTGCACCTGGTGCCTTGCCTCCAAGTGAAATGTCAATTGGCAGCAACACTGTACTACAGACAGTTTTCTTCTGAGTTAACTTTTAGCAATAATGCCTGGGATACATGGTTGACCTTGTGCATCCAAACACTGTCGCGATATTTTAGCTAAACAAAGGTATTAAGAGTTTTAAAAGCAGGTGCTAGGACCATATTTCTCTTGGTAATGCAGGTTTGTTGCACATGACTTCTAGCACAGGACAAATGCATCTGCAGACAAATAAACAGATTAAAATGTTTGAAAGAACTTCTTACCCTTGTAACAGCTCCAGAGATAATTAAAGGTGGTTTAGGTGGGCTGCATAAAAGGAAAAAAAAAAATGTTACACTTTCGCATTTCACTTAAATTATTAAAATGAGAGAGAAAGCTCAGTTATATAATCTTGGGATCTCTTCATTATATACTTGAGTAAATGAGGAAAACACACACACACATGTGTACTGTGACTGACATTAGCTTGGTTTTCAACCACATGTTACAAACATTTATTAAAGTAAAGCTTGTTGGTTATTTTTTTAGTTTAAGAAAAATAGTTTCCTTTACATTTTTTTTTTGTATTTTATGGTTTGCCCTAAAATAGGCATCTATGAATAGCCCAATTTGTCCTGAGAAAAGTTATATTTAGATTTCCCTAAAGTATACCCAGTGTGTAGAATAGAAACTCAAATGTAACTATAGCAAAACTGGCCTGGCATCATGGGGGGTACAATGTGTCCTGACCCCTGGCACACATAGGGTTATAATAGTTTATTTAGTTCAATTCAGGCATGCAAAGTATAGGCCAGTGAGGCCTGTCTCCCTTTTTCAACTAAGTTACTGTGTTATACGCTATGCTACAGAAGCAGGGCGGTTAACTTTTTTTGTAGCAATGATGTTTTTGTAGGAGGCAGAAATATTTTTTATTTTTGTATGAATATCCACTGGGTGGCAGTGTTGAACCTAAAAAAAACCCCAAACACATTAAATAGCTACTTTTAACTGATCATTGTGTAGAAAAAACAAACCTAAATAAAAATAATGCACATACTAGGACATGTTACCCAGCAAAGAAAAGATGAGCCTTTTCGTAATGTTAGGACATACTATTATGACATAATAGTCCTAGCTATGTTGCACCAACAGGGACATTTCATTGCTGCTATACAGGACAGCGCGGATTTCATATCAACATCCATGCTTCACAAATGGTAAGTGCCCAAAAATACTAAAAAAAATTAAAGTGTTCTCTGAGGGTCTATAGCAGGGGCATCTAACCTGTGGCCCTCCAGCTGCTGCAGGACTACATCTCCCATCCTCTTCAGCCAGCCCCTTAGTTGAAAGAGCATTATGGGAGATGTAGTCCTGCAGCATCTGGAGGGCCGCAGGTTGGACGCTCCTGGTCTATAGAGACCCTGCTGGGGTTTCGGATGACTCTACTGCTGGTTTGGCACAGTAAACCGCAAGCAGCTGTCATTCTGTCGTTTGGCTGTAAACATTCTTATAATGAAGGGGATCAAGAGAGGATGATAGTAAAAACAATACAGTAGAAATACCAGTAGAATCTTGGTTTTTCAAAACTCACCAAAGTACCTAGTAACGTGTGTGTGTGTGTGTATATATATATATATATATATGTATATATATATATATATATATATATATATATATATATATATGTATATATATATATATATATATATATATGTATATATATATATATATACACACACACACATACATATACACACACATTTATACTTATGTGGAAAGCTTGTGTTATTTTTACCAAAGTTCAAGATTGTTCAACAACTGGATGCTACCTCCAGCCATAGACAACATATTGAAAGAATGTAGGCTAGCCGGCATACAAGCTAGCCTGCAATTCCAAAACTAAGACTGGAGATAATAACTAAAACCTTAGTCTACTAATAATTCTTATTAAACATATTTGCACATTTCAAAAGTTGAAGATTTATCGTACTAGGACCCTGAATTCCTAATCTAAATATAAAGCCTCAAAATACTTAAACGAGAAACTAGACCTATTGAGTGGCCACTATAGAGGGAACACGCCAGCTTCCTTAATTTACTATCCTTTATAACAGGCAAACTCATTTTAAGCTTCTCCTGCGAGGCAGGCCAAGACACTACTATACTAGAATCTGATGAAAGGGCATTTGAGAGTCCTAATACACAAGTATCGGTCTGCATAATCTCTCCTGGCAGCATCTTAGTTTACACCATGTGCCCACGACAGAACAATAAAGCTCACATTTGCTCCAATCCAATTAATGATGGGGCTTTTATGGCTGCCCATCCTGACTGCAAATTGTGTGGTCAAATACTTTGTTACAACCCTTACCTCAAATGTAACACTTATGACCCCACAGACCAAAATAAAGGATTCATACAATGACCTAATTAATGTGAAGGTAAAAATCCAATAAGTTAAAGCCCCAAATTTGACTAGATGGCAAAAATTAGCTATAGCTATTAGTGATCAAATTTCGAAAATGTGCAAAATACGATTTCAATCTTCTTTTGCAGATGTAGGCAGAGTACAGCTCTTACATATTACAAAGCACTTGCCCAGCACTTTGCAGTTTCTTTGCATTGTGCTTTCTATACAAAGCAGTAATCATGTGAAGATGGGAAATGCAAAAGTCTTCTATTTATGGATTCATCTGCCAGGTATGACCTCAAGAAAGTTGTTACAAAAATCTGTAATATTATTTTCAAGGAGAACAACAACACTTTTTGTCCTGTATGTGGCATATTTATATTGTTCAGGAGAACAGCAAGAAAACTTTTTGCAGTAGTATTACTTAGTTCCAGTTTTTCTTGTGAGATTTAAATGCAGCAAATCTGGTGTACTCGACAGTGTTGTCTTTCCTGTTATTTTTGTAAGTTTTGTGGTATGCGGCTTTGCATGTGACAATGGGTAAGTAAGTAGAAAGGGAGAGACAGATATCGAGATACTATTTATGTGGCTTTTTTTTTTGCAACAAATACTACATACATATTTCTTACAACCAGTGGCGTCGCTACAGGGGGGCAAGGGGGGGCAATTGCCCCCCCTGCTAAATTTGGATCCCGTCTTTCTTTTTTTTTTATTTATTTTTTTAACGCGGAGGAGAGAGAGGTGCGGCCCGAGTAAGATCGGCAGCCAAGGCAACCGATCTTACGCGGGCCGCACCTCGAGCCCTGCTACTTACCTGTGGGAGGGTCTTCTGTACTGCAAAGAGGAAGCGGAACCTAGCAGAGTTCACGTGACATCACATGACTCTGCTCCAGTCCCGCTTCCTCTGTGCTTTACCAGAGAACGCAGAGGGAGGCCGCGCCCTCTGCTGAAGTCTGTGAGCGGCATCAAGGAGCTGCAGTGCAGGTAAGGGGGTGGGGAGGGAGTTTAAATGAGAATGTATGATTGAGGGAATGAATCTGTGAATGAATGAGTATATGAATGAATGAGTGTGTGTGTGATAGCATGGATGTGTAAGTGCTGGAACCTAGGCATGATGGGACTGTGATTGCTGTTAGCAATCACACTCCTATCATGCCAAGTCAGCCAGTACATGCTGAAACCTGGCTAGCTGCCCCCCTTGTCTATGGATGCTGCCAGCAGTATGGGGTCTGCACATCACTTACAGCCATCCTGTACCAGCATGTACTGGCTGACTTGGCATGATAGGAGTGTGATTGCTAACAGCAATCACAGCAAGCACAGTCCCATCATGCCTAGGTACCAGCATTTACTGGTTGCCTGGGTATGATAGGAGTGTGATTGCTGTGTGGACGGCAGGGCCGGCTTTGGGGTGCGCAACCTGTGATCTATGCATGTAATTTAGGGGGTTTTAAATATACCTTTTAATGACGTGTTTTTATGTGAATTCCAATTGATCTTTACTTGTAAAGCTGGGTTTTTGCGTTATTCTGTAGATCCATATCTATATATTTCCATACATTATTTATGTATACCTGCAAATACAGTGTTTGTATGTCTTATTCAGTTGATTAATACCTGCAATGCTGTTTCCATGTATTTATTTGATCTATACCTGCAATGCTACGTTTCATATACTACTGTATACCTGCAAATACAGGATTTGTATGTCTGATTCTGTTTATTTGATATATATCTTCAGTGCTGAGATCACAGGTGAATTTCAGTTGATCTATCCATGCAAAGCTTGGTTTGTGTGTTAATGTGTTGATCTATACCTGCTATCGGCAACTGGGGCTAATATTAATATATATGGGGAGCAGGGGCAAAAACACTAAGGGGGGTATAAACGACAATGCAGTGTGAAAAATCCATCCTGATGCAGACGTCTGTGACGTGGATTGTGTCCTGCTGTTTGTGTGTTTTTGGTTATCAGTGTGGCAGAGCCTGTCCTCGGGTGTGTGTTCAGTTGTCAGTGTGGCAGAGCCTGTCCTAGGGTGTGTGTTTGGGTGTCAGTGTGTCAGAGCCTGTCTGTGTGTGTGTGTGTTTGGATGTGGAAGAGCCTGCCCTGATGTGTGTGTTCAGTTGTCAGTGTGGCAGAGCCTGTCCTGGTGTGTGTGGGTGTCTGTGTGGCAGAGCCTGTCCTGGTGTGTGTGTGTTTGGATGTGGCAAAGCCTGTCCTGATGTGTGTGGGTGTCTGTGTGGCAGAGCCTGTCCTGGTGTGTGTTTGGATGTGGGTGTGGCAGAGCCTGTCCTGATGTGTGTGGGTGTCTGTGTCGCAGAGCCTGTCCTGGTGTGTGTGTCTGAGTGTTGGTGTGACAGAGCCTGTGTTGGTGTGTGTGTCTGGGTGTCAGTGTGTCAGAGCCTGTCCTGGTGTGTGTGTCTGGGTGTTGGTGTGACAGAGCCTGTGTTGGTGTGTGTGTGTGTGTTTTTGGTTGTCGGTGTGGCAGAGCCTGTCCTGGTGTGTGTGTCTGGGTGTCTGTGTGGCAGAGCCTGTGTTGGTGTGTCTGTGTATGTTTGGTTGTCGGTGTGACAGAGCCTGTGTTGGTGTGTGTGTTTGGTCATCTGTTCCTGGCACTTAACTTACAGTAGGAATTATTTAATTTATATTTATCCAGAGATAAAACGCCCTCCTGAAGTTGTAGTGACTTCAGGGGACAAAACGTTCAAGGCCCTGAAATCATTTACTGGAAAAGTTATTTATTGTGTTATAATGTTTATTTCAAGGATTAGTCGCACTCAATTGTGGCTTCAGGCTTCCCATGTTGAATGATCAAGTATTATTTTAGCCCAATAACAAAAGTATAATTCCATAGCGCATTACTTTTGGAAATTATGAATGCCCCCCCAGTTTGACTGTGATATCTTGTGTGCCCCCCCTATATATTGTTTCTAGAGTCGCCACTGCTTACAACAATTGAAATGTAACTAAAGATAGAGGTGCAAGACCTCTTTAAAAGGAAGAAATCAGATTCATAAAGAAGAATGTACTTAGGAAATTTGCAGAATGAATAGATCAGACTACCTGGCATAATTACAAGCTAAATGTCTGGCTTTAAAGGTAAGTATGTGTGGTCACCTAATAGAATCTCTATCGCTGCTTATGTGTCAGCTGTAACAGGGCCAGAACTTATTGATTAAGGCCAGTAGATGGGAGTTTAGGTGGCATTCTGCCCACCATATTTGAACAGGTATCCATACAACACTGACAATTGAAAACCCCTGTATACCAAGAAAACAATGTAGAACAGATGGCAGTTTATTCTAAATGAATGTACTCCTTAACCAATTCCAGAATTCACCAACAAATAAAGGGTCTTTGGGTTTATATGATGAGATATTCATACATTACTGCACAATTTGGATGTACAGTCCTATTTCCTGGCTATATTGATGCCAATAAAAGAGTAAGACATTTATAAAACAAATTCTGAGAATTCTTATCTAGCCTTGGCTGTTCAACATTTAACTTTTAACCCCTTCAGGACCGGCGTTGGCAAACTGCGTCTTCCCTTGAAGACCGCAGTTTTTAAAAAAATATTTAAATTCTGTGCTCCTGATTCGCTGCAAAGTGATCATATGCACGGAATTGAGGGGGAGTGGCTGCTACGGATCGCTGGGGACACCCAGCGGTCAGTAGCAGCGCCCCTCGCATTCCCAGCGTCCATAGCGACGCTGTATCGCGCATCATCAATGACGTACCTGGTACGTCCCAGTCTGCCAGTGACCTTTGACCCAGAAGTACCAGGTACATCTCGGTCTTGAAGGGGTTAAAAAGGGACAGTTTCATATCCCTGCCACCCACCACTATTGAAGAATGCATTAAAAGATACTCTGCAAGTACTTTTATGTGGAATCTTCCAATATGCGGGGAAACGGGAAAAAAAAAAGAACGCTTCTATAGGCACAGGAGCTACAGTCCTGCTGCTGCAGTTGGCTTCCTGCTCTGTGGTCTGACTATTCTTGTCACTGATTAGCTGGTTGAATCAGCCAATCAGTAGAAGGAAAGTCCTCCCATAGAATCAAAGGGAGTGAGTTCCAAGGTTGTGAACAGTCTGAAGGGACCCCCCCACACTTGCAGTGTTCCTTGAGCCAATTCTAAAGCTGACTGGAGTTTCATGGTGATGTGTTCAGCCAAACACAAAGATAGTCAAAGGTAAATGGTTAGGTGTCAGTTATTACCCCACATTTTAACATCCGGGAAACAGGAAGACTAAAGGCATAAAGCCAGAGCAGCATTGCTACCTAGCCGACAGAAAATACCACACAGCTCAAATACTAAACACAGTGCATGTCCCCACTTACATGTATAAGAGATTCAAGACATGTTGCATGGTTTCAGCAGGAGAATCACTGGAAAGGAATCTAATGTTTGATGTGCTTTTAGATCAAAAAATACCACAATCAATAAACCAAGGGAGAGGTTGAGTGAATTCATGGCAAGAACGTGAAACAGTTCCACATAGGGTAAACAATTTGGTAACAAAAAAAAAAAATGTAAAAGGAACAGCTGAATTGACATGGATTCTTCAAAAGATCCAAGAGACACCCCATCCATCACATGCACTATGACAGCTAAGAGGTCTAGTCAGTAGTCCTCTTTTTTTAACCTTTTTAACGAATTTCATTATCGATTAGTTGAAAAATTACCCCTCATTTTATAATCTGTTTCATTGACTCACAGCAGTTACTACTTACAGTCCCTCCTTGCAGTAACTGTGACAACTGGCCCCGCCCCTTCCTTTCTCCGAGGCCCACATGGCTAAGACACTCATCTGCATATAAAATTAATATTTGGGATGCTGAAAATTAGCGGAGGTGGGGGTTAATTTAGGGGCAGTTGTGGTTAATGGGATGTTTAGGGTTAATTTAGGGGCCATTGTGGTTAATGGAATATGTTTAGGTGTTAATTTAATGCTGAGGATTGAGGGTTAATTTAATAAGGTTAATTTAAGGTGCAGTTAGAGGTAAAGGGGGCAAACTAAGGGGAATCTAAATCCTGGGGGCAGTGAAGATTAACCCAGTACTTATTTATAAAAGTATGGTGTCAGTGTGATGTGAACGAGTCTGTGACTCTATGAGGGGACTATGAGATATTTGGGGGGTATAAGGCATATCTGGGGAGGACGGAGTGACATATCTGGGGGTATAAGGCATATAGGGTATATAAGGCATATGTGGGGAGGACAGTGTGGCATATCAGGGGAGGACTGAGTGGTGTATCAGGGGGTATAAGGCATATCAGGGGGCACAGTGGCATATCTGGGGAAGACGGAGTGGCATATCTGGGGGTAGAGTGAAGTGGCATATGTGGGAGGCAGTGTGGCATATCTGGGGGTATGTGTCATATGTGGGAGGCAGTGCGGCAAGCCTGGGCTCAAATGTGTATAACTGAGGGGGGACGGTTGGGAAATAAAGACAAGAAATGCATTTTATCAAAGTTTTTTTTATTCTGCTGTTTGTTTTTAACATCATTTGCTTATTAAATTATTTTTAATAAATGAAAAATTTACATTCATTTTTTTATGAAACTAATCGTTAGTTGCAGCCCTAGTATGCATACATGCAAAATCATTCATATGTTTATTGCAGTTGAATTTATCAAAATCTTTCAGTTCCTTTCATTTTATGTTACTAGGTTTTGTTGTTTTGTAATTTTAAAGCACTTAGTTCCACAGGGAGAAATGCTCTATTCATATAAAGTTCGGATTATAAACATTAAATACTTGCTCCTGTTGCTTTGATTTTAAATGTGAAACATTTTCATATTATTTAGTCAGAAATCAGTGTTTTTTTCTGGCAGCAGGCATTAGGTGGCAAATGTAATTTCCGAAGTAGCAAACAGTTATAAAACTTTAAAGGAATTAACTTTACAGTAACGTTACAGGAGATGCGCAGATTGCCTGGCCCCGTTTCCTTAAGGTTAGTACAGAGGTCCTGGTGGGTGGGGCAAACTGCCGCCCCAAGACATGTTGTTTCAAAATTGATTCTTGGAGAAGGAGAAGCGTTTCTAGACCTCTCTGTCTTTGTTAATCTATCTACCTAGCCTCTTGGCGTACTTCGGGGGGGGGGGGGGGTGATCAGGCAGACAGGAATGTAGCAGGGTTATGTAACGTGAGGATGCTGACAGACAGAAGGAAAGCTGTGGTTAAGTTAAGGGGGTGAGTAAGGGTGCATGCATGGATATGTGCATGGGTAAACGTGTCAGGATGGATTTGTATGTGCATGCGCATGGATATTTATGTGTAAGTGTCTGTGTGTGAGCATGAATGTGTAAGTGCACATTAGCAAGCATTGAAGTGTGTGTGTGTGTGTGTTTGATTACGGTGTATGTGCGTGTGCCAGCGTGTTGGCATGAACATGAAAGTCAATGTGAACATGTGCAAATGTGAGTGTGTGTAAAAATGTGTGCCAGCGTGTATGTGAGTTACTAAGAGGAGGAAGAATACACAGGGCGAAGGGGACAAAGAAAAAGACAGAAGAACAAGAGAGAGCTGCAGAAAAGGAGACAGGGACACAAAAAGAGTCGTCAAAGAAGGTAGGATGACACCGAGTGTGAGAATTTCCATTTTTTTTATATTTTACTAATCACATTGTGATTAGAAAGTTAGGTACCTGTATTGAACCTGCAGGGGAAGCCAAAAGTTCTCAGGAGGGTCTGCAGAGACCCACTTGGAAACTTTTTAATTTTTTTTTTTTAAAGGGTGCAGCTTAGATCACTTTCTAAGCTTAATACCATGACGTGCCAGGCACATCATTGGTCGTTAAGGGGTTAAATGTGTTTTAAATAAATTGTACTGCATTTCACAAATGGGTTTCACCTTGTGAGAAAAAACCATGGACTATTTGGATTCCATGAACAATAATAATGCCTATAAATTATGTTTATGCCACAAATTATCCACTATATTCTAACTAGCATGTGATTATACATACAAGGAGGTTATTGTTAAGAGTACAGCATGAAATAACAAAAGAGCAAAATTGATGTGTAAACAATGAGCACTTTATATTTTCTATACCCATGAGAAAAGGTACAAAAAAAGAGTGCAGAAGGATAACACAAGGGAGGCTATCAGTTTATATAGATTAACAAACTCAGTAGACCTGAGATCAGTTTAAGAGACATATAGCCCCTACCAACTGATAATGTACTATACTTTAATGTTCACACAAGCCTGGCTGCTTGAAGCTGCCAACCCCGTCTCCACTGAAATCATCAGTAGCACTTTCCACACAGCCAGCATTCACGCTCGATGGTGGCAAGTACAGTGTGCGTTTAGCCGACTGGATCTCGCGCAAACCAGGATCTCTAGAGCTGGCTTTATTGGATTCTCTTCATGAAAAAAAATATACACTACAGCTCAAAAGTTTTGACAAATGTCTGTTTTAGAAAGAAATGCACATTTTGTCCATTAAAATAACTCTTAACGGATCAGAAACACAGTGTAGACTGTTTCTGCTGGGAATGGCTTTGATGGAATATCAACACCAGTGTAACTATCACGGTGTTCAATTAGCATTTAAAACTTATCATTAGAAAACCCACGCAATTATGTTACCACGGTTAGAAATGTCCTTGTTTTCCATGAAATTAGCCAAGTGATTCCAAACAATTGAATGGTAGTGTGTATACACACGCACACTATATATTAGCCACATTCCACTTAAATGTTGTTACAGGATCTCATTCGTGGAACTGCTTGTTTGTGTTTCTGACTGGGATTATATATGTTCATATATAAATATATATGTTCTTGTGTACATCCACTTCTAAGGGATGAAACACATACATATTTGCTATGTTAATCCTGTGTTCAGATTAGTTCTATTGTATTAAAATGCATGTTACATTCCCTACACCCCAGCCAAACAAACTGCAAATTAGAACTTACCTACCAGGTTATAACTATGTTTTCCTAGATGCCTCATGCAGTCTGATGGAAGACCCTTTGCTCCAGGCCAAAACGAATCAGCCTCAGCTGCTCACAATATTCAATAGAAGTTACTCAACACATGCATGCCTGCTGAAGGGAGATCTGTGCATGTCCATGGCCAAAACGAGGAGAGCTTCCAGACAGAAGCTCATTGAGAAAAATATACTGCCATACACAGCTACTTTTTGCGTTTATGTGACGCCTGCAGTTCTACCAATATAAACCTTTGGGGTTTTTTTTTGGCTGGATAGTAAATATTAATCCTTTTTGTACCGATTCCATCATAAGAACATACTGCTATTTTACTCTCCTGGATAAAAACACAATCAATTTGTTGTTAAACTATATGGAAGGAAGATAGAGTAATCTGTCACTAGGACCCCAAACAATTTGCTGCCAGGTGCTCGGGTTCGGCATGTTGTGGGCCATGTAGACAGATTGCTAGGAAGGGTTGGGGAAAATCCAGCGGTCTTATTACACATTGGTACTAACAACAAGGTTAATGGCAGGTGGGAGAAGGGGGTCGTTAAAAAGTTTTTTAGGGCACTAGGTCACAACTGTCTAAAACTTAACCTGTGGTCAGAAACTTTAAGTGAATGGATGAACCAAAAATTGGGAGCAATCTTAAATGAGTTTTCGCAAATGCAAGAGGATTGACAAACAAAAAATGGGCGAGGTGGAGATATTGGTAAGCGAGGAACAGTATGATTTGATCAGGGATAAGAAGCAGATGATTACGAATGCACAGATATACTGGTGTCAAAACCAACATTGGACTCATTGAACAAAATTCATAAATAAGCATTAATAACCAAACAATATAAAAACCAAATCCTGAATAAGGAAATTAGATATGTATGTAAATTAATATATGTTTTTGATGTGTAACAACAATCATATGGCCCACATTCCTTGGGGAAGCAGTGTGTCAACCACGAAATGCATAGGGCTGTTGGAACCCACTGTCGGGGTGTTCATGTGAGGGTGAAGCACATTATTTGTTGATTTTTTGCTGCATTGTTTTTATAAGAAGAGTACAGTGTATCTGAGATGCTAGCTTGTCTCCTACATCTCCTACAGGCCACAACACATTATGTGAGCGGGCAACAGGAATGATTATACCCACAGGACCACCACACAACAGCTGTTAATAAAGACTGGAAGACCAGGTAGAGGGAGTCTTCTTTCCTCAGACACCTTAATTTAACATAGCACATGTTTTTGCAGCATTTTATAAGACTGTCCCAACTGTGGACATTCAGACTGATCTGTGGAACTAAAGGTTTGACTTTGATATTTTGGCACATTAAGTTATATCACTCATGTTGAGCATTAAAATCCATTTATTTGACTTATTTACTTATTATATTGGACTTTAATGATGCTTGGTGATTAATGTTGGTGCAACTCATGTATTTATTTACTTATCTATTTTTTTTTATATGTATATATTTATTCAGTTTGGATTTTAATATTGTTTGGTGATTGATCCCTATTTATGAACTTTGAAGAATTCAGTGTGTTGATTGTGACACCAGTATATTTGTGCATTCATAAGTGCCTTGGTGACGGTTTATTTTTCCTGTTTCTACTTATATCATTTTATATTGTACAGGGTGGGAGTGGACTCCACCTGTGGTGAGTGCAGATGAGGTTAGCAGTCCACTCCCCAATTGTTTTAGTGTAGGTAGTCATACAGTTATACACTCGGTTTTATTTGATCTGTATCAAAGAAACAAGGTAGGATGATGCACATGACCGTTCAGGAAACTTACAAGCTTACTCGCTACTTAGAGTGAATAGAAAAGGTTGAAGGATTTGTTTATATGTAAACCCTAAATTAAAGTCAAGTATTAGGCTAGGTTTCCACTTGGGTTTTTGTCCTGCGTTTTTTTTCTTGATGAAAAACGCCAAGAAAACTGCCACTGCATTTTTCTGCGTTTTGGCGTTTTTTTCTGGAGTTTTTTCTGGCGTTTTAGCCTTTCTGTGGAAATTGCTTTTTTTGACCTTAGGCAGTTTTTCCAGCCTTTACAAGTTAGAAGTTTCACCCAGCTAAAAGGGATTAGGATAAATGGCAAGTATCTGCCCCCTGATGTCATTTACTTGGTAGAGTTCTACTTAAACGCCCCGGCGGACCCTTTTGTCACTTTTCTGTGGTTTGTAAGGCATGCTTTATTCCGAATGTCTGCTCCTCTAGGAAGATTGGCCCCAAATGATGGTGCAAATTGTTTGCTGTTGCTTTTGGCACGCAGGATCCAGTTGATGCGTCGCGTATGTTTGTTTGTAATGGCATGTTTGTTCCAAATGGTGTAGAATTCAATATGAACTTTGTTTTGTGTGAAACTGTTTGTTTCCAGCCTATTTCTCGTAGGACACACAGATACTGGGTCCATCCTCTGCATTGTAACTGTGGAAAAAACGCCATAAAAAACGCCAAGGCAATAAACCCACATGGCTTTTTCATAGCGTTTTTTCTCTCCCATAGACTTCTATTGGAGAAAAACGCCAAGATTTCCTTGCAAAAAACGCCAGAGTGTCAACATGCTGCGATTTTGAAAAACTGCAACAGAGCCCAAAAAAGCAGAAAAACGCCAAAGAGGACTAAAAAAACGCCAAACAAAAAAACGCCAAGTGGATATGGCATTCTGCGATTTCCTATTGAAGAACAGCTAACATCTGGCTGCAACGTTTTTCACTAAAAAAACGCCAGGTGGCGCTATTGGCGTTTTTAGCTAAAAAAAACCAAGTGGAAACCTAGCCTTAAGGAAGGTGTGCATGATGACTCTAGTACTAATGTGGACACAATATGGGCATCTACTAAATACATAAAACTGGGATGGATTGTTTTCTGGGCAGAACACAGAAGACAAATGGAATACCTTTAAGCACACATTACAAAATCGCACATATCAATGAATACCTTTAGGAAACAAATGCAAAAGGCACAAATTAAAATCAATGTGGCTTAAAAGTAACACAAGACAGGAATGAAAAAAGAAAATTACATTATACAAACATTATAAAAACAAAGAATCGGCAGCATCATTTATACAAAGATGTGAACAATGCCTGCAAAAAGGTGGGTAAACTGACTAAATTGGTAAATGAGAAACTGAATTCTACAGGGAGTAGAACTAATTCCCAAAAATAAATCTTTTAAATGGATAAAAATTCTAAATACAGAAAATGTTGGTTCTTTGCTAACTGAAACAGGGAATTTGGTTAGTGAGGACCAAGATAAAGCAGATTAAAAAATTCAAAGTCTTTTTTTCTGTTTACACCAAAGAAGAGCCGATGGCTGAGAACTCTTGCAACAAACATGGGATTGGCTGACAGCAGTGTTTAAGTGCTTATGCACTTTTTCCTGTAAGCTTGACAAGGCTCCAGGGCCATATGGTATACACCCACTTGTACTGAAGGAGCTAATCTTAATTCTGGCCAGGCAATTATTTTTGATCTTTAGAGTAAGACATATGTGCTGCCCATATTTAAAGAGGCATCACAATCTCAGCCAGGCAACTACAGGCCAGTGAGCTTGACATCTGTAGTGGAGAAATTACCGTATTTGCTCGATTATAAGACGACCCCGATTATAAGACGACCCCCCAAAATCTAAATATTACCATATAGAAAAAAAGTTTTACTAGTAAATATTAATGAATGTAAACAATTTTTTCATATCTAATAAAAGCTATGATTGAGAACAATATATATATATATTTTTTTTTATTTCCTTTTATTTAAAACCTGCCCCCCCAGTTATGCACATCTGCCCCCAGGGTTGCCACTCTGCCCCCAGAAATGCCCAGAGTGGCATATAGGGGGTTAAAATGCATATCATGGGGCAGAGTGGCATATAGGGGGTTAAAAGGCATTTCTGGAGGTATAATATATATATATATATAACTGCTAACAGCAATCACACTCCTATCAAGCCAAGGCAGCCAGTACATGCGGTAACCTGGGGATGATAGGAGTGTGCGTACAGCCTCCCTATGCCATGCTACCACCACCACCCACCTTACACATCCATGCTATCATACACACACTCATTCACAAACATTTAAATACTCATTCATTCCATTAATCACACATACTTGCTCAAAAACCCTCCCCCACCCCCTTACCTGAACTGCAGATCTCCCACTCGCAGACTTCTGCAGGGGCCCGGCTGTGCGAGCAACTTCTCTGGCCTCGCCCCCAGAGGAAGGAGGGGGGAGGCAGAGTTATGTGACACTCTACTAGCTTCCTGTTCTCCTGCTGCTAGAAGAAGAGACGCTGGTCGCGACCAAAGCACCGGTAAGCAGCCTGGCAACCTAATCGAGGTCTGATTAGAAGACGACCTCGATTATAAGACGAGGGATATTTTTCAGAGCATTTGCTCTGAAAAAAACCTCGTCTTATAATCGAGCAAATACAGTATTTGAAGGGTTGCTAAATGCACATAAAGAAAAAAACATCTTGAGCCAGAATATAATTAGAAGTCAGCATCGTTTTGTGTAAAACAGGTCTTGTCAAACCAACCTACTACCATTCTATGAAGAAGTCAGTAAAAATATACATCTAGGAGTCGCAGTATAGGTGATCTATTTGGACTTTGCTAAGGCATTTCATACAGTTACACACAAAAGGTTACTGTACATATTGTCAGAAACAGGCTTAGGGGCAAGTGTATGTACTTTGATTGGAAACTGGCTAAAAGATAATTTAAATTTCATATTTACACTAACACCATTTTGTATTAAATATACATGTTGTTGTAGACACTTTTGCCAATATAGACAAGTCTTGTTAATGATTTCTTTCTCATCCTTAAGTAACGAGATAACATATGTTTACCTGTCCGTATGCTAGGAAGATATTTACTCTTGTGTAAATAAGAACTTTTTACCTTAGTCTGTGTTTGATGTGGATTAGTAGTACCAACTATATGCTGAGTGTTACATTTTTCTTTGTGAATGGTTTTGTAGCAGTCTACCTGAAATAGTATTTAAACCCGCTCGCAACAATGAATAAATTGAGAAGTGACTGAGAACGAACACCTTGTGTGTGTCTGAAATATTTACTTCTCCCAGATCTGCTCTTGCCACTCTGAAGGTTCTGCAGATTTACTCAAGAGCTCCCGGGAGGCTTTCGGCTCAAGAGAGGTGTCCCCCATAAGAGGAGGGGCGAAACATTTTCAGATAGAATGCAAAGAATGATTGTAAATGGACATTTCTAGGGCTGCAACAACTAATCGATAAAATCAATAATGAAAATCGTTGCCAACGAATTTCATTATTGATTAGTTGAATTGATTTTATGGATTATAAGAGGAGGGTTTTTTTCTGAAAAATACCCCTCGTTTTATAATCCAGTTCATTCAATGTCACTTACAGTCCCTCCCTCCAGTCACACTGACTATTGGCCCCGCCCCTTTCTGTTTCCCAGTCTTTCCCTGCAGTTACACTGATTGCCCCAGCCCATTTCCTTATAGCGTCCACACTGCTCAGCAACTCATCTAACAGCAAGGATAAAATTAATATTTGGGTTGCTCAAAGTTAGGGGAGGTGGGGGTTAATTTAGGGGCAGTTGTGGTTGATGGGGTCTGTAGGGTTAATTTAATGCTGAGGACTGATAATTTAATAAGGTTAACTTAAGGTGCAGTTAGAGGTAAAGGGGGGGGCAAACTAAGGCGGGGACCTACTTTGCCTGTAGGTGGCACCGGCCCTGGCTCAAATGTGCATACGTGGGGGGGGGGGGCATTTTTATCAAGGTTTTTTTATTCTGTTTGTTTTTAACATCCTGTTTGTTTATTAAATTATTTTAAATTAATGAAAATCCGACTAATAAAAAAAAAAAAAAAAAAAAATAATCGACCAACTAATCAATTATAAAAATAATAGCTGCAGCCCTAGAAGTTTCTCAATCTGGACCAAGGTATTAAGTGGAGTACCTAAGGGGTCTATCTTGGCAAAGGTCAAAAAGATATCGGCATGTATAAAATGGGGTATGGATTCACAGGAGGAGAATATCATCTTGCCTCTTTACAAGTCAATCACAGGCCCTCACCTTTAATATGCGTTGCTGTTCTGGGCACTGGTCCTTAAAAAGGACATTATGGAACTAGAGAAGGTGGAAAGGAGGGCTACAAAACTAACCCTTTAACGCCCAATGACGGCCCAGACACATCAGACACAAATGGTCAGGTAATTAAATAAAACCTCAATTACTACGTTACTGTGTTACGGGGTTATTTTTTCTTGTTGTATTTTTTAGTTTTTGATTTGCTAATTCTAAGAATAGAGAGACAACAAATATAATATTTAGCAGATAAAGCCTTGCCACTATCCTTCCTTGACCTTGTGTGCTTTCTAATCATGCCATTTGTTTTAGGGTTTTGTTTTTTTTATTATGAAATGGTTTTTTTTTCAAATCTAAACCATGCACTCTGAACTCAGTTGTACCTTGTAAACAAAGCACATTATACATATGTATAACAAAGTTGATCTACACATGGTATTTTGCATGAAATAATTAAATTATGGGGAGGGACTACAAAGAAACCAAGTAGCATTCTAATTATCTTGAACATGCTACAAAAACTGAAAACAAAAAGGATACAATATACAGTATATAGTGTATACATACACACAAACAGTATATAAATGCAGGCACACAATATATAGTTAGTCTCCAGACCTAAACCCTATTGAGCATCTGTGGGGCATCCTCAAACGGAAGGTGGGAGAGTGCAAAATCTCTAACATCCATCAGGTCTGTGATGTCGTCATGGAGGAGTGGAAGAGGACTCCAGTGGCATCCTGTGAAGCTCTGGTGAACTCCATGCCCAAGAGGGTTAAGGCAGTGCTGGACAATAATGGTGGCCACACAAATTATTGACACTTTGGGCCCAATTTGGACATTTCCACTTAGGGGTGTACTCACTTTTGTTGCCAAGGTTTAGAGATTAATGGCTGCGTGTTGAGTTATTTTTAAGGAACAGCAAATTTACACTGTTATACACGCTGTACACTCACTACTTTACATTGTAGCCGAGATTAATCTGTGTAGTGCTGCACTCTAGAAAGAGCTCGCTATTGAATAACAAGAACTTGAGGGATTTCGTTTCATTGTCAACAGATATGCTGCACAAACAATGTAAAATAAGTAATGGTATGATCCAGCAGCATTGTATATTATACAGTTAATGTGCACATACACATATACAAACAAAATATCAACTATTAACCAACAAAGTTTTGTTATAAGTTGTCAGAAAACCATTTAAAAGTAAGAGAAAAAACAGATATTTTGCGAATATGCCATACGATGCCGACTAGTCTCCTGAAAGCTAGAGGGCTTGAAGCTATTCCCTTTTTCTTTTGAATGAAAGAAAACCAGTTAGGCATTCCTCACATATGCTGTCCCATATGCTTTGCTTTCATTTCATTCAGTGTCAGCCTGCCAAAGTGTGTAAGCTTCTCTCAAGGGTCCCTTGCAAATTGTTTTTATGGTTTCTTTGAACACTGTCTTAATATTAAATGGGAAGAATATAAACTGAACTACAAGTTACTGGTAAATATATAAATGAATGACAATTAAGACATTGAGAAGTCTATCAATACTAACCAGTGTGTGAAATGTTTAACTTTATTACATACTTTTACATTTCTACCTCAAGGATTGCGTTTTATGTGGTAAATAGTTTGGTTTTTGTGGTGAATTTCAATGTTTAACAAATTGAAATAGCAATTTAGTTTGGCATTTTAAACTGCTTAAAATACATTTGCTATGCTTCCCTCTCAAAGAATAGTAAAATCGGAGTTAATGGCAATTTGTGTCCAGTATAATAGAGTTTTCCCAGTGACTCCATAACATTGAGAGTTTTAAATTCTCACCAACATCATAGGCCACTTCTGCTTGTAGTAACAGCTAGTCAGAGTTACTTAAAAATACCTTCCTCAGTTGGAAAACTTAAATATGTATTTTTACAGATTCTTTGGAATTAAAAACAGGTTGTATTTAACATAGAAACCAAAGCCACAATGCTCTCTGTATTTGTCATTCAGTCCAGTCATTCATTACGCATAGGATAGGCATAAAGCTATCCTGATTCCAAGACAAAAGGACTGATGGGGAGACTAGAGGGGCCGAATGATTATCCGCCTTAAATGTCTCTATTTCTATTTAATCTGCATCACTAATATATGATACAACCACTCTCAAGTAAGGCTTATGTGAAAAACCGTCGTCGTTTATTTGTTCAGTCGCTTCCGACTCTTTGTGACTTCATGGCCCATGCCAGAGCTTCCTGACGGTCGTCGCCATCCCCATCCCCCTCATGGTCGAGTCCAGAATATCACCCATCCATCTTGCCCTTGGTCGACCTCTTTTCCTTTTGTCTTCCACTAGCATCAGCATCTTCTCCAGGGTATCCTGTCTTCTCATTATGTGGCCAAGTACTTCCGTTTTGATTTTAATATAATTCCCCTCAATTGAGCAGTCCGCTTTATTTCCCAGAGTATGGACTGGTTTGATCTTCTTTGTAATCCAAGGCACTCTCAGAATTCTCCTCCAACACCACAGTTCAAAAGTATAAATCTTCTTTCGCTCAACCTTCCTTATGGTCCATACTCTCGCAGCCATAGGTTACTACAGGGAATACTTCAGTGTGATGTCTCTGTTCTTAACTATTTTATTGAGATTTGTCATTGCTCTCCTCCCAAGAACTAAATGTCTTCAGACTGCAATCAGCGTCTGCAGTAATCTTTGTGCCTAGAAATACAAAGTGTGTCACTGCCTTCACGTTTTCTCCCTCTATTTGCCAGTTATCAATCAAGCTGGTTGCCATAATCTTGGTTTTATGAGGTTTAACTGCAACCCAGTTTCTTTCTTCTTTCACCTTCGTCATAAGGTTCTTCAGCTCCACCTTGCTTTCAGCCATCAAAGTATTATCATCTGCATATCGTAGATTGGTAATGTGAATAACATTACTTCTTTTTTTAAACAAAACTAACTAACTACGATTCTCTAGCAGGAAAAAAGTCACTTAAACGTTTAGTGGTTTAACTTTGGCTCTGCAACCAACACCCTGAGAAATAGAGATAAGGACTGTCAAAGGTGCCCTTATATATTCATATTCTTACTTTAAACAAAGTTATTCTGTGCCTTTGCATTGTTTAAAGCGGGTTTAATGTCCACAACAGTCTAACCCAAGAAGAATGCATATTAAAAGGAAACTACAGTTATCATATGCACATGACAGCTGTGTGGTCCCTTTCAATTTTCACGTTGTCCTTTTGCAAATGCACGAAGGGATTCGGCAGAATCATCCCTCTCAACACCCCAGCTAAATGCCACTCATCTCACCTTCATGTGATATACTCACCTCTAGCCAGCTCCAACACTGGCTAGGGTAAAGCTGGGGATGGGGGCTCATTCAGGCCCCAGTGCATATTTGTGGAAAGTGCTGCTATTGCATTCAATTAAGGGATGGGTTTAGCCAAATACATCTCCTGCATGGAAAATAGTTGGGGAGTGGGCAAATGCACATAGGATGATCCAGCAGAATGATCCAGGACACCAAGTAAATTTAAAGGAAGCTATTGTATGCATTAAAGTACAAGTGATGGCTGCAGTGTCCTTTTATAGTATACACACTCTATATGCTATGTTACGCTGTACGAACTTACAGATATACTTATCAGCTTATAATATGACAAATGTCAAGTACAATAAGAGTAGTAACATAGTAAGCACAGGAGCCATACAGGTATCAAGGTACTGAATACTTTAGGTGTCATTGCCTGTTATTCTACTTTACATAAACGCTCACCTCTAGATGACCAAAAATAAAATCCAAGAATGATTCTCTTTCCATTAAAAGAAAACTAAACGTAACTATGAAATAAAAGTTGCCATGTTTAGGACTACTTACACAATACCGCTTTCCCAATTCTCCTCTCTTTGTTCTTCTCCTCTTTGGTTTCTACATGAGGAGTATGGGGATGCTTCTGCACAATTCTCATTCCTCCCGCTTTAACTGAAACAAAGCAAAATGTAATGTTAACTTATGACAAGATTAGTCAATAGTAAGCTTGAGAGCCATTCTGGAACTCATGTGCCACTAATTAATTTGAGCAAAACAGGTTTAGGGTCTCCATCAAAACTATTTCCTTAAATTGGAACATGCATCGAAATTATTAGAAGATTAATAAAAAAATAATGTCTGTTTATGAAGAGTTGCGACATATGAACTAAACTAATCTGAGGTGAGTTTTACATTGATCTTTACATTTTCTAATTTGCCTTATTATAGGACTGTTTAAGTAAATAACATGTTCCTGTGAGAAGGCCCATAGAGCAGACTGGTGCCAGGAAGTTTAAGAATTCATCTACAGGAGCCATTACCTTGAATTTAAAGGACATTCAAAACTTTCAAGTGTTGAAAGAGGGTTTGGGAACTACACACTATAACACGCTCTCCATAGAACCAAACGCAACAGATGTTTCATTTATTGCTTTGCAAAAGATATTTCCTTCCAAGAGACCTATTTTTATTACTTACTATTATATATGCTCTGAGTCATAACTGATGCAACACAACTACTACATAACAACCAGCACAGTAGACTTTGGCACCTACTTACTAAGTGTAATGTTAGGACAACTAATACAAGAAATATTTTTATCAATGTATCCATAACATTGAGGTTAACAAGTGACATGTTTATTAAGTATATTTTTATAACTGTTTTGCGTGACAGATTTACTGTACTTCGGGTAACCATTTTGTTTTTTTAAAATGTCAGGTATTTTGAGTCTACATTGTTTCCCACCAACCTATGGTAGGGAACAGATTTATGAACATAAAACAGAAAACTTCATAAATGACAACCCATTAAGTATTTTCAATAAACACTTAAATGCGACTGCATTAGCGAAAGGTTTCTTCTGTCCATTTCTAGTACAGCTTCATAAGGCCATATGTTCTTGCAGTGACGTCATGTCCCCATTAACAGATGGAAACCACACACTCCAACAGCTGATGTTAGAAAATGCTGTTAAATCATTTAATTGGCTTTCCTGATAAAATCTCTATGGTATTTTAAAAGTGCAAACTATGATACATCATCAAGAAGCAAAAACTGTTGAGGTTGGTGTTTAAATAAAGCACCTTTTGTTTCATTATTGCATTATGTATGTGTCTGTTCTCTTTTTCTAATTGGAGATACAAAGTTGGGTGATTTTGTTCCCAAAGGGAGACCCATTTTATGCCTACAGGCACACACTCAGCTAGACTGACATGCAACCTACTGACCGCCCTCTGCCACACTTAATACTCTTACAAGCAAACACCACCATTAGCCAAACCAAAACTCAAACACACACCATCCTCAGCTAGCGAGATCACTCTTGGACACACACTGACCAATATTAACCAGACTGACCACTTTCAACCACACTGGCGTAAATACAAACATCTAGACTCTCACAGCCATACACACATGCTCCTCATGGTCACGTTATCTGAATGCGACGGAGCACTCCAGAGGCAGCAGTTGTGTTACAACACGTGATATGGCCCACCAGTTATTGATTCAAGAGCTGCCTTTATTAATTTAAGTTGCAAATACAGTCTGCAAGTTATTTCCTTTGACTAGCTACTTGTCCCTTTATAAGCAGGTTTCTGTCACCACCTCCTTATTGCTAAAACTCTTTTCTATTTCAACATGTCTGTCCTCCAGTGCACAAAGCAGGGTCCATAAAGGCATGGCTAGATGAGTTTGCTGTGGATTCTGTGGCCCGCACAGAATCCTGTCCTGACCTCAACCACATTGAACACCTTTTGGATGAACTGGAACAGAGATTGCGAGCCAAGCCTTCTTGTACAACATTGGTGTCTGACCTCAAATATGCTCTACTGGATGAATGGGCAACAATTTCTGCAGAAACACTCCAAAATCTTGTGGAAAGTCTTCTCAGGAGAGTGGAAGCTGTTATAGCTGCAAAGGAGGGGACCAACTACGTATCAATATCTATGTATTTATAATGCAATATATATAACGTCATAAGAGTCCCTGTTGGTTTAACGGTTAGGTGTCCCAATACGTTTGTCTATATAGTGTATATTCACTAACCCTACTGATTTATACCTGCCTTATAATAGCAAGATAAAGCCAATGTTTGGCAGAAAGAGAACACTGCTCTACATTAAATATTGTGATTATTACAATAAATTCCTATAATAATTTAATTATGCATAATCCAGTTCAGGCCTTCTTGCTGGACAAACCTGCCACTGCTGACCTTCATAACGAATACTGATGTAAGGGAGTTGAAACCACAAGTCTCCTTTGTAAACCCTTTTACATGTATATGACGGATAGTTTTTTTATGTAAATGAGTAGAAGATTCGGAAAAGACATAATACCGTTATGCTTAGAATTTAGCATCTAAACGGTTTCTGTACACAGAAATTTTAGGGCTCGAGAACACTGTGATACACTTGTACCCAACAAATATTCTGAGTTACTAAAACACAGTGATATTAGCAGAGGAAAGACAGATTTGGGAGGTATGAGGTTGAATTAATTCACTATGGTTCAAATGTACCTAAATGGCTAGCTTAAAACAATAAGTGAAAGCTTTGTACATTTTGCAACACAGAGGTTCGCTAATGCTAAATATTTTTCACAGTCACACAAATATATTATGAAGCAATGCGTGTTAGAAGGATTGCAGGACACTTACTGGAGGCAGGTATGCCTCAGCACTTTTTTCCCATAGTGAAAAATGATACTTTTGCCTCACTGTCTCAATCTCCCAGCAATTGAAGCAGGACTTCAATACAGTGTCTGCACAACTACATGCTCTCCCATTCATCTAAAAAAAAAGGAAACAAACCAAGAGGCACTACATCTACTTATATATTATTACATTTTATGTATACAGCACCAGCTGATTCCCTAAATCAATGATTCTCACAATAACTTATCTGTCGTCTCCCATAATTTTGTGGGGAAGGCAGTCCTGCTTTATATTAATTTTCCAATTATTTAATGCTGTAAGCAGTAGAATAGAGAATTAGAAGAGGACAATAATTATTTTTGCTTCGGTTAAGTTTCAGAAGGAATCAAGCCCATTACACAGAACAACCATCACAGACACTGTGTTTAACCCCTTCAGTCCCCTATGGATGTACCGGTACGTCCAAAAAACGCATCCCAAGAATCCCCTATGGAAGTACCGGTACTTCATGCCACTACACGGGAGATCAGGCTGTCAAACCAGAGACTCCCCCCTGACAGCAGAAGCCATCTCATTCTAAATTTTCAGCGTATCATCTAACTATGGTATCAAAAGAAAGCTCTATCTCTCCTTGAAAAAACAATATATACTTTATATGGGTACACTATTCACAGGAAAAGAGAATGATCCCAAAAATGGCAAAATTGCTCCGGGACTTGAGGTACAAAAAACCCCTGGGATTGAAGGGGTTAAAGACACAAGACATAATATTTATATCTAAAAACGTGCATTTAATCTAACATCAAAATGGTCGCACAGTCATGGAACAATAAGCTTTTAAAGGCCTGGAGGCAAAAAACATAACACAAAAAAAAAAATAGATGGAGAAAGGGCCTAGTGGGTGAACCACAGAATACTTTAGACCAAGGGCCATGGATGGTGCCAGTCTGCCCCCATCCAACATTAGAAGAATTGTTTTTTTTTTAAAGTAATGGAACTGTACACATACAATATAAGTAAAAAAATGCTTGCATGTCTGTGTAATATTTCCTCTGCCAAACCACACTGGGCAAGTTTTTCTAACGTGTTATAGCAACAAAGTAAACGAATCACCCAGGGCACCACACCAATGTCACTCTTGCATCACTTTCTAACAAACGTGGCATTGAGCAACAGGGTGTGTGTGGTTTATAACTCGTCCCTCAGCAGTATTCTGGAAAAAATAATACAGGAAACGAGAAATATCAGTCAGAGCTACGAGGGAGAATTCCCCGGGCATCGGACTCCCACTTGTCTGCAAATAGGTCTATCAAATCAGTAACTTTCTGTGGAGGTTACGTAGTAATATTTAGTGATTCTGGTTAGTGAGTCTCGTTAGCAAGTACATTTTAACTAAAGTTCTTTGACGAAAAGAGGTTAGAACAACCATATGGAGACACGGCACTACCTTAGTCAATTAACTAAAATAAAGGGAGGTTTGGCTTAGGGGCAAACTTATCTTAGAGATAAAACACATATTTATTATGCTGTATTTTGCTAATACATTTCAGTTTCGGTTTGATTTTATCATGATATCATTGCAATTTGATACTTTAAGGCAAAGCATGTATCACACCGCTTGATATAATGGTGCAAATACAAAAAAACCCAATTTTCCTTCTTTATGCCAAATGAAATATTATAAAATAACAAAAATTACAAATTTCAGAAAAAAGCCTGAACAACAAAATTTATTGAATATACCGTAAGTAGTTACAACTATATAAATGTAGATGACAATAGACAAGATACTGTAGGATTGGTACACATAAGATATGTATAAAATGTCATTATACTAGAGCCTCTGGACTACCACTCTGGCTAAGGGGTGATTAAAATTGCAGTCCACAAGAGCCCATATGCCTTTTTATTTAATTAAATGGATTTATACAAAATGATTTATATTTGTGCATTTTTTTTTAAACTGTTCTACATTTCCCAATAGGGGGGCAATGACGTAGGGGGCACACATGTGTAACTGCAAGTTTCAGATTCTTAAATAGGCATACAAAAAAATGAAATAATGTAGTGGCCACCTTGTGTTGTGTATTTTCGTTATTGACCCTGTGCCTAGATAACAAATGAATGTTCTTGATTTACAGCCCATATGTAAAAATATATAAACAAAACATTCAGTTACGTCAATATTTGACTGTAAGGAACAGACACGTCTGAAATAATTAATTCGTACATCTTTAGCTTCAATTGACAGATTTTCCTTTACAGTCAAATAAAATAAATTGAAACAGGCCTTCGTCTCCTCCTTCTAGATAAATATAAAATTAATTGGCTGGAGCACCGGCAAAATAGCTGCCGCGTTCACCCCATATGCCTTAACAATAGGGGCTGTACATAGGCTTGAAATCTGTTAACATATGTACACTCCAACCTATATGAGCATGATGTGCACCCCCTGACCAAGTGTCACCTGGTGCATCAGGACCCTGCATGTAGATTCAAATATACTCAAAGGGAGGGAGTCAGCTACATCATATCTTTTTGGATCATATAATGTAAGCTTTAGAAACAACCTCCCTATATGCATCATCATATATTGGAAAGGAGATGCTCACATCTAAAACGTCAATAAACCGCAGATCTGCAAAGCACTTTAATTCTTTTCTTGTCCATCTTGCAGTGAAAATGGTTAATAGACCCGGAAGATAAAGGGGCTCTTTGTGTCTGTCACCGTAAATAAAATCAATCCTAAGTGTTTAGCAAATCCACTTCCCTTCTAATCTGTCCAGTTTTCTACCATATGGTACCATTAACGACACCTCCCGGCCTACGTACATTCTCCCCTCCTTCAAGTCCTAAAAAAAAAAATATAGCGAATAAACAAAATGAAATCTAAAGGTAGTTGAATACCAGCAGGAAGGTGACCGGCTTTGGTGTCCGTTTTCTCTTTGGGAGGAGAAGACATGTCTTCCTTTTAACTGTTGGGATCTCTGCAAGGAAACGTTAAAGTACAGTAAACTGCAGCTTGATCACAACAGCTCACACATCAGCAGTAGCGTTAATCTCCGCCCTATTTCCTCTTTATTCCTCCTGCTACCTCCTCCTCCTCCACTGCAAGCCAGTCATCATTCTCTCCCTCCCGCCTCCTTGCTTGCATCGCACTCACCGCTTGTCAACGTGGCTGTTGCAAAAAAAAAATAAAAAAATAAAAAAAAAATATTCTATTGCTTTATTGAAAACGAACAGATAACCCGCTCCTTCTACAGACGAGAGCAACAGAGTCGAACCTTGCTTAATTCTATTTGCTTTTATTTAACATTGGTGAAGGTTGAAACGGTGTATTAACCCCTTTGTTGCCAGGGCAAAGCTTTACAAATAAAGGTGTTGTATTGTTCAGCACCTGGAATTGTGTTTGCTCCTAGAACTTTACAGATTGTAGTCCCTGACTTATTTTAAGGTATATGAGCTTGGCCCATGTTGTCATACCTGGGAACTTGTGGGCTCCAGCTTCCCGGACCCTACCCTTGCAAGACATGCAAGCCAGGACCTCCCGCCGGTGTCTGGCTTGCATGTCTTGCAAGGGTAGGGCGTTTCTGTTGATGTTGCAGGAAACACCCCCATTTAAATGGGAATGGAACGTGTCAGCACCTCGCAACACGGAGGATTTGGCTGTTGACCCGGAGCCTCCGGGCAAAACCCGGAGTGTTCCCAGGTATGCACATTGTTATGTAATTGTAACCTGGTTCATGCAGGCGCCTCCTTACCTATTGTTTCTGTAAGTCTAATTGTTATGTTATATACTACTTGTCATGTCCTGTTGAACCGTTGTACAGTCAGAGCCAGCCTTAAGTGTTCTGGTGCCCTGTGGGGACTACTCCTCTCGTGCCCCTTCTCACTATCCCCCCCCTCTGCCCCTTCTCACTATCCCCCCCCTCTGCCCCTTCTCACTACCTCCCCCGCCCCTTCTAACTATCTACTCCCTCTCCCTACTTCTCATTATCCTCACTTACCTTGTTGCCGGACTCCTCCGGTGGTAGCGGGAGGCATCCGTCTTCCCGCTCTGCCACGGTACCGGCATTTCATGATGTCATATTCCGGAAATGCCGGCACCGCGACAGAGTCACAGAGAGTGAGGGGCGCCGAGTGGTTGCTGAAAACTTCACGAGCAACCGCTCGGCCCCCCTGCCCGGGATTAAAGCATCCTTTTTTTGAAGGATGTTAAATAAAGTTTAAAAAAACAAAACGATGTTTTAATTTAAGTCCCAGGCAGGCGCCCCTGCTGCCATGGGGCCCTGTGGGGCCGCACAGGTCCCACACCCCTAAGGCCCGCCCTGTGTACAGTGCTGCGGAATATGATGGTGCTATATAAAACAATAAATAATAATAATATACTAGTTATAGTTATGTCCAGTTTGCCCATTTTAAGAAGCTGTGTGAAATAACGATGCTGTATAAATCTGTTACTTCCTGGTAGAGAAATCAAACAGGTGTCCTGGTATTTGATCTTTCAATTAGGGACAAACCATTCTAATTCTCAGATTCTGGAACTCACAATGCTCATTTATATCCATTATTAATACATTTATTAGTTTAGGCAGGTGAGATTTTAGCTGGGAGTGATGGGAGCCATAGTTCCACTGGTTTTCTCAAGCATATAATGAGAGATGCAGACACAGGAAAAGCAGCAACATCTTCACCTTGTGACTGCAACTACTAAACACAATCATTGTAGCCTCTAGCATAGTAGAGTAGTAATTGAAGGCTGGAAAACCAGGAGTCTGCTTAAGATAAGACAATAATCACTTGCAAACTGTTTCCTTAGGCTGTGCATGCATTAAGAGTGCATCTAATGTTTAAATAAATAAACATAACCGTTCATTCTCAACTTTGGAGAAGCTAGAAACATGCACTGTTGGAGGTTACCTGAGGAACGAAGCCACGGATCATTGCAACACAACCTATACGTGTGTTTATAATAGACACAGAAGCATCCACCCCCCTCACATGACCCTGGGGCCACCAATAAGCAAAACCTGCTAAACAATACCAGTGCCGGGGAGAATTAAACCTTGGTACATTTCTTTAAGGCATGTCTTACAGGTTTGGTCAATGCTTGCTGTGTGTTTAATCCATACTGTAAGAAAAAACACTCATCTGTTGGGGTTTACTAACTAACGACATGTGCATTTGTAATTTAAGTTAAATGATTTTATGGATCTTGCTAATAATTGTACGTTCTTGTTTGAGTTTGTGGAATAAAGGGACACGCTAGCCATGACACGCAAATATAATAGCTGCGTGGTCCCTTTACATTTTCAAGTAGTATGTGATGCAAATAAATTTGTCCCTTTCTACACCCTCTAGCCAAATGTCATGTAGGAGATATGTTTGGATGCATGTGATATACTTACCTCTATTCACGTTCAGCACTGACTTAGGGAAAGCTGCGGGCAGGGATCCATGGAAAATGATCCAATTAATTTAAATGGAGCACTTTTCTGCCACTGATTGACTTCTCTTAGCAGCTAATGAGCAGCAAGAACAGTAATGTAGTAGTTGTGCTGCAGCAGGGCAGTCTCTTTGGTGTCAGGTAGGTTCTTTAGTTTTTTCTTTTTGGAAAAAATACATATTACAGTACTCTCAGAGCACTATATTCGAAAGTTAAAATGACTAGGAAAGAACTGTACTGCTCTTCTGTGGTGAACTGGACAGGCATTCCAGTTCGCTGCATTGGAGGCGCCCCCAAGCAGATCCGCTGGAGGACCAGGGCCGGTTGGGGACATCATGCATCGCCTTCCAAATGACCCTCAACACTCCTCCAGGGAAAAGTGCAACGAGGAAATTGCTCCCCCTTAGATAGACTGAGGCAGGAGGAGGCAGGGTCATGCCACATAGCAATTTGTAACCCCACAGGGTGAGCGGCATAAAAGACAGGCTGAGGCTTCCTGGGGAGAGTGAACTGCATGTATGTGTCTGTCTGTCTGGGTATGCATGTTGGTGTCTGTCTAGGTATGCATGTTAGTGTCTTGGTGTGTCTTGGCCTAGGTATTTTAGTATGTGTGTGTCTGTATGTTAGTGTCTGGGAAAGCATGTGTGTCTGCCTGGGTACGTAAGTGTGTGTCTGGTTATGTTAGCATGTGAACGTGTCTTTGTTAATATATGTGTGTCTTGTTGTGTTAGTTTGTGTATCTTGATATGTTTGTCTGGGTGTCTGGTTGAGTATGTTAGTGTGTGTGCATGTTAGTGCTCAGTGTCTAGTTGTCTTGGTGTCAGTGCGTGAGTTAGCATTAGTATCTGGATGTGTGAGTCTAGTTGTGTGTTAGTGTGAGTGCCCCCCCCCGAGGGAAGGCTCTGGATCCATACCTGACTCAACAGTGAAGCTGCACACACCGCAACCGAGCAATGAGACATAAGCCTTGCACTAAATAGATATAGAGAGAAAGGGGAGAGACAGTAAGAAAATGGAGAGATAAAAAGAAAGATTTAGTGGTGAGATAATAAGGAGAAAGAAAGAGGAGAAAAGGGGTAGATAATGAAAAAGAAGAAAGATGGGAAGAAAGGGAGAGAATGAGCATTAGAGATGGAAAAAAAGGAAAACAAGAATGAGGAGAGATAATGAATAAGGGGAGAGATAATGAGAAGGAGGAGAGATGTGGAAAAAGGGGAGCGATAAAGTATAATGAGATAGAGGAGAAATGGGGAGAAGGGGTTAATGAAAAAGGAAGCGATAAAGAGAGATTGAGGATACATAAAGATTGAATGGGAAAGATTAGATAAAGAAAACAAGGAGATCAAATAAGATAAGGGAGAAAAGAAAAAGAGAAAAGAGAGAGACAGGTAAAAAGAGTGAGGTAAAGAGTAGAAATAAAGAGAAATATGAGAGATGGAGAGAAAGATGAGACATAGAAAGGAGAGATAAAGAGAAGGAGGGATAATGAGAAGGGATCAAAGAGTAGGGGGAGAAAGAGGAGAGATAAAGAGAGAGGAGAGTAGATCTGAGTGCTGGGGCAAGTTCTATGTGTGCAATCTTGGTGCTAGGCAATTCTTAGCACCAATATTCCTATATTTAGGAAAAAAGAAAAAGCCTGAATATAAGACTGCACTATAGGAAAAAAGTTTCATTAGTAAATATTAATTCACATGTAAACTATTTTTTCATATTTAATAAAAACTATGATTGAGAAAAATACATTTTTTGTTTTTATTTCCTTTTATTTGCAAACCTGCCCCCAGTTATGTATATCTGTTCCACAGCTTGTTATTCTGCCCCCAGATATATCCTATACCCCCCTATATGCCACTGTGCCCCCCAGATATGCCTTATACCCCCTATATGCCACTGTGCCCCCAGATTTGCCTTATACCCCCTATATGCCACTCTGCCCCCAAGATATGCCTTAAACCCCCTATATGCCACTCTGCCTCCCTGATATGCCTTATTCCCCCTATTTGCCAATCTGCCCCCCTGATATGCCTTATACTCCCTATATGCCCCCTCCCCTGACTTACCGATGCATCCCTAGACTTCTCTCCCGTGTTCCAGACTCCGTGGTGTCGAGTGGGGGCTGCTTCCCGACACGTCCGCCGGGGCTTCTATGACTGAGCACCGGAAGGTCCACGCCAGTGCTCTGTCATAGAAGCTCCGGCGGAAGTGTCGGGAAGCAGCGGAGGTTATCTGTGCGCATCGTTCTCCGGCTGCCAGAGAGCAGGATCCAGGCCTCTTGCAGCGCTGTGGGAGATCCTTCTCTCTGGTAGCGGGTGAACATTTGCGTGATGCGCATAGACAACCTCTGCTGCTGCTGGCCGGTACTTCCGCCGGGTGTTCTATGGTGCAGCGCTGCCGGGGATCTGGATCTTAAGTCTTGTAGTCAGACCTCTGTTTGAAGTCTCATTATAAGAAGACTTCGAATATGATGAGGGGTATTTTTCAGAGCATTTTCTTTGATAAAAACCTTGTCTTATAATCGAGCAAATACGGTATTTTTATTTTGTTTCTGCACTTAGCCCAGTGCAATATGGAGATGATAGTGATGTCACAGTGACATCAGTGGGCTCTGTATAACATTTTTTAAATTTTTTTATCTTTTTTATTTATTTTACATTTAATCTTTTTTCTTTTCATTTTTTTTTCACTTTGTTTCTCTCTCTCTCTCTCTCTCCTACATCTGATCTCTGCTGTGTTGATCACACTGCTCCATAGCCCTGCATTGCTGATCACAATGTGTATGATCACCCAACAGGCTGCTAGGTCTCTGTCCCACTCCAGTGACCTTCTGCTTGGTGTCACCATTAATACCCACCAAAATAGAATGCGCAATCTAGCATTATTATTAGTGGATACCGACACTTCACTTTTTTTGATAGATGGCTCCAAATGTGGTACAGAAAGTAGGGATTTCACCATGTTGCATCCACCATTGACTTCAAAGCCCTCCATGACCTGGGTGCCTCTTTTTTTTATGTTATACAATTTAAACCACTCCAATGCCTGCTCATGTGAGGGGTATATAGGAGAATACACTTACTCTTATTTATTTAATTTCTTTTTATTTGATGTAGCTGCAGTAGGTGGGGTACTAAATCTGCAAGTTGTTTTGCTGGTGTTGCTATACTAGGACATGCGAGTGGCGCAGAGTTTGGTCATTCAAGTGAATAGACCCAAATGTAGATGTCTTCAGAGTTGCTAAGAAACTGGTGGTGGGTAATGATTCTTGAGGGTGATCTTGTTAGGTTCTCGATATTCAGTACATGGCCAAAGACTTCAATCTTTATTTTCCGCAAAGAATATGCTAGCCCCTGCAGGTGAGGCAAATAAATCCTTATTTGAAATTATTTTTGAAATATTATTTAAACTGTTTTAATTCTGCTTCAGCTAAAGGATAAATCTTTGTTAAAGGTACAGAGGGAACAGGTCAATAGGACAATCATAGACCCGATGAGGTGATTGATGTTTCTCAAATCTCTTTCAGAACACATACTGAAAATCCTGATATTAAGGAGGCAGGACGGAGGTCTTCCTGGTTCAGGCCTTAGCGTCAGATGATGTTGTGAGTGCCAAGTGTGTAGGAAAGCAGGAATGCTTACAAAAGTTGCATAAGAAGGTTATGATTGTAGAAATGGGTTAATTGAATAATCAATGGTACCTGTAGACCAACCAAATATAGGATTATGTGATTGAAGCTATCTAATGCCAAAGATTGGAGGAACAGAGGTGAACTGACCAAATACAAATATTGCGGTCTCATGATGCTGAGGCCCAGTCTTCACCAGAAGATTAATGGGCTCAGTAATAGCCAGAGCAGAGGAAAAAGGGCTTCCATGCACTGCTTGAAGGAACAAAAGTCTGGAATTTGGACAGATTGGTACTGAAAGGATCTTGGCAAGATTGAAACTGTCACTGGCTCCGGAGTCAATTATTCTTCCACTGCAGAGAATGAGAAATAGTTAAGAGGATAATAATCAGAAAATACTCCTTGTCATGAAGAATGTACCAAAGTATAATGGAATTTTTATATGTAACATTACATCGCTACAAAGCTCAAACCAACTGATTATTTTACACATAATATCTGAACATCACACTGGCTAAACAAATACATTTGCTTCAACATAAAATTACAATATACAATTTGTATCAACAATTTGTTATTTACATAAATGGCACACTGTTATAACCCATACATTTGGTGTAAGTTTCAGAAGAACATGCTGTCTGCATGTTGTAAATAACTACAGTACCTTTTAATGTGGGCTTCAACGACTACTATTTTATTATGTTTAGGCACCAATCTTTCTTGTGGGCATGAAAATCATAAGTAGTGAAATTAGAGGGTCAATGTATCATCCTAAAATGACTACAACTGTCAACAGCAATATTAAGAATGCAAACCTACTGATATTTGCTATTGTGCAAATATTTTGTTGCATCAGCTGCCTCATGTTCACAAAAGTGGCATTGTTCAATTGGACAATTTCCACACAACTACCCACCACTAGTCAGACATCAATGACTTATTTGTGTGCCAGGTTTGTGCTGTTGGCTTCAGTAGGAAATCACTGTGATTCAAACGGGGAGTGATCACTCTATTACTGGGAGTGACTAGAGTGGCACACAAATAAGTAATTGATGTCTGACTAGTGGTAGTAGTCTTGAGTGCTTTCCAAAAGCCAAAGAAGCCCGTTGTGCTTTTAGGA